>JAUPFR010000006.1:32351730-32689230 GCA_036925125.1 Oreortyx pictus | reverse complement strand
AATTTATTATTTTAAAAGGATGATAATTTTTTCTATGCAAATTAATACAATAACTTCTATGATATATAAGCAGAAAGATATACAGGTATAAATGCATCGCTGTTTGTAAATGAAACTTTTTCTTCTATGACTAAATTAAAACATAATTTCACCTTCATCTTGCAAATATTGTTTGAAATGAAAGCCTTGACTATTTTGTTTACAATATTTTAGAGGGTAATTTAGAATCTGTAGCTTTAAATAAAAATAATAAAAAAGTTTTGTGGAATTATAGCAGGTGAGCAGCTATTTCCACATTGCTAGGGCACAGAAGTTAGAATTCCCATTTTCACATTAATCAAAGAATTGAGACTAAAAAATCCATTTTTTTCCTCATTATTGAATAAACAGCTCTGTAGTGTTGCCTGTTTGTACTTGTTTCTCTAATAAAAATGCAACTGTAGCTCTCAACACAAATTAGTTTTAATTATTTAAATGATATGAATTTGTCAAACATCTGACTCTGGTTATGCCTTTTCATTTAATGTAAGAAATGTTTTGTGAAAACTAATAGAGGATGATAGTGGGAAATAACAATAACAAAGGTAGGTCTATGCATTTATTACAGTTATCAACTAAAAAACAAATAAACAAACAAACAAAAAAAGTGAATGGATTACAATCTATCAGGATGAAGAAGTAGTCTATTTCATTGTTGTGCATGGCCACAAGAGAAAACAGCAAAATAGAAAGATGTCTCACATATGCTGGTTCGATGCAACTCACTCATCCTATGCTCATCTTTGAGAACTGGTAAAAGTGATTTTTACTATAGCAAATTATCACATGAATACAACGCTAACGTTACAAAACAATGATTGTTGTGACTGTTGAGATGCTGCCAGTCACTAGCATGTGTGAAAGAAACCTCTTCAGGCAAAAGAAATGACAAATCTGAGTTTCCTGCTTTCTGTTTGTTTTAGTAACTTCACTTCTGGAGATCTACCTGACCATACATGAAGAGTACTCAAAATATTAGGAAGGTATAATGGGATATAAAAAACAGCTGTTAGCTAACACTAAAAAAGGGGGGTTGTTTTTTTCTCTACAGAATACTGTAATCAAATTGGTTGTTTCTGTTTAGTATCACATTTTGTTTTAAAATACCACTATTTAAAATCCTGAATGTCTTACCACACTATTCTGAATTCATTTATCATTTGGTTGAGTGGGGAAATTAAAAATATAATCCAATTGGTTGGTGGTGCTGGCCTTATACAGAATGTGAAGCATTGATCATTTGTATGATTTTCTGTATATTAAAACATACTTTAATATTTATTCTCTTTGTGGTGCATTAACTGATATCCTTTTTTGGTATAGAAAATGTGCTAAGCAGTTACTGTTCTAAATCAGCAGGGTAATTTTAGAATAATATGAAGCTGTTCAAACCTACTACTGAGTAGTTTGGCTGCATGATTAATCATCTTTACTGTCTGTTCTTGAGGTGTCTCTCCCTCTGTGCAAAATATTTACAGCAGTAAGGCTTATCATGAGAACTTATAATGCTCCAAGGATATTATTATGTGACCACAGTTAGTATTGTGCCCTATATATCAGTACTGTAGTTCAGGCTTTCAGAACTCTCTTAAAAACAAACAAAACAAAGAAATTGCTTTTCTGTCAACATGCATCTCTGATTATTGTATGTAAATAATATTTCTCATTCAAAAAGCTTATTCTCCAATTTTTGACATATCTCCCACCTTTTAAAAACTTTATTTTCAATAAATACTTACTGTTAATTAGACAGTAGATTGAGTGCAAGAAAGGTAATGTGGGGCTAATGATACTGTTTTAATGGCATTAGAATTCAGCTAAAAATGACTGTTGAAATAAAATTATTTGTCTAGTGTTTCAGAGAATCAGAGTATGTGATTTCAAGAAAATCTGGTTTTGCTTTTGTTCTAGTTTTTGGGATGATTTTCCTAAATATATGACTTGAAACTGTATAAACTGTTGTGTCAATTAACAGGAAAAAAAGCTAATGCAAAAAGAGGAGGTTGTTTTCAAAACTACTGAGGAAAACACTTCCCTGCTCCTTTGGTGTTGAAGACAACTGGTAACTGTTTTAAGCCTCCAAAACTGTTTATCTGACTACAAGTTCAGGAAAAAAAAATCTTTCTAGAAAAGAAATTAGTTTTTATTTATAGATTAGACTGGAAATTTTATGTTCATTTTAAGTAGACTGCTCTAAAAATGTACACATACCCTACAATCTAGTAACTAATATGTAATCTGGCTACATAAATTTGTGTAAGTATTGTCATCACTTAAGTGAAATTAATTTCTGCATTGGTTTCAAAAAGCCTACATGTTAGTAAAGATATTAGGATGATAGTCGATTAAACACATCAGGATAATTGAATTTTTAAAAAGTATCTTTGAGATAATGTCCTATTTTGTCTATTTTCTATTTTCTCAGTTCTTAAATATGTTTCCCTGAAGAAGTAGAGTTCTTTGCTACTTAACATGCTCACAAATAAAACAAAAACAAAAATGAAAAAAACAAAAGCAAACAAAAACACACAAAAACAGTAAAGACATCAACAACAACAAAACCCACACTTTTTGATCCAGTGAATGAATGGTATGCAGCAAACATCACTGTCAAATTAATTGCATGTTTTATCTTCTGAATGTTCACTTTGCTATATATTATGTTCCAACCTTTTTTGAAGCCCAGTGGAATTTCATAATAATTTTACCTGGCACAACATGCTTCTCCTCTTTCAGCACCTAAAGGATGTAAATCTTATCACTGAAACACTGTAATTTCTTCTCTGCATGCTGCTTTAGATCTAGATTTGAAGACTGAGCATTATTTAAGTTAAAAGAAGGAAATGGAAGCAAAAACACCATGTATGAGAATGTCTTTGTTTTAAGGACAGTTGGTCGAAACATCTGTGATACTGTTTACTATCCCCAGTGTCTGTTTATGTAAATGTTTTTAGTTTTGCAACTTGTAATCCAGTATAGCCAGAAATACTAAATAATCTTCATCCAATTTGTATAAACTGATCAAATGTGCAATTTTCCCTCATTTGAGCTAAAACAGTTAGTGGTCTGTGTGTTTCTTTTCACACAGTATAACTGCACATCTGAACAGTTACAGGCTATGAGATATGGAGGATAAGATTAAAAAAGCAATAACTGTGTTTTTATAAAAGCCACAAAGCTTCAGAAAAATGTCATAGAGATAGGATTACAAAAAGGAGAAGCCATTTTATATTTGATTCTGAAGTTTCAAAGAAGAAGTGTATTTTCACTGAATTCTTACTCAGATTCTATCTGTAAATCTGACCCTATCAAGACTCAGAGAAATTTATTCTTCTGAAGAAAACTATTTTTGAGGTTTCTGATTATATTTTTTTTCCCCACCCATTTCTTTTTTTTTTTTTTTCTTTCAATCACTGGTTACCCCTCACATTAAAGTGAAAAGGGAAAAGTTCAGAAAGAAGGATGTCCCTCTTCGGACTGCATTACTTACTGGGAGGTAATTTGATTGTGTGTTACTAATGTACTAATTTTTATCATTATTGTAGGTCATCGGGAGAAGCAATGGAGTGACATCACTGAAAATAATTTTAAGTCAAAAATTGGATTAATCTTTTGCTGTCAACAGCAGCTAGGGTTCATAGCATCAATGGGTTCAGGTGTCTGCATTTTTGCTAGAAGTGTCTGACTACATTTAATTCAAGCAGAACTAAGGAAAAACACTAATTCCAATTTTAACTGAACATGCATTTTATATATAAATATTTCTTTTAGAAAAAAAATCCCATTCATATATTTGATCAACTCACTAGTTGATGGAAGAAACAACTCAGTACAAATCCAGCAGTACAAATTTGAACAAAGGTGAGCAGCAGAAATGATTGTTTCTAGCCTAGGAGATATCATCTACTATAAGTAGAAAAGATAACAGGAATATGAGGTGAGACTGAATTCTATTTCCTAAAGAAATGAAGGGGGGGGGAAAAAAAGTCCAAGGGAGCTAAGGTTCTATTAAGTCCTTAGCTTTGACTTAATTTGACTTCTAGTGAAATTAATAGGAATTTTTGCTCTAATGAAAATGCTGATAAGAAAAAAATGACTTCTAAAAACAATGTTTTATTTTGTTAAATTTAACTGGTATTGAAATTTAACAGGTCTGCTTTCATCAGTGTTTAAACTGGAGAATATTAATTTAGAAGACACTGTTTCAACCTATCCAGTTACAAGTTAATGGACTAACTCAAGAGTTAGTCTTAAACAGTGGTAGCAAGAGTCCAAAAGGGACCTCTTCAAAAGAGGTCACTTGGTTTTGAAGGGATATAGTAGAGCACTGTCCCAGAAAGTAAACCTTTTTATTATTTTTTTTTTTTCAGAATAAAGTATTTACTGTAAAAAATTGCTTAAAAATCTGTTAAAAGCAGTTCAAAACAGTTGCCAGTTCAGTTTAGATGTGTGTATCCTAAATATTTTGTATATACTAAGGCACTGAGTAATACCCGATTATTTTTCTTCTATAAAACCTAATTCCAACTCTTCCCAAGGTATTAATAAGCTATAGGCAGCATGAAAGGACATTTGCTGCCTTGTTTTAATATGCATTCTTTTCTTAAGCAGTTTTTATGTATTCCACTTCATATTTTACTCATCAGAATTAAATAAAATATAGAATCAACATGCACTGAGAAATGTTTTTACTAACACTGTTAGAACATTGAATGCATACAGCTTAATATAAGTAGTTCCAATTCTTTGTTGTTCTATAACAACATTATCTCAATTTATCTTGCCTTTAATGTGAGATAAACTGATCTTATCTATGTTCTTCATTTTCAATGCCAAAAAGAAACAAATGATTTGATACTATGAAGGTGAGTTTGCAAGGTTGCATCATTTTTAAGAAAGCATTGTAGGAAATGACTTGATTGGCTAATATTTACACTATAATTTCAAACTGTCCTTTTGTTTCTGTAGTTCTCAAAAGCTATTTTCTTAAAATCAATGAGGATAGAATAGGAACCACAAACTGAAGGAAAAATCAAATGTGTCCTGTTTTACTAAATGCTGGTAGACAGGTTTATCTATGCTGTCTGATGGACAGGGCAGGCTACAGATAAAATTCCACACAGGTTTGCAAGCTGTACAATAGGTCATAAAACAGGAAGCTGTTGTTTATAGTGTATGCATATATGTGTATATATATTTGGTTTTAGCAGAAATCACTTCCACGGTGTCTGCATTGTTAAATCAAAGCCAAAATTTTATATATATATATATATATATATATATATATATATATATATATATATATATATATAAGATTTTCAGTCTTAATGAACAGGAATTTTGAAAGAGTTTGCTTTGTTAGAATTTTTCTGTCCATCTCACTTGAAATAATAACGTTCTTTCTACAGAAATATTCTGAAATAAAATGGAATTGATTTGGGTAAGTTAACATCTTCCACACACAAATTCAGTGAAGCAACAAAGAAATAATTCTGGTAAAATTTCAGGTACTCTTTGTATAGATAAGATATCTGAGAAGCCAAGGCTTATCTGTAAGTATGAGAGATTATAGTGGATTTTATTTTATTATTATTATTCCAAACGTCTAAATAGATATTGGAAAATCCTGACATGACACTTCATATTTCATGCAATCCATGTTATGATTATAATAACTAAGATTTCACATCATCGTCTTCTGGCTAATTCTACTCCTTCCTTTTCTGCACACCCATGACAGACTTACAAGGAACTCTACACAGGCTGCTGCATCCCTTTTCTTGCATTGCTCATACACTTTGTCAAACAAAAAGAGCAGTTACATTGCTGCCCAACTATTGCCATTCCAAATTTTACCTATTTATCTTTTTTTTCCCTTGAAAAATTAAAGAATATATGTAACAATTTTATGAAAATAAAAACCCCACAAAAACACAGTGTTTGAATACCAGCAGTTTAGGTTATATGGGAGTTTTCTCTTAATGTAGAACATAGAGGAGCAGATGTACAAAAAGCTTTATCCTATGCTCACTAGGCAGTAATCTGACCTTTGGCATATATTTCTGTAACTTGACCTCCATATTTTAGGCCACAATGCTTTTAGTATCAAAGTCTACACAAACGTATTAGTAACCTTCATATTAAGGATGACTTCGAAGTTTTGTTGTGGATTAAAATATTAATAATAAAAGTATGTTCAGAAGGAGCAATGCACTGTGCGATTATTTGCTACCCACTGACTGGTGCCTAGCCAGTCCCCAAGCACTGACTGCCCTCTCCTCTGCCTCTGTCTTCCCCAGATTTTTTATTTCTGTGTGGTGGCATATAGTATGGGATGTCCCTTTGGTGGCTTGGAGTCATCTGTCCCCTCCCATCTCCTTGTATCCCCTCAGCCTCCTCACTTAGCAGTATGTGAATCAGAACACTCCTTGACTCTGTGTAAGCAATTCTCAGCAAGAACTAAAACTTCCATGTGTTATTAACATTATTCTCATCCTAAATCCAAAACACAGCACCAAGCTGGCTACTTGGAAAAAATCTTCCAGCTGGAACGAGGAGAAGTAGTTTTGGAAAGGTAAACAAAGATGAGGAAATCATTTATAAAGAAGGTATGTATTCTAGAAAGCATAAGCCAACAATCATTAGGTTTATTATACAATGTGAAGAGAATACCTTAATAGTTACAAAGTAGCTCCTCGCAATAACGGAGTGCTAGCATCACTGAAGTGATTAAGTAACTACTCCCTCTGAAAATACTGTAATTTAGGGTGAAAAATTTTTTGCAGGTAAGATACAAAGAAAATGAAGACTCTCTGTGTATAAGTGCCTCCTTGCAGAAAATCATAGAATCAAGGAATGCTTTGGATTATCAAGGACCTTTAAAATCATCTAGTTCCACCCCTGCTGCTGCAGGCAGGGACACTTCCCTATAGACCAGGTTACTCAAAGCCCCATCCAACCTGGCCTTGAATGTTTCCAGGGATGGGGCATCCACAGCCTCACTGAACAACCTGTTCTAGTGTCTCACCACTCTCACAGTAAAGAATTTCTTTCTGATATCTAGTCTAAATCTACCTTCTTCCAGTTTAAAACCATTTCCTCCTGTTCTGTCGCTACCAACCCTTTTAAAAAGTCCCTCCCTACCTTTCCTGTAGGCCCCTTTCAGGTACTGGCAATCTGCTAAAAGGTGTCCTTGAAGCCTTCTCTTCTCCAGGCTGAAGAGCCCCATCTCTCTCAGCTTATCCTCACAGGGGAGGTGCTCCAGCCCTCTGGTCATCTTCACAGCCCTCCTCTGGACACACTCCTACAGATTGATGTCTATCTTTTGATGGGGACCCTGAACCAGATACAGTACTCCAGATGGAGTCTCACAAGAGCAGATTAGAAGGGCAGTTACCTCCCTCAACCTGCTAATCACGCTTCTCTTGATGCAACCCAGAACGGAGTTGACATTCTGGGCTGCAAGTGTGATCTTGAAGTCCACCATTTCATGGGCATGGGCACTGCAGGCAAGGCTGTGCTTGAGCTTCACAATACTCATCAGCGTCCTTCCTCCCCCCCTTCCCCCAAGGATGGTCGTCCCCTTCTCTGAGAGATGAATCCCATCCTCTTCTAGAATACCAGATTTCTCAGAAGTAATTCCATGGCATAAGTAGCTGAGGCCCATTTTTTGATTTTCTTAAATCTGTCAGCCCTTTCCCTCCCCATTCCACTAAGTGGGAGGATTGATGAGAAGACTATCTGGGATGCCAAGTTCTCTGATTCTCCCAGATCCTTGTAGTCCCTCTTGATGTTCTTCAGGTTGCTAACAGATGTGTCAAAGGTGTCTGCATGAAACAACAGCAGCAGGAAGTAGTCTGTGGGATGTACAAGGTCTGTCAATCTCTGTCATATCCCTGAGGCAGACCCTGGCAAGCAGCAGGTCTTTCTAGATAGTGGGTCAGAAAGCAGGATTACTATCCCTATTCAAACTAAGGCTATTGGTGAAAATTTTCTATCATGTAATGTTGTTACATAGCCTTTGATTAAATGAATACTGGGATGGAATTTAATGATTTAACTTGATATGTTACTTAGTGTAAAAAGAGCTATATCTTTGCTCACACCAGCACTGTAAATTTAAAGAAATACTGTTTTTTCTTATGTAAGTCAGCTCTCCTGAGGTTAAGAATACCTCATCATAATTTGGTAGGGAAAAGCATTTAAATTGTTAATATAGTAAGCATTGGTTTAGCAGTAGTGCCTCCACTGTGTAACGTGCTCTCCCTACAGATAATGCACTGCAGTCTGTAACTTAGCTCAAGGAGGTGAGTGGAGGTAACCTTCCAGTGATGAACTTTAAAGATCAAAGTAGAAGAAAAGGCATATTGAAAAAACACGTGAAAGACAATATAATTTGAGTACTGCAGTTCATAATCAATTTGAATAAGTTAATTGATGTCATTCAGGCTGGCAGATATAGTAATTATATTTAGGAAGAATGACCACACTACAGGGAAATAGGTTGCAATTGGAGGTGTGCTTGGAAGAAAGATCTAAAGTTTTGTTTGAGTTGCAGATTTTTTTTTTCTGGCTCCTCCTTAGAAACCTCATTTATCAAAGCCATAAATGTTCTGACATTTTAAATTTACAAGTAATTTTTATAAAGGTGATACTTGATGAGTTATGCAGGAAATACTGTTATTCCTACCTCTATTTTCCTAATGCAAAAGTCTAGAAGCCAGTCCTTACACTCATCTCCTCAGGCTTGAGTGTAAAAGCTGTCTTTATAAAACCTATCTAGTTTAAAATGAGATGTATCCTTTTCATTTAGGCCATCAGATAGTTCTGCATAACAGTCTAACTCTTATTTGTAGTATTTCATTAAATGTGAGTATTAAAGCTACTCTCTTTTCATCATGTAATAGAGGGAGTAACATAGTAACATAGTAGTTTTCCATCAGCAGGACTGTTGTGTTCTTTCTGCTTGCAATATTTCACAGTAGATCTATGCAACTAAAACATTACAAAGCTTTGATAGTTATATTTTTAATAAATGTCACATGATTTATCATAGAAAACAATCCAAAAATATTGTTTAATAAAAACCTCTCAGTTTGGGAAACATATATTAAGGCAACAGACTGAAAATTCCTTTAATCTGCAACTGTAATTCTCCATTCAGATTTAGAGGTTTACAGGAATCTTGTATCTTCTCCACAAATGGTGAAAAAATATCTCAAGATATCCCCAAGGTAGTCCTAGCCAGAACCACCAGAAAGGTAGTCAGAATATGTCTGCCGCCAACGTGGCTGTCAGAAATTCAATTATAAGGAAGAAAAAGTCATCATACTAGATACAAAGAAATCAAGGGTCATGTAAAAATGCACTCAAAAATGAAATGAAAGGAATGGAAAGGAAATAAAATAAAATAAAATAAAATAAAATAAAATAAAATAAAATAAAATAGTATGATATACTGAACTCTTAGCAGTAAACACCAAAGGGATGGTAATAGACATAATTATATTGTTATAATCTAAGTAATAGGTAAAACCATGCTGTCTGTAGTCCTAGTACAATCATATGAAATGAAATGAAATGTAAGAATGAAAATAAAAATAAAAAATTTCTACAAGAGAATAGAAAATCACATCACTTTATTTTCCAGACAGCATTTCTGAAATGCATTAAGAACATCTGAAATGTAACATAATCATAAGATTTAAAGTTCTTGTTGGAATATTCATTTATAAGAAGAGCATGAAGCATTTAAGAGTGCAGCAATGTGAAAAAGTAACTTGACTTATTTGAGAATTGGGTCTATATTCACTTTCACATTACATTCAGTAATATTGCATGTAACATGGCATAAGCTAAAGATCTGCTTCCCTGGACTTAGTAGGTTGCTGAGTTATTATCAGTCATATAAGCAAATTTCTATTCAATAATTGCCTTTGATGATTTCGTTTCAGTAGGCTAATGGGAAACTTACATTTCAGAAGGAACGGAGACTGATATCTTTTTTGTTTCTGTTGTATTTTGTTGTTTATTTTTCTTGTGTGTTTTTTTTTTGTTTGTTTTTTTCTGGACATTAGTAACTACCAAATATATTTTGGTTTGAATTTGCAAGTTAATTTAAGCTGTAGTAGGTACGTGCTCTGCCTTTCTTTATTTACATTAGTTTAAAGTATTTCACTTTACATTAAAATATATTAGAAAGTAACGAAAGAGCTTAGACAAGCTGAAGGGTGGAGCAGTGCATATGTTTTGGTTTAGATGCATTGAGACCATGGATCCTAAAAAAATAGAGCAACTATTGTTAAAAGAACAAAACAGAACAAATATTTCTAGAATTTTGCAAAGACCTGGAAATCCAGGTATGTTTGTAGGCTACCCTGTTTCATTTTAAACCACACCAGCTTACAAATGCAGTTGAGGTGATCTAGTCTGAACAGCGCAAAAAGTCTTTTTATAGTTTCTACAGTTTGAAGAGGAGGTGGTTTGCTTATTCTAAAAACTACCTAGCAATTAATAAAGTCATTCAGAAATCAAGAGGTTGGATTCATTATTTTTCCCCTCATTCTTGATGAGGCCAAAATATATATACTACAAGAATCATTGGACTGTCATCGAGTGATTGCACTGAAGGTATGTCACAGCAGTAATGGAAACAACGTTGTCATTCATTGAATAACATATCACAGGGGGACACAAATGTAAGACCTTCCTATGTTCCAACATCAATAAAAAGAATTCTTTCACGTCCCTCTTCCTATCCTTTCATGTCCCTCTTCTTATCCAGTCATGAATCTTACCTGATGGTGAGAAAGATGTTCTAGAAAATATGGGTTTATACTCCTAGTTTTACTGAATTTAGAGATGTGTATTATATATATTCTTTTATGTAAATGATTATCAGTCTTTCCATCATAGCATTGCAGGTGTATGAGCTATTCCACAATGTCTTCATTTGGCCAATGAGATCATAGCATTGTAATTGCCCACAGGTTTCTAGCTCCTGCCGTTCTATGGATTAATATCAAGACATTTTAGAGAAGCACTTAAGTGTGCTGATTCCCCAGAAATGACCTAAGAGCTTTCCTCTAAGGCTGTTCTGCAGACACTTCCTTACTTGTGTTCCTGTGCTGCTGGTGATCCCCCTTCAGCGTTGTTTCTTAATTGTTATCTCCCTTCTGTTCACATCACCTCAGAACCCGTTGGCCTTAGAATACCCAAGTTTGTGGGATTATTTTGCTTTATTCTTACCTTCATTTCTTCATTTTTAATCACACGTATTCATTGGTTACCTTTCTTTTTTAGCCATTTTTCCCTCTCCTTTGCTTAAAAATGCATATTGTGTATGTGAACTCCTTTAACACTTCCCATTTTTAAGAAGGGTATGCCCTCTTTTAGATTCACTTGGAGTTCAAACTGAAAGCCTCATGTATCTTCCAATACTAGTCAGTATCACTTATCTAAGCAATGTAGAGAGGAAGATACAAAAAACATAAATGACAAGCATATAGCACAGTTTGATTCTAACCCTCTGGGAAAACAATAAAATCAGTTTTACTATTTAATACTATTTAATATATTGTTTTGTTTCTTTTTATAAGTTCAGCACACAAAAAGTATTACTTAATTACTCTAAATTGGCAGAAATATTCAGGGGCATGAATTGCTAAGTACTGCTGAATTTAATAGTCTTTGTTCACAGATAATCCGTTTAGGAAAACTGTGGTTTTCTTAGGTCTCTGACTATGCTGTATGCCTAGAGAGGTATTTTATTTCCAAATACTCTGCAGGGTTTGGTTCACCTACACATCTTCTGAATTCTGACGAATTTGTTGGTTACACATGATTGATTCAGTTTCAGAACAGTGAAAAACAAGCTTTCATTTATTCTTTATTTATTCGTTAGATAAAGTACTACCAAATACTGCAATGGATTTTCTTTAGTAACTTGCTGAAATACAGGATATAATGATGTAGTCTTCCTTCCAAGGGATGATTTCACCATATCACCATTTACTATTGCAGTTCACTATCCCTGAATTTTTTTTTTTTTTGTATACATTTTCCAATATCTAAATGTTATGAGCTGTAGGCATTTAATTCTAATCATCATATGTTCTAGGAATAATAATTGAACTTCTGTAAAAAAAATTGAATTTAAAATGTAAAGACAAAAAAGTTTTAAATATATATTTAATATCAGATTTTTTTCTTACTATTGTGTTACAATATTCAGGTTGACAATGACATTTGACAATGTATGACAGAAGTCCAGATTTTAAGGGAATTAATGTCTGTGATGCGAAACTACAACACTAAATAGAAAACAGTACCTTCTTTGAGTACTTTAGTTAAGTACTAATTACTTTAATAGCTAAGAATTAATTGTTCTTAGTAATAATGACTTGCAGAAGTGTTTAACAGCTTTGCTTAGAAAAGTGAATATCGTAGTCCAAACTGGACTTTCTTCAGAGCTTTAAATTATTATGTAAATGGTTTGTGCTTGTTTCTTTTTAAAAGGAAACTGGCCTCATTTAATTGTAATCATTTAAAGGTAGATTCCAGTGAGAACACAGATGTCAAGAATTTTCTGGAGAAAGGAGTGGAAAGAAGTAATAAGTACAGCTTAAATGTCTTTAGAAGATCATGCTATTAGCATTTTTTTATTTTATTTTATTTTTTATCTTGGACTGTGTGCTTTATAAATTACCAGCGTAATCCAAGCCAGAAGATACAAAGGAAGAAACAGCTCTCTAATTTAGTTGTCTTGTATACTATGATGTAGATGTTTTTCAACTTTGACAGGTAGTAGTTAAATAGTATCATAGAATCCTAAGAGTAGGAATGTCATCTAATCCAATTTCCCTGCAATGGACAGGAACATGCACAGCTAGATCAGGTTGTCCAGGGCCTGTTCTGGCTTCACCTTGAAAATCTCCAAGGATGGGGCATCAACCACATCTTTGAGCAACCTGTTCCAGTGCCTCAGCACCCTCACTATAAAAGACTTTATCCTTATATCCAAACTAAATCTACCCCATTTAAGCTTGAAGCCATTTTCCCTTGCTCTATAACCACAGACCATGCTAAAGAGTCTGTCCTCCTCTTTCTTGTAGCTACATTTAGATATTGAAAGGCTGCTATCTGGTCATGTATGGGAACTGTTGAATCATGGCCTGAACCACTGATTGATTACCTGAGGTGAGCACTGAGTCTGCCTCAGGAGCACAAGTGAAGGCATATCACCTGTGTGACAGGAAGGGGTGGAGTCTGGCTCCACCTCTCCCAGAACTCATTTAAGGGCTGATCAGCAATGGAGAAGGATCTCCTTACAGACATGAAGGCATTGACCAACACTCTCTGGACTTGATCCTGTAACCAGTTCTTTGTCCATCAAACACTCCATCCATCAAATCCATATCTTTCCAATCTGGAGAGAAGGTACCATGTCAGAAACCTTACTGGAGTTGATGTAGATGACATAGTGACTTTTCCCTTGCCCACTGGTGCACTGATACTGTCAAAAAAAGGATCTGCCTTTGATGAAGCTATATTTATATAAATTCTTATACATCTACGTAGTTTCTATTTACAGTGTAAAAATAAACATTTCAGAACAAAATCTATGTAAGCCAGTGAGGTTTCTAGGCTAATCAGAAGAGACTACAAACGAAAAAAATATATATATTTTCATTCCCACAATGCTCACATGACCAATGTCAGCCATATAAGATAAGGGAAAACACGACTCAGCTGATATGAACCACACATTGGAAAACGGTGATAACAACTAAAGTGTACATGTGGGTGCAAAATAGAGGCATCTGAAAAGCCAGAATAAAAGATCTAGGTGGCCGCAGAACCTAAAAGTGTAAAGAAACAAAGCATAAGCATTTATTGAAATTACCAAACTCTCAGTCTCAGAAAGTAACAAATAAACAGTCTGAAAACTTAAACTTTCTACTTTAATACTAAACATTTGTGAAGTGGTTATTAAGTGGCTAAATATTTGTAGGGACTTGAACTGATTACTGAAAGACAAAGTGCATGTAAAATAGAGAAAAGCAAGGCATTAATGCATGCATGTTAACATTTATATTTCTGTAAGCAGTAGGTCTAATTTTAGTCTACAATTGCACAGTGGTATGATTTATTTTATCATTTGATTTTACAATGGCAATCCTTGCTGAGATTGGATCACCCTTCTAAACATTGGCACAAATATGATAAGACTGAGTTGCTATTGTGGAAGTTGTGTAACCTGAGCAGATAGGAAAGATATCTGAGTCAGAAGGAATGTTGGGAGATGAGTAACTCGGGGAAGAAAAAAAGACAGAATTGCTAAGATGATGACTTATCTGTGGGTAGTAAATGTGTGGTTGTAGAAACATTTTGCTCAGAATGTACATGAATTTTCATAACTTAGGAAAGCAACAACAGAATGAGGGCAACTCTTAAAAACCTATATATATATATTCATCGTATAAAATATAATATATAAAAAACATTACCTCTCTATGTATATACAATAAACTAATCAATGAAAATACTGAAATTGTACACTTAGGCACAATAAGAGACTGGAGAGAAGTAAATTTAGGAGAAACTGTTCTCCAAAAGAAAAGAGAAATTGAACATTTTACCTGGACTTGTGAAGGCAAAACAGAGTTACTACTGCTAAACCAAACCAAATTAACCATGACACCCGTTACCCATTAGTTTGGTGTTGTGGTTTTTTTTTTGGTGTGTGTGTATGTGTGAAATGTGCATTGCAATTATCTTCAGCATTTGTAGCCTTTTAGTCATTTGTTTGGAACTAGTGAGACTGAGTTTACAAGGAAAGATGGATTTCCATGTCTTTATTGTTTTCTGTGCCTCAGGAATTACATCTTAGAAAATGTGCAGTTACATTTTCATGGCTGCATATAAATTGTAATTTGACCCAGGGATACGTATGCCAATATAGTCCTCTTAAAAGCTGTTGTCAATGGAGAACAGGTATGTTTCAGTGTCACAGTGAAGAACGATACTAGTAACCATACACATAAATCCTCTCTCTCAGTTACCTCCACTCTTAAAAGATCTTAAAATATGTAGAAACTTTGAATATTTTGCTCTTATTTGTAGCTAGCTTTGCTAGATGTTAATCTAGATGAAGTAGCCGCCATTTCAGTATTCACTTTTCCTTGATATTATGTCTATAGAGCATCAACATTAAAATATCAAACATCTCAAGTTTGACGCATCAGCCAAAATCTTTGTGTTGAACCAATGTGTTTAAATGTATTTATTTAAAATGAGATAAGCATGCTATGCATAGTTTAAACTTAACACCCTGTTATTTTATGCTTAAGGTTTTTTATGTTTGTACCCCATATTTTTAGTATTTGTTTCTTCTATTGCCATGTGAACTATTACAAGCAAAAGTTTATTATGCACAATGTGGTACAAACGTTAAGGCAAAAGTTGATCCAAATAGTTATAGTCAGAAAATGTTTCCCTTGCAATAAAACTCTTAACATTTTATGTTAAAGCATCTCATTTTAAAGAGAGAGAAGATGTTAAGAAGTAGGATCTTGGGAACAAAACACAAGGGAAATAAAGATATTTATTATAAACCTGTTTCCTGAAAGCAAGAAATGGGTGATTATGAGAACTGGAGTAATAACATTGGATGAAATGTGACAGTACAATGTACTCAGTGATGCACAGAGAGATTTAAAACAAGAATTGTCATAATCTGGAAGACTGCCAACTAGAAGCAGGCAAATAAGAAAGTGACGTTACAGTGGATCAGATGAGACCAAGTCGCAAATATAAAACATCTGAGAGAAAGGTAAGAGTGATTCTAGAATAAGTAGGGAGAAATTCTTCAGCAGAAAATTTGCCATGTTGCTACCACTCTGGAGTATTTCTCTGAAATATGGTTAACTATTCCATGTTAAAAGAAAATAATGATTTGAACATGCACAGGTATTTGCTACTGGGATACAGCGAGAAAAATATTGTTTTAAAAACACATAAGTAAACAGAAGGGTTCAAAAGAGTAATTTAATTCGATGAATAAATGATTGCAAACTGAACACCAAATCTGAACACTAGAATACTTCACCTGTCGGAGTTCAGACTTTATGTACAAGCAGCAAGACAAAATGTAGCTAGGTATAAGATGGTTAGTTATTTGACACCTGAAAATAACACTCAGCTCCTTCTGATATGTAACTCAGTTGCTGGGATGATTTATACCAGTCCAAAGCCTTAGTGCACTTCTTGGGCATCCAGACATACTATGAATCTAGCAAGTACTAATTAGATTCCTCTGTTGTTTCTTCTGGCAGAAACAAAACAGATTTCATGATCACTGTACATCCTTCCTCCAATGCTTTAACGTTATCTTCATGATTTTTCTTCCACTGTCTTTTTTCAGTTATGTAATGTGTTAGGATAATAAACGCAGGTCAGAATTGTTCTCTGAAGCACTGAGAATGATTATGATGGTGTGGAAAGGTATTGAATAAGAGAGAGAAATGAAAAGACATGATGAAATCGTCAAAACTTTGCATGTTCTTAGGCAGCAGAATGACCTAGGTATTTTACCAGTAAAAGGAAATATTCCATTTAATTCTCTAATAATTGTTTGAGAGTTACACTGAAAGTAATGCCTCCAATTTTTTTTTTATGTTGGCCCTCTATGTCAGAGACAGATGTTGGTAGTATGGCAGCAGATGTTGAACCTTTCCACCAATATTCCATTACATCTTGATGCTGTGCAACAGATGGCAGCAGAGGAACCATCTGACAAGATGTCATGACATGGAAGTACATATGAAGCAAAGATGTAACACTCAATTCCCTCATGAGGGAAAAATCGCACACATTTACACTCAACACCTGCTGAAATTTCATGGAGATAAAAAAAAAAAAAAGGGTGTTGCATTTCAGCAGTGGCAACCACAACAGTGGGTCTCCTCCACTGATGCAGATACTTACAAGTGCAGTGTATAGGCTCTTGTCCGTTGCTGATGAAAATACACAGCTAATGGTGGTGGCATGCTGAAAAAGAGTACTTTACAGTTGAGAATTCACAAATAGTGGGTTTCTTTTTATCTATTGTAATTTCCATGGAAATAAATAGAGGGCATTGTTTTTGGAATAACCTATGTAACTGTCTCACTGAAATCCAACATGTTTAACAAGTCTCTTGTAGTAGAATTGCTAATTAAAAAGAAAAAAAAAAAGAAAAAAAAAAGAAAAAATTGTTCCCAGATGAAAAAGAGTATATAAATCTACAGGGTCATCTCTTTTGTGAAAATACCATTTGACCATGCAGAGACTATAAAGCCAATTGCAGAACAATGTATTTCTATTAATTTCACTTTTGAATTATGCATTTCTGATTTTCTTAGCATCTCATCTTAGAACTACATTTATAATTGATAGAAAAAATCTGATTATTTTCCTGTGGTATCATATATTTTAAAATAATTGAGCCTTGGGGTGCAAAAGGATGCTGCATTCTTCTTAATTGGGTTCATCTGAATTTTTTACAATCTGCTCTGAGAAAATTTAATTGATAATTAACAGCACTTCAGATCATCTACTTGTGAGACTTTAAAAATACATGAAAAGCTGACAACTCATTGACTGAATGAAAAACAGTGTATACAATTAAATATAAAGAAAATCTTGATTGCCTAAATCAAAGTATACTGTGTTGCATAGATGAATGGAATCTGCTACATGAAGACTCCTTTTAAAGTCCAAATTGGTTTTAAGTAGCAAATATATTAACCCTCAAACTCATCAGTGCCACACTGCATTTCCCCTTCAGAGACCAAAGAGAAGCATGCATTCCATTATAGCAGGTCAAAATCATTTTCTCTCATGAGTCTCAGCTTTCGGCTGTTGGTTTCTGGTGCTAGGAAGTTATAGATGTTGTGATACATAACCACACAATTCCCTGACAAGCAGAGATTTTTCTAGAAATGCTTTCTTTGCTCTCCAGATTCACTGAATGTAGATTTCCCAGCACATAACACATTTAATTGGTAGATTTTTTGTAATTTTAATAATGGTACATGCTCCTCTTGCATGTGATGCCTATACACTCAAGGTAACACTGTACATCCCCAAGATGCAGGTAGGCTAGTCTTCATTTCTTCCACCTACAAAGACTCTGAGGTAAACTACAACTCACTTTTGCTGCTGTCAGTAGCCGTGCAAATCAGGTATAGTATTTCCTTATACAAATACTCAACTTATCAACTATTTGTACATTCAGAGTCTGGATAGTACTAATGATTATTTGGCAATCGGCTTACACTGAATAAGGAATTAAATATAGGAGGTCTGCTTCAATAATGTATTTAGTTCTTCAAGTTTCATGCTTCTGTTAGAGATAAAATATATTTAAATATTACTCATTCAAACTCCCTTTATAATAAGAATAGTTGTTTCTGTTTGCAGTGTACTTGTCCCATACTTCAGGGAGATGATTTAGGTGAGAAGATGAATAAGATTTATTTTGTTGTTCATTTAATTAACTGTTGTTTCTCAGCCAGAGAAATCAAAACTACTTCAGAGGCATAGAGAAAAGTCAAAGAATTTTTAAAAATAAGATGCAAATTAGTTTTTAATCTACTGAATTTCAGTGGTGTGCTCATTAATAGACTTTTCCATCACTTAGTCTTTTACTGAAGAAGAATGCGTGTGTGCTTATGTCATTCTCTCTCATGTATAAGTATGAGAAAATAGAAAGATTTCTAATAATTTCAAATCAGAATTACAAGTAAGGACTAATGACCGAAGCATCTCTCAACAGACTGATTAAATGGCATATATTTAATGGACTAAGACAGTGTTTGAAATGAACAGCTCTTTCTAAGAAGTACAAATAATATTCCCTCTGCTTATTAACATCGTAGATGAGGAGGGATAGGAGATGTTGTAAATCCATTAGTGAAATGCTGCTTGCTTTCATTTCTGTTTAATATTTCTTAAAGCTATAAAGTTGTAATATGTTAATGTAATGTACAGTCCAAGTAATAAAGGCAGCTAATGTGATTACCACTCATAGTGCTATAAACCTTTCAGCAAAGCTGCAGACAAATTGGAATTCAACTGTTTCTTATGATGATGGTGCTACACAGAGCAGATCCCATGTTGAAAGAATCATCTAGTTTTTAGAACTTATATGTTGAAGAGCTTAAGTACATATTAAAACTGAAAGGACCAGTTCAAAACACTATTAGCAATTCTTATTTTGTGGTGAGTAAGCACGGTCTAGCTGAGAAGTGGTCTTATTTAAACTATGTGTGCAAAGCATGGACCTAGTATAACATCACTGTTGTAAGACTAAAAAAAACCACAAAGAAACAAAATCTCATATCAGCTCATAGAGGGGAAAATCAGTTTAGCTGCTATTGCTATTCTTTTAGCTTTGCTTCCAAAATAGGCTGGCAACTGTTTACTGAAATGATGGAGAATCTTCATGAATTTTCTTATGATTATGTGATCCATCCTTCTGGGTTACACCTCTCTCATCATTCTCAAGTGTCTACTATATCTGTTCATCTTCACATTACAGTCTAATTCTGTAATTCTATTAGAAAACTCTAATTCACAAAAAATGTCTAACTTATGAATGGAAGTATTAAGAAGAGCTCAAACACAATTCTCAGTCTGAGGGCACAATATGGAGCTTTAAATCCAAAGATCATTGTTGTCTCATAGGTCAGATTTTGCACATTCCCTACAAGGAAATATGAATTGGATGAAAGAGATGGGATGATTGTCTTCAAATGGTGGACAGAATAACAGCTGTAGCTGAATAGTCCACTAAACTGTCCACTGAAAGCACAGTCTGACAGGAGGTTTCATTCTCATGCTTTTTATTGTAATAGTCACTGAAGCCTCTGCCCATGCATGTTTGCCAGTGGATATTATCTTTTCTTTAATTAATGTTTCTGAAAGGATCAGTCTTTCTTTGTGTCCTGAAATATGGTGATCTAAGAGGACTGATTTCACTATTGTTTTTTCATATAAGTCTATGATTTGCTCTTTAAAGCTAACTCCATCTAGATGAGAGTATAATCAAATTAAGACCTAAGCAAAGTACCGCAGAGCTTTAATCCCAGTGACAAACCATCTTCATTCTCCTGAATTGAGTCCTTGCTTGGAGATTTTAATCTATATTTCCTGAAGGCAGAAAGTTTACTTGCTAAGAACAGGAGAAAATGAAGGGTAAAATTTATGAAGATGTGTTGCTTAAGGAAGAGTAGAGGTGGATGCATCTAGGCTTGTTCAGTCTGTGGAAGAGTTGTCAGGTGGAGCCTAACAGCAGCATGACAATAATTGTCAGAATGTTTTCAAGAAGACTGAGTAAGCTTCTTTGCAGTAGTATAGCAGAGGGAAAATATACAGCTGAAACAAAGGACGTTTGGATGGTTATAAGATCCTTTTTGATTGCAAGAAGAATAGAACATTGTAGAAGGTCCCTCATAGAGCTTGTGAGGTATCCAGCCTTACGTTTTTAAGACTTGAACGGATAAAACTCTGCTTGACCACACAGCTAACTCAGTTCTTCCAGTTCTACTAAGTTCCACTTCAAGCTGACTTACCCTGTGCCCCTACAATTCTGTGATTTCCTCACACCGCACTATTATCTAAAACTAAGATGTTAGAACAGCATAATGGAAACAGTGAGAAAACAAATAGAAGGAAAATGAATTTGCTATGAAACTAATCCTACAGACATTTGAACTGTTCAGAACTTGTCTTTGACTGTGCTATGATCAATAAAGATGACATAGCTAAGAATTTAGGATACGTAATTAGTTTACATTGACTTCTGGACATAAATCTTCTAATAAATGTTTCTGTTCTGTTTCTATATTTCACTTATAAGATTAAGTTAAAGAAGTACACAGTGTCATCTATCTATCCATTTTCTTCTTTTTCCCTCTGCATTGTAATACTTTATTCATACCAGATTTTACATCTAAATAAGCTTATGCAGATGCATAGCTCCTTTCTGCCCTCTGACTCAAGGGAATGGGTAGAAGATACTAGAAAATATAAACCAATTAAAAACAAATTAAGAACTCAAAAGAGCATGCATATTAAGTATCGCTTTCATAGAGGAAAGGGAGTAAATGCCCATTCTAATTTCAGATGTATGCTCCTCCCAGCACTCCCCAAATCCTTGCATCTAGGGGCTTAGCTGCGGTTCATATCAAATGTCAAACAACCTGTTAAAGCTTAAAAAGTCAGAGCAACACTTTCCAATACATTTCTAATGTTCATTAATTCCTTTTGTATTCATTTGAGTAACAGTAACCTGAATAAATTTATTTGGTGGGAATGCAGATAGAAAATATAACTTCTGCATTCTGGGAGAGCCAACTTAAATGAGCAAGTGTTAAAAATAAATAAACATATAAATAAAAGAATAGCAGAAAGAAAGAAACAAATCTCGCATGACAGCCATCAATTGTACAATAAAGTAAATCTCATTACTTAATTTGTATGTTTACTGTATGTAAATAAGGTATAGGAAATACATAGCCCTGTGTCATGGGAAATATTCACGTTTGAGTTTATAATTTTCTTGCAGTGGCAATTAATAAGAATTTCAGAGAAACGTCATAAAGGATTGTACAATCTTCTATTATTTTTAATCGATTAAATTGTCATTTAATGCTTTTTTCTAGAATTATTCAGTCTCTTATACACAGATGAAATAGCATCCTAAAGCTTCAAGTCTCGGCTCCAGAAACTTTACCCAATACTTGGTCCAAAGTCAAGAATCCAGATGTTCCCAAATGTTGAGAATTTTGTGAGTATGTTAATTTATGGACTGAGCTTTTTTGTATAAAAACAGATACACATAGGTAATGTAAACACAAGATTAGCCAATCTGGTTACTAAAACTAACAGCGAAGAACAAAGTTTATTTTGCTATGGAATTTCTTGTATTGCAAAGAAGTATATATTGTATGCATTTATCTTTTCCAGCTCCAACTGATTAATTATAGGGTGCCTCATCATTTCAAGAGATAAGATGTAGACTATGCACCTATCTCCCTGAAAAATATATATATGTATATATTTAGGGGGTGTAAATGGGTTAACATTTCAGCTTCACCTTAAAATGCTATTTAGTGTGTGCAACTGTGACAGAGATTTCCAAGTTTTCAGCTTGATCAAATTGTATAATTTATCTCTTTAATCCTAAGCCCTATCCAATATTCTTAGCTTCAGCTGTGAGGGACAAAGACATATTCTGGATGATATAAATTATTTCAACACGTTCAGATCTAAAAAAACAGAAATCAGATTAAGACTTATCCTGTGGCATATATTATGTCTGTATTTCTGTAGTTTTTGAGATAAGAAATTTTATAGCTGAAAACCTCAAATGTTATGCCGACCTTCTGGATTTATAAAGAATTTCTGTAATTCATGACAACTTCCCAGTGAATTTGGAAGTGAAAAATTTACACTGTTGAGCCATTCATGGTATTTCTTGTAACCTACACTTCAGAGTTTCTTAGATTTAGTTTCTAGCATGATGACTGCAGCCATAATAGTGTTATTAGTTCAATTTCATATACTTTTAAACAGGAAAATAAGTTGGATTTGTAAGAAAGCTGAATAGAACTTTGATTTCCAGGTTAAATACTTGCATTTCAGTGAACATAAAGAAAACAAAACCTTATTTACTGGATTGTGATCATAGGTTTGTTATTATCTTCTCCATAAAGCACATAGCTAAGAAGTTTAAAAGAGTAGTTATTGCAATGCATTTTTAAGACATATATTTTACAGTGCTGACAGTTTATAGCAGTTCAAGTGTTTATTTTTTCTTTACAAAACAGTGAATAATGAAGAACAAAATCCTAGCACACTTTATTTCCTGTTTTTTTTTTTTTTTTTTTTCTGGTGGCATGAGAACAAAGGTAATATAAAGTGGAAAGATAATACGATCAACAGCTGACTTACCTGGAAAAAAATACTTTGTATGCAGATTCTTGATTGTCCAATCAATACAGATAGGTAAAATATACATTTCCCTCAAATGATGATGATAAACTGAGTAGGTTTATTACCAGATATACACAAGTCATTAGCAACATATTTTGTAGCACACTCCTCTCATGCAGTTTACAAATCTTGAATAATCTGACAAGAGTTGATTTAAAATGTGGTTACTAGAGTCTTGTAAATAATCTTAGTGGGGTGTGAGGGGGAAGGAAAGGGAAATTAAGACTTTGAAGGTCAGCTTCTCAGATGGCAGCTTGCAATGACAGTTTGACAGATTTGCTCATGTTGTGGAAGAATTATACTCAATAACTATATGAATCGCTCCCTTTCCTCCAAGGATTACATATTTTTTAATGTGTCATAAATACAGAGCTGTGGGAAGCACTTCTAGGTAGGAAAATATGAAATTCTTTTTTATTTCCCTCGCAAATCATCTGCATAGTGCAATCTGAAAGGTTGTGTTTATCAGTGGCAGGAAGGCAGTTTAAACAAATGTTCAACGTATGTACATCATCAGCAGTAAAAGGTCATCGTCTTAGCAGACAGCTAAAAATGTAAACAAAAGCCATCATGTCTGAATGCTCCCTGCATCATATTGACAGCAAATAATAGGTCCCTAACAGAATATCTGTCATCTGTGAAACATTTACAGAGCATTTTGTTCAGGATGACATAGACTGTTCAAGTGAGTCATTGTACAGGGAGGCAGCTATTGCCATTTCATAAAGTATCTTGAAACTTTGGCAATTTCAGATCATTGTAATTCAGCAGCAATGAAGTGATGAGCTAAGTACTACAGAGACCAGCTGGTATTAACGTTGCCGAAATGCACCAGATAAAACATGTTTGCTATACACCACTAAGAACAACACTTTTTCCTTAGGTCAATCCATGTAAAGTGATAGGCTGTGTCAGTATGATGGAATAGGTAATTTGAATAATTTCCATATTTGTAGTATATGATTCTGACTTAACGTCACAGAAGTGGGCTTACAGATTGCTTTGTTTTATTGTATTTTTTTTGTTGCATTTAATCTAATGAATTGTATCCTGGCTAATCACCTTACCCCCTTCATCCTAACAAGCACCAGTAAAACCACCTGCACAATTCAAAACATACAGAATCTCACATACACTGCTATTTTTCATCTGCTTTTACACAATATACCTGTTTAAGGATTTAATTAAGAATTTCAAAGTCATTATCTCCTCACTAAGAAGGTCCATTTGCAATCTGTGTAATCATTAGTT
Organism: Oreortyx pictus; assembly: GCA_036925125.1. NCBI lineage: Eukaryota > Metazoa > Chordata > Aves > Galliformes > Odontophoridae > Oreortyx > Oreortyx pictus. The sequence continues at coordinate 32,664,900 of JAUPFR010000006.1, read as the reverse complement.
AGCTCTGATTTCTGTGTGTAAAATAACATTGGTTCATGAAAATAGTTGCACGATGAGACATAGTCTTATCAAAGAGAAAGAAGGGAACAGGATAAGAGGAGAAAGGAATCTACTGCCCACTTTCTTTGATAAAGTGAAAACAAATATCATAACAATTCCTTTCTGTGCCTGCTCTTGCTCAACTTTTCTTTTAAATGACCTGTTTATGTGCCAGAAAGAAGGAAAAAATAAAAAAACAAACAAAAAATCCCACCAAAGAGAACCATGTTTTAATCTGATATTTCATCTGCTTCTGGAATTACTGCTAAAGGCAGGTGGCTTTCGGATTTTCCAGTCTTCTCTTAGGGACAAATTCTGCCTCCTTGATCAGGTTGAGCAGCTCTCTACCAGCCCTAGAGATAGAATAAGAAATAGCTCAAGCCAAACACATGTGACAAAACCTCAGTCAGTATGAAATGCAAATATGCATAGATTGATGTTACATATGCAATGCACTCTATTCATTATGTGACAATTATTTAGCTGGAAAATTTTAGTAGAATAAACTGGAACATGACTTCAAGGCATTTGCTGTATAACTACTGTTTTTAGTTCATACCTACATAAAGTCATTTCTGTACCTGCTAGTACAAATTGTGTTTTGTTGAATATAATGCTTTGAAAGGCTGCATTTCAAGCAAGAAGAATCTTTTTCATAGTCTCAGTTTCTAACAAGGAAATATCATTTAAAAACAAAATGACCAACTTTATTTGTGAATATCTGCACTTTTACAGACACTTCAATAAAAATCTAAATGAAGTGCAAATGTGAATTATTCATAGACATTCAGAGGCACTGTGATAAATGCACACTGATGTATATACACATACACATTTATGTATATGCAAGTATACAACCATGGTATAATTGCATACAAAGTCTCTGACAGAGTGGAGAAATGTGATTTTTAGTAATTTGGTGTAATAATAACTCACTGATCTCTCTAACTTATTGAGAGCTGATAATAGAATAGCCCAATTGGAAAAAAACTATGTCAAGCTCCTAGATCAAAGGACTTAGGTCTTTACTCATAGGTGCTGAATCCTTGGTGGATTTCCAAGTGAAAGAGCCTGCAGCAACATTTGTTAATTACAGGTTGTGTTCTGCTGTTTCCAAACAGGGTGAAAGTGACAGAAGTTTAACCGAGAATAATTACACACTTGAATAAGTATGTGATTAGCCCTATTTGTTGTGTTTGGAACAAGAGTGACAGGACAAGAATGGAGTGATTGCATTATTTACAGCTTAATTGTAGACAAGTAATTATTTATGTAAGCTGGTGCTGTGGGGTCATGGAATACATGCCTCAGAATGTCTAGGATTTGAATGGAAGCTTCAGAAATTGGGTTTCCAAATGATATAGCAGAAGGGAAAATTCTGTGCATTTATCTAGTAGTGGAGTGTTTTACTTGAAATAAATGTCTTGGGATGTTAAATGACCTGTTCTCTTGAAACCAAGGATTAGACGAAGCCTTTTAAAGTCATTGCTTCCAGCCTAATAAATCACAAATGCCATCTAGTGGCTCCTGCCATATAGTGAAACATATGCAAAAAAAAAAAAAAAAAAAAAAAAAAAAAAAAGCTAACATCAGAGAAAATCTAGAGACTTACCAGCATGTCAGTTCTATTGAAATGCATGTGGCTGATGGAATTATTTGTGATTTTTTTTCCATTTACCTCCAAGTAACTTTTTCTTTCAGTTGGATCAGATTGTGAAAATCTGACTCATGTTGATGAGTGGTAATGAATAAAGCTATTAAAAAGCAATTTAAACTCCCTGTCTTGAGACTTTCCTTTCCTCTCCAAGCAGAGGAAGGTTCTAATTTGCAAAAGGTCACCTTAAGTTAGTGATAAACTTAGCTAATTTAGATTAGTTAAAAAAAAACTTCATTTAACATATTAGCAAATTGCACTAATTTATTAATATTCATCCAAGCTTCTTCATTCACTATGTAAAAAGTCTTTACTGTTTACTTGTTTGATACATTTTCAAACTGTAGAAGTTTTCCAAACTAAAAAACAATGTCCAGCCAGCAAATAAAAGAAAATAAAAAGAAAACCAAGATGAACATTGGGCAAGAAAATAACTGTGCCATGATGAGGCTATTATGTTAGCGGTATATGTTGTAGGTTCTCTTGAAATTCATGGCAGGAAACCTATAGGATCAGAATAAAATATTTATTAATAGAAATCATGTCACAATGTTGTTGCATGTTCTCTTGTCTTATTATATCTTTTCAAGCAACTTCTTTTGTTCAGTTTCTAATGGGTGTCTCTGTGTAATGGAATTGATATTATTTCAGAAATACCCAGGGCCTAGAAATCTCAGAATTGCTACAAACTGAGACTTGTGCAGCTTTGTGGACTAAAAATGTATCTATCAATCTGTCTATTAGAACCTGGTTCTGCAAATAAGAATAAATAAAACTTATCAAAGGTTTATGTTTTAGCACAGTATTTAGAAACAAAATTGTAGTAACTTTCAAATACTTTTGAGTTATTATTTGCTTTGGAAAAGTGTTCAAAATGCAATTGTCAAAGTATGCAGAGGATTGTTGAATTAACCATTAAAATTGTTATTATTATTATTACTTACTACTAGTGATCTATACTCTCACCTGATTTCAAAACATGAAAGTAATATAAAAGATAACTCAGAATTTATCAATATAGTTGTACATAGTCTGCTTATAAATGTTTCATACTGTACAATATTTAAAGATGTGTATTGAGGTAAGGGAACTTATGTACGTCGTATATGAAAGCCTAGTTGTAACTAACTTCTCAAGGCAGCTTGTATTCCAGGAAAAAAACAAAGCTGATTAAATTGAATCTGTTCAGAGCTGTTCTCTTGGAAACACTTGTTTCACAAGTTGTTCAGTGCGTCGTTGAGGACTGGGGACAGTACGATTGATTTTGCTTCTGAGTCATTTAATTCTATTAGTAAAAATTCTGTATGGAATTTTTTTCATTTCTTTATGGCTTGCTAACTTCATATGCTACAATCCTTACTAGCTTTACGAGTATATTTATATTTAAGCATGAGAATAAACTTATTAAATTAATTTCATCAAAGTCCACTTGTAACAGAGAGTTTAATATAATTTGAGTTATTATGCTTGTTGTTAATAATACTACAAATAATAATGTGTTTCAGTAGAGGGAAAGGAAATAGTTGTTATGTAACCTTTGAGGAAAAAGATGTTTAAGTTTCTAGAACATCTAAGTGAGATAATATGGCACAAAAAATCACAATATATATTACATTTTTATCAAGTGTTCAAGCACAATATGCTGTTATATCATTAACTTTGAATTTCCTTAAAATGGTATGTGAGAAAATCTGTATCTTGTTCTAAAACTGAATCTGAAGAAAAAAACAATTAAGTGTAAACTGATGTGTAGGCTGGCTATATAGTTTTATAAGGGAAAACAATAGATGACATCTTTTGGGCATGTAATTTAAAAAACAAAGGCAGCTTTTCTAGGTGAAAATATTTACATATTTTCTTGTAATAAGATATTTGAACACCTTAGGATGCCATGGCTACAAACAATTATTAGTGACACTGCTAACAACAGTCAGTAGAATTTTTTTGCCGTTTTTCTAGAACCCTATTATTCCTAACTCTCCACCTGCTCTCTACACACACTTGCTTTTTCTTTCTTCCTCCTCTTGTATCTGTCATGTATACAGATATGTTATGAAAAGTAAAATATGCATAGATCTGATCATAAATCTTGTCTGATATTTTTTATCATGCATTTTCTCATTTACTGCCTTATTATATGACTGTACATGTATATACGTATATATACTTTAAAAAAATTCTATTCATGGACTATTTCACACTGTGAAGCATCTTTCAGCAAACTTACAGCAGAATATGAATATCTACTTCTTATAATTACTATATAATATTTGAAATCTATCCAGAGATCTTTCAAAGCAATCAATATCTTACTATATTAATGCACAAGTTAACAATACAATACAACACTGTTTTTCTATTTTCATGTATAAACAAATAAATCTCCATAGCAGACATTTCATATCAATTTACTTATGCTAGGTCCCTAGGGGATTCACTTTCCTAAGTGTCTATACATAGTGACACGGGAATCAACAGCTTTGCAAGTTTCAGACTGACTTTAGTATAAGTCCACAAAGTACTTGAATGTTGTATGGGAACTGTTGAATCATGGCCTGAACCACTGATTGATCACCTGAGGTGAGCACTGAGTCAGCCATGGGAGCACAGGTGAAGGCAATGCACTGTGTGACTGGAAGGGGTGGAGTCTGGCTCTAACTCTCCCAGACCCCATTTAAGGGCTGACCACTGCTGGGGAAGGATCTCTTGTTGGAGATCCCTCCCCCGTGGAGCTATCAGTGAACCTCAACCATCCAGAAGAGGTGAGCCTCTCTTTAAAAATATATTATAAATATACCATCTTCTTCGCTATTTTTTGAGTACCACTCTTTTGGGTTATTCACCCTACAGATGTTTAGTACTGTTTCATGTTTATCATCCTCATTTTGGATTTTTACACTTTGCAACTTAAGCAAAAGTCAACGGAATAGGGCCTATGTTCATTAACAGAGTCTAGTCACATACTCTCAAATCCTAATCCACAGTAGTCACTTTACTAGAGCATGCTGCATTTTCCATTACTCTAAATAGTTTAGATTTCCAGATCATGAGCAAGGAAACTGAAATACAATTGCATTTCTCATCCAGTTCCACACAAGCGTGTGTGTCAAGCTTATTTTTTAGATGTGGAAGCAGTGATGATAAATAGGCTTTGAGAGTTCTAAAGTACTTTGCACTTATGCTATGGTTTTTGAATCACTGTGACTTATGTCATAGTTGTTCATATTGTGTATCCTCAAAATCCAGTGCAACCTTCAGGGAATTTGACTTTTTTCCACTTAAATGCAGTAAGGAGAAGAAAGAGACCATGGAAATGTTGGAATTCAGAACAGAAAGATGTGGTGTTAGAGCTGGAAGACTTCCATCATTACTGAATACCTTCTGGAAAATGTAGGATAGAGTCAACTTCTAAGCCAGAAGTTGAGCTGAGCTCCTAGCTTTGAATAGCTGTTAGAAACTAACAAAGTTTTTAAGGCAAGTGGTTGCTGTGCCTGTGACTAATGGTGGTCTTAAACACAGTCCAAATTAATGTAATACATATCCAATCATACTTCTAAAAGACATCTGAGTGTTTAGAGAGTTCTAATAAAACTTGCAAAGTTCTGAAGATGGGCAGTGAAAGTAAGCGCTTACTGGCTAAGAAAACCTTCCTAATACTTCAGAATTCTTCACCTGCATATTTTTGTAGTTTGAAAACAGCTATTGAACACTGACTGAATTCGGTAATAATATGAAAGTGCTTTGACATCTAGGACCTCTCAAAACACGGTATTGCAAAGAAATTTCTGTAAATGATTTTGGCCTTAAAAATATTTATTCACTTTAATAATCTTGCTTATGTAAACTTTACTACCTTTCAACTTTTTAATTTGCGAGGCTTTGCGTAAAGATTCTCTTTATTTAAGACAAATTATTTCATCAGGAGAAAATACAACAAACCAAACAAAAAAAACAACACCACACATCCACAAACCTTTATTGTGTTAACATTTAAGACTTAGTTAGAAGTCAATTAAAGGTAATAAAGCTTTCTTTAAGTACATGCAATTACTGTTAATTAATAACTGATGTTTATTAATTTTGTTTATTGGTGGTATATCTAGAGAATAAGTAAGAGCAAAGTTGTATACTTTCAGCAAATGTATTTCCAAGTCTTTAGTAAAGGTAGCAGTCCAGGTAGTAGGCAAATAGGTTTATTAGTTAATATGGAAGGGTGGTTCAGCGTCAGCAGCAAAGAAGAGAAAGGGGGATTAAGCAGATAAAGTGAGAAAAAGTGCTTTAAGACTTAAGATACAGCTAGATTATGCTTAGAATATAAATCAGTGGAACTATTCACAACTTAAGGACTGTGCAATGAAGTAAATACTTCATAATGGTTTTTTCATGTATCCACTTAGAAGTTTTATCTGCTTACTAGACAAGTTTTCACTTCCTATCAAAGAAGAGTCAAAAAATGGAAATGCTCAAACTGTGACTAGCTTTTATATGTACGTGTTACTTCTCAGTTTGAATTGTATATGCCACCACACTGTCAGAAATTAATATACCATAACTCAGAATTCATTGTCAGACTTGCCTAAAACACTTCTGAAACTCTTCACTCACACATGCCTCTTTTACCATGAAAGAATATCTGTAAGTGAAACTGTTAGGTGTAAATATATCTATTAATTAAAAGTTACAACTGTATTTTTTCCTCTTGTGGCAAAATGCATTATTTTTGATATTCATAATATGTACTATTTCTAGTGGATCTACTTTATATAAGCATTTAATTTAAATATGTATATCTCTCAATCCAAATATCTATGTATTTATCTGTGAAATTCTACTATGTGGTACTATAAATATTCAAATCAAATGCCGAAATTAAAGGTGACTTTCTTTCTGCTGGTCAAAAGAAAAGGCACTAACCCCAAGAAAATAATGCATATTGACAAGATACAGGCTGAAATTTGTCATGAGGGAAACAAATATTATTAATATGTCTATCACTACTTTTGAACTGAGAAGAACAGCATTTTAAGATACATTTTGTATTTCACCCATCTGAAATCAGATTTAATCTGTTTTTCTTTCTTTTTTTTTTATTAAAGGGAGTTGTTAGGCTAGCTGTAATGATAGTAACTATTATATGCATTTTTCTTGTTTAATAAACCCATACATTGTACACTTAAGAGTCCAGGTAAATAACTTTTCTATTTTTATGGGTTTATTTTGATAAACACTATACAATATAAGGAACATGAGCCTGGAAAACATTATTTGCTTGCTGCTGAATTCCATTCCCTGATTACCGTCACCTGTACTCACGCTGCAGTGGATATATTTCACTCCTTATTACTTTTTAGTCCTAACATTAAATAAATGAAAATGCCTTCTCCCTGGTCATTCCCCTAAAGATATTCACTGCCCTTGCTTACATAGCATATATAGACAAGTTGGCACTCTTCCCAGTACAAATACCATACAGTCTCTGGCAGTTACAGGGCTGTAGCACAAAGAGCCAAGCTCAATTTACAAATGGTCACGAAAGTGCTTAAAGGTGTTAGAGATTCCACATCCCAGAAAGTATGCAAAGCAGCTGGTATGCTATTGTCCCCAGCTTCAACTTCACTGGGCAATAATGAAAATGTTTTTTTGCCATTTGCAATCGTTATTTTTATTTCTGCTTTGCAATTGATACAAACATTGAAAATAGCTGACCACAATATGTTGTGGTCACATATGATGTTTCATATGTTTCATCCAGCTCCCAAATAACCACAAGGCTGCCTCTGGTACACCTTGCAGAATAATTCACCAGGCCCAACAAAGGCACACATGGCTCACAAGCACAGAACCTGGAACCATACACAGCTGTACATGATGGTACATTATTGAATGAATACTGGAAAGCTGGCTTTGGTACAGCATTGTATATAGATACATATATAAATATCCAAACATATGTGTGTATATATATATCCCATTATCAAACTCAGTGAAATTCTTATGGCTGGTGTTGGCTGAGTTTCTGAATAATAACTATCTAAGCACCACTACTGAAAAAAGGTTCACTGTTAGTAAAAACCTTTTAAAAATCATTGTCCTTTCTATCTCTTCCTGCTGGTTCTGGGAAACATGTTGCAAATTTACACTGACTAAACATGTTTGCTTTTTCAGGTTTCTCTCTCGTTTAATAAGACTGATATTTGCTTAGCCTGAGTGAAGGATAAGAAAGTTGTATTTAAGTAATTTAATTGCAGAATTGTAGGGGTTGGAAGGGACCTCAAGAGATCATCTAGTCCAAGCCCGCTGTCAAACAAGATGCATTAATATAGTGTAAGCATTAATATAATATTAACATAGATTTTGGCAGTCTGAATTTTTCCACATGTTGTGGTCTTTCCTGCTAAATATTTCCACATTCAACTCGTCACGACTAATATGGTGCTGTTTTAGATGCTGCACTTTCAGATAATTCATGTACTTTCTCTTATCAGAGATTTCTCTTGATAGGGTTTTATATAATATAATTATGTTGCTTGTTATAGCATTCATTCTCTCAACTCTGGCTGTTATTTTCTAGATGTGTGATTTGTGGTCTATCTCTATCTGTGTTCAGTGACATAATTTGTTGTTGTTGCTGCTATCTCAGCTGACTGACACTATATTTCTATTAATACAGTGAACAAAAATCTATGTAACAAAAAGCAGGTAAATATCCAAAGGTGCAAATCATGTTAGGGGTACCAATCTGAGTTTTAGAAAAAGTAGGTTTTGTTCACTCTTGGTAATACACTTATATGAACACTTCCATTACATTCATACACTAAGATGCTCCTGATATCTTCAAACACAGTCAAGTGATGCCTGAGACTGTCCTCTCATCTAGAGCTCTTCTGTTTTTCCTCCCTCCCCTCCCTTCCCCTCCTCCCTCTTTTTTTTTTTTTTTTGCTTTTGCTGAATTTTCTTAAATAAAAGAAGCATAATATGGCTATTGTGAGACAGAGTTTTTACTTTTTATTTTTTCTCCAAGGGAATTAATTATTTCAACTATTTTTTTCAGCTCCAGTTAGAAGAAAATGTCTAAATATTGAAATTTCTCCCTGTATTGAAAAGGTTGTTCTCTACTGAATTTGCTTTCCTATGATTACATCTGCTGAAATATTTAATTTAAATGACTTGTGGGCCAATTGTTTCAGGTATCCTTAACATAAGGAAACCTGCATGTAAACTGATGTGCATTTGACTGCAGTTTCCAGCTTTTCAGCCTCTCTATCTCACTTACTGTTGTTATTCCATCACAGTAGTGATCATCTGTGAAAAGCAAAAAAAAAAAAAAAAACAAAAAAAAAACTGATAAAAACCCCCGTAAAGAGAGTGAGGATGCACATTAACCTCATCTTAACAACAAACAGTTCTATTACAATGGTTTTGTTTTATTCATCAGTCTACTATTGGATGCTTGTTATTTTCTCAGTTTGACGTAAGCCTGAATAACATGAGATTTTATTATAATAACATATGAGCTGCAGATGCTGTGCTATCTAAGCATCTTAGTGTATTCTGCTTTAGGAGCTTGACTCATTCATGCAGCCAGAGGAAAACTGGAGTAGGATATGGGCGATGTGGTTGAGTCATTGATTGATCCCAATAAAAGAGGGCTATGAGCCATAAAAACTGAATCAGATACAAGCCCCTGTGGACGTCCAAGCTGAGTGAAACTAACAAAAAATGTTTTCATATTTAATGTTTACAAATCAGAATGTCAAGAATTAGATTTGCTTGTCTGCATATAAAATATTTTATTTAGAATTCATTAAACATTTGAAATATTGAGGCAAAAATGAAATCTAAACATGGTAAAAGTAACTATAAAGAGTTTATTCTGACAGCTTTTCAAATCATTATCAGCTATCAATGTCTTTACTGAATTTCTCTGTTAGTAACAACGTTAAGAGAATGTTAATAGATTGACTACTATTAGATCTCATTCTGTCCACTTTAACAATCTTAATTCATTGTGAAATTAATGAAAGTCTATTAATGATTTTCTTCAGTCTTCACAATTCTTAGTGTGCCTCAAATTGGCTCATCACAGAGAAAGTGAGAGATTTCCCATCTTTTATGTCTTTGCTGACTGAAACTGGCAGAAGAGACAGTAGCATGACTTAAATATGTTACTGCAAAAGATCCAAATCTTTGGATATAAATTAATCAGAGTTGACAACATCAGTTGTCTTAAATTCCTCTGTATCACGTTATGATGGGCTGACTATTAGCATGCGGACACTGAATGAGGAAAAATATTCCTTTAAGATATCCACACTAAAAATACAGTGGTATTATACAACTGCCACATAACAGTAGTACTTCTGGAGAAGTAATGTAGATCCCACTGCAATTAAATGAATATAACTAAAATGTAAGAATACAGAGCAGTGTGAAAGTAGCAATGGAAAGGGAATGCATATGAAGATGGCGGTACTGAGAACTGAAAGTTAATGGAGACAGTGAAAGGTGAGTCCATGCTTATGCAACAGCAGAGAAATCTGTTCTAGAAAAGTTTCTAGTGGCTCTACACATTCAGAATCAGGCTACAGAAGAGGAATAAGGAGAAAAGAAAAGGAGATAAGCGGACAAAAATAGGATGAGATGAAGTGGGCATAGAGGAATTGGCATTTGTAGACAATTCAAGACTGTTTAATAGTGTTGCACTCTCAACTTTGTAAATTCCGCATATGCATTTCCTGCCATGCTACTAACAATATTCTTAACAGCATAACTCTTTATTCCATTAAAAAAACAGCTGCACTCATAGTACATAAGTTATCATTGTATCAAATCATAATAACAAAGACAGGAAATACCTTAGTAACATACAGAACATACAGATGAGGACCCAGAGTTAGTGGGAAATGAGCTACTTTTTATTCAGTTCAAGATGCACTCCACAGACATGATTTTATTATTCTAATACTTGTACATTGTACCACGTAGCATAGAGTTTTATTTCCAGATCACCTTTCAAGACCTATAAAATATCAGACAGTTTATTTACAAGTAGTAAATTTGTCTATTTAAAAACAGTAGTTGCACTTTAGCCCCCCCCCCCAAAAAAAAAAAAAAAGAGCTAATTACAAAAATATATATATTTCCTGTTAGTGGCCTTCTTAATATAGGTAAGTAGATAATATAATACCTGATTTTTTCTCAGCTTGAGGAAAACTAGCAGGCTTTTTGTGAATTAGTCTCAGTGGGCAACAGATTCTGAAAATCTTGAAAGGTCTCTTTCTAAAAAGACAGGATGAACCTCCTGAAGGTTCTCAACTATTCAGTTATCTCTTCTGTTTTTAAAGTCAGAAACTTTAGAACTATTTTTTTTTCCTCTTTGTTTGGAAGAGAAACCTTAACTATACAACATAGTTCAAAAATGCATACAGATGTGTGTCCTTAGCTTTCATTCCCAAGTAATTAAAAACAAGATCAACAAAGTTGAACTGCTGAACATGATGGCTTTTAATTTCTAATTTGTAGATCGTAAATTTGTAGTTGTAAATTTCTCAGAAAAGAAAAAAAAAATAATACAACACAACCAGCAATCAGGGGAGAAGGAGCATTTGCTCCTCCATTCAGTGCTTCATGGTAGAAAAAGTCTCTGATCGGTAGCCGGAGTTTGGAGTTACATATTCATTGTTTCTCCTAATAACAACAGTTAGATACATGCTAGGTTTTAACCTAGCAGCTAAGTGCCCCACAGTACCTTCTTCACTCCTTCCCTCCCCCCCCCCACCAGGGGAATGGGGGGAGAATCAGAAACAAAGAAAAATAAAGAAGTAGGACTCGTGGTTGAGATAAAAACTTTTTACTAAACCAGAAAAAGAGAAGGAGAAATATTATACTGATTATAATAACATATATTTACAAAAAAAATAATGCACCAAACAATTGCTTGCTGCTTACCAACTGATGCCAAAGTAGTCTCGAAGCAATGATTGCTACCCAGTGCATTCCCCTCAGTTCTTAAAGTTTTCTCTAATCATGTCATATTTTATGAAATTTCCCTTTGGCCAGTTTGGGCCAGCTCTCCTAGTTCTGTCCTCTCTCAGCTCCTTGTGCAACTTCAGCCCTCCTTGCTACAGGACAGAATATGAGGTTGAAGGTTCCCACGTACATATGTGTGGAACTTCCTATGCCTCAGTTTGTAGCCATTTCCCCTCGTTCTATCACCACACACCACTGAGAAGAGTTCAGCTTCATCCCTTTGCCTCCTGCTCGTTGAATATTTATGGATGTGGATCAGATGCCCTCTGAATCTTCTTTTCTCAAGGCTTAACAGACCTAAATCTCTCAGCCTCTCCTCATGAGTGAGATGTTCCACGTCTTTTATCATCTTTTTAGCTCTGAGCTCTTTTGAGGAGATCCCTGTCTTTTCTGTACTAAGGAGCCCAGAACTGGACACAGCACTACAGGTGAGGCCCCACCAGGGCAGAGTAGAGGGGTAGGATCACCTCCCTTGACCTGCTGGCCATGCTCTTTTTAATGCACCCCTAGATACCATTGTCCTTCCTAGCCACCAGGGCACACTGATGGCTCATGGACAACCTGTTAACCACCAGAACACCCAGGTCCCTCTCCTCAGAGCTCCTTTCCAGCAGATCACTCCCCAACCTGTACAGGTGCATGCAGTTATTCTTCCCTAGGTGCAAGACTCTACACTTGCTCTTGTTAAGCCTCATCTGGTTCCTTTCTGCCCAGCTCTCCAGCCTGTCCAGGTCTCATAGCTGGCCTGCTGGGCAGCAGCAAAGCACCTCTCCTCATTGGTTTCTCTTTCACTTGGGTGAGGAATTTGTCACTGGTTCACTCCAGGAACCTCCTTCATTGCTTATGCCCTGCTGTGTTATCCCTTTAATAGATGTGATGGTAGTTGAATTACCCTGTGAAGATCAGGGCCTGAGGACATTAGAATGTCCATAGAGGGCCTCATCTGCTTTTTCTTCCTGATTAGGTGGCCTGCAGCAGACACTCACTACAGTGTTCTTGCTTACGTTTTCTCTTTAATCATTACATCTTCTCTTTCAACAGGGTCTTCATGCATCCTCACATGTGGCTGCATATATCTCTGCTGTTCCTCCTTAAGTGACAATTACATCTTCTCATCTTCCTGGCCTGTCTTTTGATGAACTTATATCTTTTCATGCCAACACTCCTGCTATGGGAACCTTTCTCCGTGTCTTCATGAACCCAGCAGGTGTATAGCAGTGCAGCTGCACACAGATCTCTAAATCATTGTGTTCATTCCCCAGGTTGTGTGTATTAGTGCACGTATACTTCAGAGTGTTAAAAGTAAACACTAAGTTTACCATGTTGTCTATCTTACAAAACTCCATATACCTTCATAGTAATCAGATGAAACTCATGCTTAATTTATAGTGATGTTGCTGAAATGGAATTTTTGACCTAGAGACCTTTTGCAGTTTTTTTTGTTTGTTTTTGTTTTTAACCCATTTATCCTTGCTTCCAAACTTGTTAACCTGTTTTTGCATTCCTTTCCCATGCAAATCTGTTTAAGATTAAGTAGAGTGGAGAAAAGAGGAACTGATTCTAATACCAAGACTACTCAAAAAGGTAAGATAACCAAAAGCACTGTAATGTTAAAAAATGCTTTTCTAGTACCTTAAAAATCCCTCAGACTTTACCTTGAAAAAAGCAAAACAAAAAGTCTGTCTTTATGTTTGTTTGCTGAAAACTAACAGGAAAAAGAGGAAACAAGAGGACCTCTAATATAACTGCATGTAACAGAAAGTAATCTTATTCATACCAATTTATTCCTTAATAAATTTCAACTGACTTCATGGTGCACATAGATTAAACTGAATTTACTGCTATAAAGTGATATAAATAAGAACATAGTTTAATTTATAATTATTTGCATTCCTAAGTGATCAATAAAAAAATAAAAGAAATTTCTGGGAATGATTTGAAGCATTTTTCCTCCTCATAACTGGGTAGTTTCCTTGAGCTTTGTCCCCAGAATCTCAGCATCAGATTGTCTTGACATCTTTGCTATTCTGGATACTGAGAGGCGTAACTGTTCGTGGAAAATGGAAATCTCCACAATTATTAGGTAAGAAGGGTGCTCTTTCCCTGATTTTGGATTCAAGTGTTTTTATTCAACAAGGTATATTGCTTTGCTCATTAACTGTTTGTTAAGCAAATTATTTTAGTTGTCTCTGAGTGGGCATAAAGCACTATTCGTAAAGCAGCACAGTTTGTTCCAAGCAGAGCTGTCTGTCTTAGCAATCAAAGCCAGCAATCATACTGCTCATTTTGAAGGCTCACTGTGAAATATTTCAGGAATTAGAACTGCACCTTCAGATCACTCTGTGGTCTGGTTTAAGCTATCTTCAGGATTATCTCTTCCTCTGAAATCCTGACTGCTGACAACAGGTACATTCAAATGGAAAAGAAATATCATGTGTCTCAGGAATAAATCCTACATGTACTCAGAAGACAGTTTTACAGAGCCTATCAATCAAACAGTCATGTCAGGGAGAATTCAGACATAAATAAGGAAATCTGATGAACTTCTCTGTGCTGAAATAACTGACAATGATGAATAAGCATAAAATATAAGAAATAATATAGAAATAGCTGTTTTAACTGATTTAAGCACCAGTAATCATTATCTCTTCCAGAATGTAAAGTGAGCTACACACTGTACAGTCTTATAATGATGCTTAGTTATAATATCTACCAATGTCTTTTGGAAGCACCTCAAAAGTAGGTAAATTGTGGGAAAGTGAGAAAAAATCTCTGTTTACCTCTTCTTATGGTGTACTCAGTAGATACTAAAAGAGTGACAGACAGTGGGGGAGGCTTCATTTAAAGCAGTTTGTATAATCCATTTAATTCTCTCTGTTTTGTGAGTTTTTTACTGAGTGGGTTGATTAGTGAGGTAGTGGGATTGTTCAAGGAGCTGACAGAATGATAATCCTCAACAGTTCCTAGAAACTTTAGTTTCAAGTAAAATACCAGTCATCTACTGGTAACTTACTATTCAGTAAGTTACAGTAATGTACATATGTCCATGGGACCAGATGGTATGTATCCCAGGATTCTGAGAGAGATGGCTGATGTGATTGCTAAGATGTTCTCTATCATATTTGAAAAGTCATGGCTGTCAGTTAAAATCACCACTGACTGAAAAAAGGGAAACATTATTCCCATTTTTGAGAAAGGGAGAAAGGATGACCCAGGGAACTAAAGGTCAGTGAGCCTCTGAGGAAAACTGTGGAGCAGATCCTCGTGGTTACCATGTTAAGGCAAATATGAGTCAAAGAGGTGATCCAAGATAGCCAGCATGGCTTCACCAAGGGCGTATCTTTCCTGACAAATCTGGCAGCCTTCTATGATGGAGTGACAGCATCTGTGAACAGGAGAAGGCTGACAGATGTCATCTACCTGGATGCAAAGCCTTTGACATGGCCCCTCACCACATCCTTCTCTTCAAATTGGAGAGCTATGGATTTGAATGATGAACTGTTCAATGGGTTAAGAACTGGTTGGCTGGTTGCAGCCAAAGAATTATGATTAGTGGTTTTATGTCTGGGTGGAGGCCAGTCATAAGGTGTGTTCATCAAGGACTGGGCCTGGGACAGGTGCTTTTCAACATCTTTATCAGTGACATAGATGATGGAATGGAATGCACTCTCAGCAAGTTTGCAGAAGACACTGAGTGGTGCAGTCAGTACTCTGGAGGAAAGGCTTCTAGATGGACATGGACAGGCTAAAGAAGTAGGCCCATGCGAACCTAATGAAGTTCAACAAGGCCAAGTTGTTGCACTTGGGCCAGGGCAACTGCAGGTATTTATACAAACTAGGAGAAGAACTCTTGTAAGAGCAACCCTGTTGAGGAGGACTTAGCAGTCCTGGTGGACTAAAAGCTGGACATGAGCCAGTAGCGTGCATTTGCAGCCCAGCAGACCAAATATATCCTGGGTCCTTTTCAACCCAGGCCATTCTCTGTTTCTATGATTTTATGATTTAAAAAACATCAGTATATTATATGTATGTTACTGATACTTCTGTTTCCTTCATATTCTAGATCATTTCATTTCTTACTCACTTCAAAGACTGTTGCAGAAAAGAAGATGGAAATCGTATAAAAGATCACTAGAATATTTCCACTCCTAATGGAAACTTGTTTTTTTGTTTTAGAGTATCAAACATGTGCATAAGACAATGCAGATTACTACTTTTTTTTCATTTTCTTCAAGAACCTGGAAATTCTATACTAGAACCATAAAACGTGCATGTGTGAGTGCATGCAGTAACACATTTAGTGGTGCTATAGCAAACAGGGTTAAAATGCTGGTGGAGTAAACATAATAGTTTCATTTTCCTTAGATTTATTCATTAGAAAGCTGAAACCTTGAAAAATATTAACATGCATAAAATAAAACTTATTTATGACACTATTTTGTCACTTACGCTGTTGGTTAGCAGTTTTTTGATATCTCTAATGACTCATGATTCTGCAGTAAAACTCATCGATGCTGATCCAGTGTATAATACTAGCTACAGTTCCAAGAAGAAAGATACATGAAGATAAAATCAACTTGAATTTCATTTTGAATGAAGGCATTTTTATTCCAAGAATGGAGTGTTAGATTTACAAGCAATCTAAACTTGCAAGGTCTTAATTTTACGGTGCTGTGGTCCACAATGGTGAGAGGAAGAACTTTGCACGATATTTTTAATTGTAGGTAAAATCAGTTGTTTTTTTGATGCTGTCTTTAACGTCTGTGCGAAACTAATTCAAAAAATCACCGATTAGCTTATATGGGAGACGTATAAATTCAAAAGGAAAAACTCTAACTTAGTTGTAATACTCTGAATTAGACTGCTTAGAAGACTGTTATATTTCCATCACTTTTTTTCTTTCTAAAGAACACGTTAGCGAGAATTAGAGTAATTCCCTAACAAATACTTGTCTAAGTACTGTTGACTGCAGTTTAAATGCTCCCTCAGATATTTATAGCAGGTATGTGGGTAAGGAAGCTATTCCTTACTACCCGTAAGTGTTGAATTGTGAGGGTTTCACTGAAACTCACTGACTGTGTGAACATGACTAATTCCCTGAGTTCAGACTTTTGAACACTTTCCTTCTTCTCTGGCTCCAAGAGACTACTTTGTATAAGCTCCAGTACTGTAATAAACTGACAAAATGAGACACATGAGAGTCATAGACATTGGCTACATAGATAGACAAGCAGCAGCAGAAAAATTCCAGTTGAGATAACAAGAAAAGCAACTGAGAATCTATGGTTTGCCAGCAGCAGAACATTGTGATATTAGAACATTTCTAATCCACTACAAAGTTCCTATGTTCCCACAATCAGCATAGCTTTTTGAAGTTCCATGAAATTCTGGCTAGAATATTAGTGAAATTAGAGGAATAAAACCACAGATACCCAACCCATGCTTCAATTTTAAGAATCTCTCTTATTGTGTGTCAAACAATAATTCTTGTTTATATTTCTAATGCTTTTTTTCTTTTTTTTTTTTTTTGTGAGAGAAATACTTTGATCTAAAAAGTTAGTAGATAACTCTACTAGAAAATCCTTTCAGAAAATTTACAGAAAACGTGTGGCTTTTGAACTAGTTGTTAGGATCTAATTTGATACTTAGTAATTTGTTGAAAAAGCGAACTTTTTAATGCTACTCTTAAAATGGTATAGCTCTAATTTTAACTTCATGAAGATTTTGGAGTAATAAACTGTGGATACGGAAATACTAAAACATCATACTCAACAAATTACACATTAATTTCTTATACTTGCATCAAGTCATAACTGCATCAGTTTTGCCACTAATGTGCTGTTATATATTATAGGACATTCTGTCTCAATAATCATACTAAAAAATGTGGGCTGATTCTTCTGACATAATTATACAAAACATACTTATAAATTAAGAATTCGTGTTTCCAGCCTACACAACCAGTTTTCAAGATATCAGTGTTACCAAGTTTGAGATCTACTTTGTTTTACCCAAAACGCATGACAATGTAATCTTGATCATGCTTTTATGTGTTACTTACTTTTCAGTATTATAGAATCTTCTGATAATTTCAGATAATAAAGGGATACAATATTAAGAGAACAGAATACAAATAAATCTGTCCTTAGTGAAGCAACCCTATTAATATTGTGATTCTGCTACTTTTATTAATAAATATTTGATTGCCTTCTCTGATAGGCTGAAATAACAATAATATTAATACATGAAAATAAATCAATAAATATGTGCTCTGTGACATTAGATAAAAGTCTTGGAATGATAATAGAACAAGTATTTAAATAAATGTGGAATTTTTGCCATTGTGACTGAAGCAAATTAAGCTTGACTGGAAAATCCCTTAAGAATACTCATTATGTTACTGCAAGAAATTGCAGGAAAAAGAACATGTACTTGCTTGTAGTTTCTCAAGATGTCTTATACATCGAAGACTGGACTTTTTTTTTTTAATCACTCTTGCTGTGGCATACTCTAGCTTTTATTCATCAGACCTCTGTTAACATTTTCAGCTTTCCTGTTTAGTTTGACTGTATGTGGGTATGCTATCTAATTAATAACATATTCCTCTTTTTGAACACCAATCTCTTGCCTAACTCTAGGTTAAGATTACTCTAAGAGTAATGGTGCAAAAAAAATTATTAGGTTATTAATTTAACAATATATTTACTTGTAATGTAACTTGCTTCAATTTTCAGAATAATGGCATAGAGTTGAAAACTTTAACATTAAAAAAAAACAATAAAATCAACCAACAGCAAACATCAATAAACTAAAGGAAGTATTAATACCAGGCACACTATAATCAAACATTTTATCGTTATTATTATATGAAGATCAAATAAGTTTAAGGCACTGTGCTGAAGTTTATACAGGTTGATTTTTGATGCATAGTCATATCTACAGATGTGATAGACTACAGTTTATGCGCACTACTTATTTTTAGTAGGGGTGGGGAGAATGTTCTGTAGATGAACATGTTCATAGCTCCTTGCTGTGACTATATATTAGCCATGAAGCATCATGCTCATGCAAATAGATCACAGCTGAATTGGTCATATTGCATAGAAAATTGGGAATAGTATTATGAGCTACTGTATTATGATATGATTCTTGGCCAAATTTTTGAAAGCAAAAGTGAAGAAGATCTGAGATTTCTTTTTATTTTTGAAAGCTTTTGTACAGTTGTGTTCTTTGTGCTTATTTCACGCCTTCAGCTCTAAAATAAAGCTTTATTCCAGTTGGCATTATTTTTTTTTCCACTCAGTGAGAAGTAGGTAAGGATATTCTGAATCAATGACAAGAAACTAAAATATTCATTCAGAGCATGCCTGTGCTCTCCATGAGAATGCTTTAATATATAGAGAATTTTCATTCTGGGCTTTGAAGTTTCTCTCTTCCAAATATACTGAGGCTAAATTTAGCACTTTCTTTTTATTCTACAATACATGATTAATTGAAATATTCTGATTTGCATTCTGAAATTCAGTTTATTAAATTTAAATATTCAGAATACTAAGCACTGAAATGTTTCATTAAATAGAATAATTCATACGTTTTTGCAAAAACTATAAATGAGTTACATACAGAAATCAGGGTTATAACTGCAGTAGAAAATAAAATCTTTAAATTTTCTTTTTTTTTTTGGAAAAAAAGTTTATCCTTAAATGACATATGTGTGTATGTATTTGAGAGAAAGAAAGGAAGTATACGAGTGTAAGAAAATAAGATTTTATGATTTTAAATTGCAAAGGGCACATCATCATCTGGATGTCACATTGCAGGACAGTGAAGAGCTGGACTGTCAATTTCTTGTCCAGACAGAGATTATTTAAGCTATTGCAAGGAAAATATGACAACTTTCTGTGTATTTTTGAGTGTAAAATAACTTTTTTTTTTTTCTGAATAATTCTGTGTCCTGGTATCTGACATCAAGAAAACAATAAGTACAAATAATAATCATCATTAATTGTTTCTGTAGACACTTGATATAAGGCTGTATATTTATACTTCAAGTAAGTCCTGAAGAGCAAGCAGAGAAAATGCTTAGAAATCTTAGAAAGATAAGCAGTTTACTACATTCTATAATAATATTAGTAATATTTAACAACAAGAATCATAATAAGCAAGGGTGAAATTCCAAGGTTTGAAGTTTACAGAATAATTTATATCAAATCTAAATGCTTAGTCAGCTACAGTTACTAAAGTTTATGTTTTCAGTTGTCGGCATCAAATGTACTTAGTATATTAAGGAAAAAGAAACAAAAGTGTATTCAGATGTGAAGTGGCACTTTTGACATAAATATAAGCATTTAATTTTTCCATCAGTATTGTTGTAGGAGCGTCTAAACAGTTAAAAGCTGACAAGAACTCTGATAATAATTTTGTCATTTTGTTTGAAAACACAGGACAGTTAACATATTTCTAAGTATTGTAGATATTATTCAAATTCTGATGGTTAGCAAAATATGTATAAAAACCATAGAACTTTCAGATATTTGTTGGATTCCTTTGTACACCAAACACTCAGCCTCTCAGGAATAATCAAACTGAAATTTAAGAAATTTTGAAGTAAGTGCATATCCAAATACACAATTGCTATATATTTCTATTTTCTATTTACAGACTGTCTGCTTGATATTGGGAAAAATCAATAAATGAAAAATGTGTGAAAATAAAATTTTGCTGCAATGTACTCCATATACTCAATAGATTAAGTATTTGAAGAGTATAATTACAGAATATTCTTTTAAAAAGAAAAAAGAAAAATAGTGTTGCTATAGCTCTTCACTGAAGAAGAATTGCTTCTTAACATGTGGTAAAGCCAGTGCCAGCAAAGAAGAAAACGGAACTGTAACTTCTGAAAGACTTGGCAGAAGTACACACCAGTTCCTTCAATAAATTCTTAAAAAAAAACCTCAATAAAAACAAATTTTAAATGTTATTTCTTGAAGAAATACAGAAATAAAATCTTCTGTTTATTTGGTTGTTTTGCAGATATTACTCATAGTTTAGTAAGAGTGGTATATTTATTATATATGTTGCTACTTGCTGAAAAAAAAAATGTGAAAGACAGTTCTGCCCATTTATTATTGAAATACATCACATTTTTGGGCAGCGTTTGTTATACACACAGTGGTCAGTGATGTGGAGTTCTGAACCTGAATAGTTTATCATAGATAAAATGCTTCATTTTCTTTTACAATATCTTCTAACTTATTAAAGTTTTGGCGAATAAAAACACTCCCTAGACTTCTCTAGGATCTGAAGACATTCAGGAACTCCAGCTCTTGGTGCAGGTGTGAATGTGAAAGGAGAAGAACCTCCTGTGTCCTGGCAGAATGAATGCTATGTAGAAATTTCAGCTCTACGTATCCTGGGGCAGGGTGACCTTTAAGGCACTAGTATTGGGACAGACAGGTGAGTTCCACAAAGGCAATTATCATCTCCAAGTCAGTGGGTGAAATCCTGAATTTCCACTCTACAAACTAAATTCTACTTTATTAATGCTTTTGAAGACTAGGCAGGTAATACTGCACTTTGAATTTCTCTTCACTTAACAGCTTTAGAGAATAGTATTCATTTTTAATACCAAAATAACATAGTAAGAAAATAGGCAATAATTACCATGTAAAAAAATCAATTTATGTCTTATTCTGTACTGTCAGAACACAGAAAAAAGAAACTCTTTGTCTTCAAAGGCTATGTAGATATTTAACAAAATAACATTTGAGTGAATTTATTTCCTCTGACTTAAAAAATAAAATGAAAATATTTAATTATTTTTTTATCTTCTTTTTCTTGGACAACATTTTTGTCTTCCATACTTGAATCAACACTTAAAAGAAATATGACTGGTAAAATATTTAATGATATAAAGTTTTTTTCCAACATTTAAATGTGAAAGTACTGAATGGAGAAATAAAATAATATTAAAAACATTTATAAAATAACTTACGGAAACTAAGTTTTCTTTCTCTCTTTTTTTTTTTAATATAGAAATATAAATAAAATAAATAAAAATTCTTGTGAAAATGTCATTTTGTTGTCCTAGAAAACTATTCCACTCAAATTGAAGTATTTTGTTTCACTGTTAACTGAAGAGAGCCAATTTCTTTCTTCTTATATTAATGTGATAAATTTAAAATCATAAACAAGATTCTACACTAAAGAATATCAGCAGCAGAACATTTGTTAAAAGATTCTATAGTTGCTATTTCTGTTGACGCATTTTTTAACCTTACTGGACCTTTGTATATGCCCTGATTTTTAGAACAGTTTTCCAGAGAAACTCTTTCACGCCAACACTTGCTTCAATGTTATAACCATCTCCTTGACTTCTTTGACAAGAGTTGGACTATAGCATCTTCTATCAAGATAACCTGAATCTTGTGTGACATCTTGGCTTCAGTTTTCCCAAGAACATTTTGTGTCAAACATTAATGGTGTCTGAACTAAACATCTTGACAGCAGAGCACAACTTAGTTGACTGAAGACAGGAACAAAGTTCTTGAAACAGAATGACATTCTGGATACGTTTTACGGTATTAAAACTTGTTCTACTCTGAAATGCATGCCCAAGTCCTCCAGCTTGTGTCCTTTAAAAATGTTTTTGTTTGTTCCACTTTATTTGCTTGAAGTCCACCACAGAAAAGTAGTACATAGTTTAATGTTGATGTTAGCCCCATTTTCTCTTTCAAAGGGTTGATTTTGTTACTAGTATTGAGATTGCTGTGTGCTTTATCATTTCAGTATCTTCTCTTGGTAGAGGGAGAAAAACAAAGCTATGCCATCTTACTAAAAAGAGTTTCTCTTGAAGCAGACCAAAATTTACAGTTCAAAGACTGTAATTTGTGACAGTAAGAATACCCGGCATGGGATGAGTACAATGGCACCATATTTGTGTAACCAAAATATAGTTGGAAGGTTTTATATCATTCTTTCCTCAGCATAATTTCAAAGACACTCTTCATCTTAAATTATGTTGCTTGTTTGTTTATTTTGCTAGCCAGAGCACTGCAAAATATTCCTGTGACCTTTCTTATGCATAGCTTGCAAGGTCCCTGAAGTGATGCAGCAATAGCCACTGCACTGCTACAGATCAGCTTTGTAGATTATGTATGCACACAATGCATCATAACCATTGGAAAAACTACCTCCTGGTTCTGCAGAATGCCTCTTAAATTAGGACTGTTCCACAGGTCTGGGGCGGTTTTCTTGTGGTGCTAAGTTAGTTGATTATCATAGAGATAAGCAGTGTCACTCTTGCTGCAAACTAAATTATAGAATAACTATCCCCAGTAGTTGAAAATAACAGCTTAGTTTTGCTAAGAAATGTTGATGACATTCATTTTCAAATAAAGAATTTTGGTTTTTTTAGCACTCCCAGACATGTAAAATGTGTTCTCTAACTTGGACTTCATTATCAACAAGAATATTTGAGGAGATCATCTTATAAATAAATCACAGTTATATTTTATGCAATTTGTCATACAAATTTTAGTAGTAATATTATTTCAATTCAGAGAATCACATATAATATTGTAGAAAGTATAACTGTCAGTCACAATAAGGAAGTTCTCTCTTTCTAAATTTTGAATAACTGCAGATAATTAAAACATAAATAGGATGATGTAGGAAAATATTGTAAAGGAACATTACTAATATTTTTTAAATGAGGGGTCTTGGCATATTTGTTTATTTTTAGCATTTCCAAATGTTAATGTATTCATTAATATTTTATTAACAATATAAACATAAAAATAGATAAATTATATGTATAATAAATGGGAAAATCAGTTGCAGTAGAATAATTACATAGAGAATCAGATTGCATGATATTCTATGTCATTATCAGTATGAGGTGTAACTGCCTCCTACTTCTATTGTTGAGCATAAAGTAAGAAGATAAGAGGAATTTGAAATAAATTGAATCAAAAGAAAATGGAATAAATGATAGCAGCAAAATAAAACAAATCTGTGTACAATGTGAAAAAAGTCAGCTGCTGGAATACAAAGAACCAATACCTACATAGAATACATTGAACCAATACCTGAATTGAGAATACCTTAATCTGTAAGACACCTACTAGATCCCTAGTGTAAGAAAAAGGACTAATATACTACAAGTTTTATCTATTTGTTAAAGTTGTATCCCCTGAAAAAAATCCAGATTTCTAGTAAGAAATGGACAGATAAATAATTTGAATGAAGTGTCAGAATTCTTACTACTATAGATTAGTAGTTATGTAACTCAATTCTAAGACTTTTTCTTTAATGCTTATGTTCTCCCCAGAATCTTTTTCAAATTTCTTCAGTGTTTAATTTCCATAAAGTCTCTGCTATTAAACTGTGAATGTAAAGTCAGATAATCACAGGCTTCTGCATTGCAGCATCTGATGAAAGAGAAATTAAATGTTATTAATCTTCTTCCACTGTTAAAGATTTAAAGAATAACATGGATTTTTTTTTTCACAAAATGAAGTTAACAGAAGTTTAAAGAGGAACTTCGGTCTGCCAATGAAACTGCTTATCTAAGATATATGGTATCTATGTTGAACTCTCAGATGCATATTAGGCCTGACCTTGAACAAAATATCTAGTGTCATTTTTCTTGCCTGCTGATCCTGGTCTGAAAACTAGGCAGACAGACTAGACAAATTTTCTGGGTTCTTCTAGATATACCTAATCACTGCAGAACAATTTAAGCATGCAATTTCTTCCACCTATTTTAGGGGAGGATGAATCACCTTTAGAGATACTTACTTTCATCCAAGTATTTTGGAAATCCACTTGAGATGAAGTGAGATCCAACTCACTTTTAATACTGTATGCTTCTGTGATTCCCATATTTATGGAATGAGCAAAATGGCATTTTCTTTGCTTATAAATTTATTAGGAAAATATGTTAAATTTTTGCAGTACTTAAATAATGGAAGATTGGGGTAAAAAATGTACAACAGACATAGATTAGTACTTCTATTGAGTTAAGAAAATCAGTCATTGTAGTTTGCAAAACAGAACTGTAATACTCTTATAAACAGCCTTGATCAAGTTATATCTTTACTGCCATCTGTTTGGTTTCTTAGTAGTCATTCAGAGATCAGCTTTGGAACCTAAACTGTTCTGAGGAAAGGCCAGCATTCAGGTATTGAGAAATCTGATTTCTTGCAGCTGTTATTGTATCTGTTGGCAAATCCAGTTTAAAATGCAACAGGTGTTTATCACTGAAAATCAGTGTTATTGATAAAAAATAAACCAGAAGTATTAGTCATGAATTTCTGCCCTCTGCTTGGGAGTAAGTAAAATCTTATTTATTTATTTTTTTTAACACTAAGCAACAAGAGAATGGAAACAGGTTACAAGATAAGTTCTTCAGTAATTGGATTAAAAACAAATTGGAGGTTTGACTTCTAGAAAGAGAAATTCAGTTAAGCATTTGAATTGAAAGTGAAGAAAAAAAAGAAGGTTGTTTATTGAATACTTGTTTCCATATTTTTTTCATGTATTCTATATTCCTCGATTTTAAGGTGATTTATAATTGCAGAGCAATTCTGGCAAGACATTTCTTCCTGTTATTTTCCCACTGGAGTAATTGTTCTTTCTGTCAGAGAACTGTATTTAAGATATCTAAATCTCTTTCATGGATAGAAGATCTCTTTGGGTTTGTGAAGCAAGTTTGTCAGGGTAGAGTAGCTAGATTAGAAAAAGCACTCAGCTTTATCATGCAAGTCTGACTGTGGTCAGCTTTACTGCAAGGCAGAATTACTTAAAACACATTACATGTCTTTGAGTACCCTCTACCCAACACTACCCACTGTCTTTTTATCACCTGAAGTATGTAATCTGAAGCTGAGGTGTTTGTTCAGCCATGTCATATGTACATAACTTCCTTTCCGTGGAGGAGGTAGACCTTTGAAATGCTGACAGAAAAAATAATTACATCTGTGATCAGAGTATAATAGAGTCTAGTTGTACTTTTTACTCATATACTTCATATGTATTTTTTTTTTCTTTTTTCCTTTTGAACATGTGGTCAGGTCCAAGGCATCTTTTCAAGGAAACCCCTGTATTTATTCTTTTTGGAGTTCATATTATTAAGTGCTTGAATATATTATCATTTCACCTGCTTTTGAGAAGGCCTAGATTTTCAACAACTATATGCATTTTATTCTCACTCTAATACTGTTTTTTCTTCATCTTCAGGATTGATTTCAAATTTTTCCTGGTTTTTTTGGAAATTACGTAGTAGTTCTGAGGCTTCCTTTTATGCATGTTTAAATGATATATTTTACAACATTTTAAGAAATATTCCTCCAGTAAGAAAAAGGTTGTATGTTTTTCTTCATTCTTTGCAGCGGGGATAGTTCAAAAGACTGGAACTGTATCAGTGGTTACCATATTTCAGAGAATAATAAGGAAGGATGATGTCATACAAGATGCATCAAATGACACTTCTATATTAAAGTGTCACTGCCTGATATGAACTGCACTCTCTGGTCCGTAAGACTCTTGCAACAGTTTGGCTTAAGCTAGGGATGTGTTAAAAGTGGTCTCATAGTACTCACACGGTCTTATATTACTCATTATTTTTTCCTTTAAATTATGATTATGAATAATATTCCCCACAACACTAGGATTAATTCATTAGGTAGAATTTTTTTTCTTTAAAGAAGAATGAAGGAAAATGTGTGTTATACTTCCTGAGGTAGAAGTTATTTCCACATGTGGTCTCATAGGAACCATCAGCATCTCAAGACAATGAATTAGTGCTGTATAAATAAAAGGATATTCTTAAGTCAGTTTGTATCAGTTTTCACTGCAGCATCATTTCTGGTCTAGTCTTTCTCAAGGCTGAGTCCATTAATATACTTTGCATCTGGCCATTGTTTGGATTCATTTTTATGCTTTCTATCTCTGTGCCATATCAATGCAAAGCAAATTAGACAAGATACAGTATACATATTCCCAGAAGTAAAATGAACAAGCAAAATGAACTAACAGAAATTGCCAGTCTTGCTGTTGGCTTGACAGTATCAGACACTATGCTCAAGAAGGAATTTCCTGCTATGTTATGGTAACGTCAGTCTGATGAGTATGTTAGTATAGTAGTCCTTTCTTTATCTCTCTCTCTCTCTTTTTTTTTTTTTTTTCTTCCGGTATTGTATATATGTTGTGCAGTCAATGCACTTTTCTGCTGCAAACAGAAACACCTGATTCCTCATTCCACTGCTAATTCTATTTGTCCTAACTTCCCTAAATTTATATTGGTTTCTAAAGTGCTTTTATTCAGTTTAGTATTGATTACATTTGCAAGTTAGGAAGGATTACATCGAATGGTGGCTTCTGCTGCTGCTCTGGCTTTTTTTTTCGTATAACGTAGGCTGAATCAGCCCACAGCCAAGGATAGGAACAGAGATCTTTGTCCTTTTGTTGCATAAAATGAGCATCAATTAGAACAAAAAGAAGCCAGCCCTGTTCCTCAGGTAAAATTCAGACTCTTTTTTTTTTTTTTTTTCCATCAGAATAATCAAGGATATTGGCTACCCTGTGACTTTAACATAATGTGTTCCTTTCCTGATATTTTTACCACTCTGCAATTTAACAAAACATAACAGGGCAGAACCAGAGAAACAATGTTACAAACGACTAGTATTACAATGCATACTGTGTTTTTAAAGGAAAAAAAACTGCAGCTAAGGAGGACAGCTAGCTTTCCAGCTGCCACTCAGCTAGTCTGCAATTCACAAGTACTTCGGAAACCACTTGCTACCCATCAGCCAGCACCAAGGATCCTGTCTTTTCTAAGGTTAGCAACACAGCATGAAACTATACATTCTTCTGAAGTTCCAGCCTTCTAACTACAAAGCACTGACCTATCTAAAATGAAACTTTGATGAAACTTTTATGAGCTCAGGACCTAGTCTATGCCTCTCACTGTAACTATTCAAACATAGTGACCATCTTTTTTTCTGAGACTCTAATTAGTAGAACTATTTTCCCGTTAGCACTACTTTAGTTTTATGCTGATATAAGGTTGATGGTATTTTTTTTTTCTTTTTTATATCAGGTAACAAAGTCTGCATGGAAAAGGTCTGCACATGTGAGAAAGAGTTCTTCTCGTATCAGTAACTTCTGATTCATCCACTAATTTCAAAAGGAAGTTGAAGTTTACAAAAAGAGACAGATGTGGGAGGGAGACTTCATAATTGCTTTTACTGTGTATTCACAGTAAAAAACACAGCCGAAATTTTAATAATCAACACTTCTCATAGAACCTCTCTGAAACTTTGGCTGCGAATCTAATCAGTATCTCCTTAGCATTTGACAGGTGTCTGATGTTCTACATGAAGATATATCCTAGAGAAATGAAATAATAACAGTTTTCATTTCAGCTTTATCAATTCTGAAGCTTGTTTTTATTCTCATAAACAAATGTTTTCCTCTTGTTTTCTGAACTGCCATGGGATAAAATAAAAGAACAATATAAGAACAAAAAGAAAACAATAAAGTTCTTAAGAGGCTATTTGGTTTCTGTGCAGACTCCTAACAGCTGCTGCATTCTTCTTTGCTTGTTCCAGATATAATAAGGCTGTGTAAATCTTCAAGAAAACACCAATCAAGGTTTCTTCTTTTTCTTGCATCTGTTTGGTTTCATTTTTTTATTATAAGACTACAATTGTTCAGTTTGGGTTTATTTCTTATGATTTATACTTATCTATAATCTATAAATTTTCTTAAAAAAAAAAAATGTAGCAAGACGTATTTTTGTTTTTGCTGTATCCTGTCTCCAATAAATACATGTAGCTATTGGATTTTTCCAGAGCAACAGTAGTAGAACTCAGAGTATCATAGAAACATACTCTAACATAGAGTATCATAGAATCATCAAGGTTGGAAAAGATCTACAAGATCATCCAGTCCAACTGTCCACTTATATCCAGCAGTTCTAGATAAAATTTTGTCATATTTGTTTCTTATGCAAAACATGTGAGGAAGAACATTTATGTCGTGTAAGAGACTACAGGACATCTTCAGAGAATGTTAGTCTGCTTAGATGGGTTACAAGTGTTCTCCCAACACAGTCATAAACATGAAATCAGTGTAAGGATGGGGCATATTTCTGTAAAAATTAATCTATCAGTTTACTATAAGATAGCAAGAACATCATTTTGAATGAGATCATGTTTGAATTCAGGGAAAAAAGTTAAGGAAAAATGTTATCAGCCTTTGAACTTTCAGTCAATTCTCAACAAACTTCAGGGCAGGTATTCTATACTTCTAGAAGAAAAAGAAATCTGAAATTTCAGATTTAGCCTTGGGTTTTTAAGATAATAAGGAAATCAGGTAAAATTGATATATTTAGTTTATTCATTCAAAGTAGTAACTCTGTGAAAGATTAAGTCTCAGAGGACTTTTTATTCTAAAAAATTCTTGCTTCTCTGCTCAGTTCCCAAGCATTGTATTTTAGACAGTATATTACACTTAAGTCTGCACTGATTTGACTTGGTGATATTATTAAATGCAAAAGACTGGTTTAGGCATGGATTTGGATTTGGATTTCTTCAGATTTTTCTTCTCTAAAAAAGGATATTTTTGCCCTTTCTAATAAAAAGTTTTGTGTCATTCAATTGCTATCAGACTGTCATGATGCCATTTCTCCTTACAATGACATAGACTAAAACAAAAGTAAGTACAAGGTTGGTGAGTAGCTATTTCATATTTAAAATCACTTAACTGCATTGTTCTCACCAAAACCTAAAACTTCATCTATGAATTGCTTCTGCAATAAAAAATGTATATTATAGAGTGATAGCATAGGATTTCTGATGTTTACATTTGCCCTGTCTTAGATGTTTCTTTGTATCTGCAGTGCAGTGCTTAGAGATTCAGTCCAATACGTAACTTGTTTGTTTGTAGCTAAATATTTATTTACTCTTGCTTAAAAATGCCTAGTATCTGTGGGACATTTAAGTTACTAAACTTATCCTGCTTGTGTGAACAATTGTAAAGAGAAATATTTCCCAAGAGGAAATTAGAAGAGCATAATAAACACTACAAATTAAGACTCTAATCTGGACTTCTCTGTGGCACTCAAGAATTAGTCAGGATTTCTTTACATTTGTCTCTGTTTTGTGGCCTTATCCAGGTGGATACATAAAAATATTACTGTCTAGTGTTTGGTTTCTAGAGCTAACTGAATGTTTAGAATATTGATAAGAAGACGTTCAGTAAATTTTTGTTTTGAAGACCTGTATTTGTTTCAAGACTGAGCTAGATTCTGTAGACAATATTAATTTTATTAATTTACAGTTCACTAATTTAATGGCTTAAAAAGAGTATTTCTTTAGATGAAAGATATTTTGTTTGAACACTGTACACAGCTGTACACTTGGTTTGATGTATTTTATTTTTTTTTAGGGCAGAGAGTATTTAGCAAATTGACCAAGACTTCATATCAATTCCGTATAATACCTGAGTGTGTTTTCTGATATGTTTTTATTTTTTCTTATACTTCAGTTTCATATTCTGTCTCTCTGCAAATGAATACATGAAGATAATAACAAAAAATTGCTCTTAACTTTCTGAAATGATAGATTCAGGCCCAGATTCAAATACAAGTTTAGTCAGTCCACCAAGGATAAATTGCAAGGGCTGGGGCAAGTGTTCAGTTCCTCATCATCCATATTTATATTGCTGATACCTCTCTTAATCTTGGGAGAACAATTTGTCTTACTACTCTGTGAAACAGCTATGAAATATTTACCCGCTTTTGTAATTTCTGATTCTGTATAATCAAATGATTTTCATCCCTAGATCTTCTAACAGGATCCCAGTATGATCTAAAATGATGATTCCTCTCAAGAATGTTATTCTAAAATATTAGTTTGCACATTTATCTTGGGGAGTATTTTTCTGTAACATTAAGAAACCATGTCAGGCATTTCAGAAGAAATAAAATGTTGCAATTTCTGGGTGTGAATAAAAGGTGAAACTTGAATTCCATTCAGTGAGAAAACTGAGAATACTGAAGAATAAAAGAGTATTCAAATATTAAAATGTTATTATGTGATTATTTCTATTTCAAAAGTGGTTGTTGTTGTATTGATATTCAGTAATCAGCCTCAGGATTTTATCTTGAGTTGGCAATAAAATTCATTATTTTGTAGCTGTCTGCTTTCTTGTTTCTTTTGCCCAATTTATCCATCCCCATTTGCTCCTACCTTTTACTCTTATGCATGGTTGTACTTTCTGATCCCCTGTCTTGTATTTCATTTTCCCAGTCCTTATCCTAGAAGATTACTTTTCAAAATACAGGCATAGATATGAGAAAATAGCTTGGAGGATGCCTCAGGAAATGAAATAGTTCAGTTGAGACATAACAACATGTTACTCATGGGGTGGGCACAGAATGTTGGTGCTTGCTGCTTTAATAGCAGTACTAATTTCCCTGTACTAAATATCCATATTTTCAACATATCTGAAGGTAAAATGAATTCTTAAACTACAGTAATAGCAGAAAGATGTTTGAACTGTAGGTTGAAGTTTTAAATTCACTCAAGAACACAAATAGATCTACTGCCCTCTTTGGTTACATTTCAATAAGCTTTTGCACAAAATAAATAAATAAATAAATAAATCCATTCCTGGGTGTTGAATCAGGATACATTCACAAAAAGATTTTGATTGGTTGATGGTACGAAAAACCAGTTTTGCTAGCTGGGAAGATTATTACTGAAGGCTTCACAGTGGTGAAGTAGCAAAATGAAATACAGATCATACTTTAGGTTTTGGCATTGTACTTCACCATTAAAATTTATATATGCAATCTGACGGTTCTTCTTCATTGCACCATTTTTCCCACTTTATATATTAAAAACATCTTATGCTTTACCTGTACTTCAGTAAATAATTGCCAGGTGTTTTATGTGGTTATTGAATCCTTGATTGAAATGAAACAGTGATTTTATACAAATTGTGCTGGCTAATCTGCACAGAGTTTTAACAACTGTCAAGAATAAAATCTATTCATATTCAAACTTATTTACAATTTGCTTGTAATAAATGAGTACAAAAGCTCTTTGTTTTCCAGATATCTAATGCATTAATCTGAGGAGGTATATTAAAGAAACACTAATAGTCAAATCCAGTGGTATATCTTCAGATACCTAGGTAGGATTGCGCAGGCTATAAACTTGGGCTGAGTCTGAATTTTAGTGACTTCATATTATGTCCTACCAGGAAAGCATGAGAATGAGCTATTTGTATTAGCATAGCAGTGAAGCATTTTTCATAGATAGTGAATGAAATCCACAAACTAAATAGATTTTATGCATATTTGGTCAATGTAAGACAGTATAGATAGGGAAAACATCCATTTAATGCATAATTTTTGTTTCTATTCAACAGAAAATAAAAGATAAAGCAAGCATATTGGCTACTGTGAAAAGAGCACTTCTCAAAATGAAATCTTGTGCATCTCATCTTTTTACTTGTCTCATACTGGCCTGGAAAAAAAGAAGTACTATAGTGGAGAAAATAATTCTCGTCATATTCATGATGTTATAGGCTCACACACAACTATAGAGCTATCAAATATATCTGCATACATACTTCAACTGTGAATATGCATACATTCAAGAATCACAGGATTATGTATCTGGTAATCTTCTACTAATATGAAATTGCCCACACCTCTCTCTGAAAAGGTAATTAAAAAATTGAAGGTTAATCACCTCTGACTCTAATGCTTTGACACTGGATTTTATTCCTTTTAATACACTTGTCGAAACTCAGTTGTCTTGAAATATAGCTTCGATGCTGATGTGACTGGTGACCCAGATTTAATGTAATTTGATTTCTAGAAACTGGCTCAAACTATTGGCTTAGGAGTCATATGGGAACTGTTGAATCCTGGCTTGAACCACTGACTGATCACCTGAGGTGAGCACTGAGTCAGTTGCAAGAGCACAGGTGAAGGCAATTCACCTGTTTGACTGGAAGGGGTGGAGTCTGGCTCGACCTCTCCAAGACCCCATTTAGGGACTGACCAGCACTAGGGAAAGTTCTCTTGTTGGAGTTCCATCCTTCATGGAGTTCCAGGAAAGTTGCAACCTTCAGTGACAGGTGAGTCCTTCTTAATTTTTTGGATGTGTTTATGCCATCTGGATAATCTATCTGTAACTATGCTGCCCATCTTTGTTATGTTGTGTAAGTACCATACGTTCAGGGTATTCACCCTACAGGAATCCAATCTTAAGAATGTGTAGCTAGTGAATACTACCATTCTGGAACATTGTATGCTTTTGTTTACAGAAACTTTTCACATTTCTTTATTAAACTGTGCTTCAGAAGTGCTTTTGCTCAGGGCTCCTCTTATTGTGAAATTGAGACTTATAAATACCATTCTGTAACACCTTGAATACATCTCTAAAACTACTAAAGAGTCTATCTCCTTCATTTCTGTGTAGGAGGGAAGGCGGAAAACAAGCCTATTTTTCTTTTCTAAGCTGTATCCTTTTCTTCATTTTATTTTGATAGAAAAACCAAATGTTTCTCTTTCTCAGTCATTTGTGACTCAGTTTCAGATGCAGATTTTCTTTTCAGCTTGAATTAATTCATTGCACATTTTGTTATTAGTGGGTTTTCATTTTAATCTATGCTTTTTTAACATTAAAACTTCATAAAAGTATCTTATAGA
Organism: Oreortyx pictus; assembly: GCA_036925125.1. Lineage (NCBI taxonomy): Eukaryota > Metazoa > Chordata > Aves > Galliformes > Odontophoridae > Oreortyx > Oreortyx pictus. Next base: position 32,631,442 of record JAUPFR010000006.1, on the reverse strand, counting down.
AGTTCACATTATTTGTTACAGAAGAAAAAAACATCATTCACATGATGCATCTGGAAAAGGTCAAACAGGAAGCTTTCTTACAACAGCATTTTTTTTCTCTGATTATGCAGTTGTGAAAAAAGAAAAGGTAATTGACATTTACTCACCCTGATATTCAGACAAGATGACTACTTTCATCATATCTCTTCTGTACAGTATTTAAACTATAAGTGGAAATAGCTTTTGACAAATTGCAAGTAACTCAGCACACGTATTAATAGTAATTTATGTGAATCATGTATAATATAATTTATGCCAGGATTGCTGAAATTTTATCAGATCATCACTCTCTGAAAGTACTGAATAATATATTGACCTCCAAGTAAAAAACTTTTAAATACAGCTTATCTGGCACTTTACTTTTCCATTATGAAATAAGCAGTTGCATTAACTGCTTAGCAAAGATTCTTAATATGCTGCTATTCTGCTTTATTCACTGCAAGTAGAAATGATTCCAAAACAAAATCTCAGATGTAAACAGTCTCACACTGCTTGTAACTTTGTATTGTAAACAGTCTTTCAGTCACAGATATAAATAATACCAATTACTCTTATGCTATGGGGTGTTAACACTATGTGTTTGAATCCAAGTTTCTCACTGGAAGTGAAGGGAGATGGGCCCAAAAACAACAGTGTCAACAATCTGAGGTAAACCAGTTTACTGAATAAGGTATTGAAACGTAAAGTAACACCATATAATACAATATAATTGGAATTGAAGCTAGTATATCAAATCAAGTGAGAGAGAGTCTAAAACTGAAGGCCTTATGCTAATGCTGAAGGTAAGATGGGTATGGAACCTCCACTGCTGAGATGACCGGCAAAAGAGGGAAGCCTCGCAATGTATGTGTATTTTTATCCTTCCTTCTGAATGGAAAATGGGAATGCAAATTCCTCTGGGGTAGGTTCTTCTCTTCTGAGAACCAGGAACCCAGAAATTTGGCAGTCCACAGAACTGGAGCATTAACTCTTTAACTTCCAGTGCCTTACTTGATGTGAAATACTGATTAAAAAAAAATATCATAAAACCGTGGCACTTGGTTGTCTGTCTTTTATAACAGAAACGTTTCCACAGAGAACCGTCACGACTTCATTAAAAAAAAAAATTGGCTATATGTAAAATTATATTTAATCCAGTATTTAGAGGGTAGCGGAGTACTATTAAAACTTTGTGTTCAAAAATGAGAATCGGTTTGATTATCTGAAAAAAAGTACATAGCCTGCTTTCTTTTTTGATGTCAGAGTAAAACATGTTCTGACCCAAGTTTCCCTTCAATGCTGTAACACTGTGTTTCTAAGACTGTGTTAGATTTGACATCTCATTGTTTTTACAGTGGGGAGTACTGAATTCCCATTCATTTTATAATCATTTAATGACTTCAGAGATTACTAACTGTAAAGCAAGCAAAGGCGGTGACAGAGCTTTTATTTGAGGGAGAGGCGCTACAGAAAGAGATGTCAGAGATGAGGGGGATGAACTCACCCCTCCCGGCGACCGTTTAGGCGAAGGAACGCGGCCGCCTCTCGTTCGAACACTGGCGCGCCGGAAGGAGGAGAGACAGGGAGGGCGGGGGGCAACCCGCGCGGGCTCTGAGCACCACCGAGAGGGAGAGAGCGGGAGGTCGGGTGGACCTGGGCTCCTCCGCTCCGCTCACTCAGATGCTCATTCACTGGTTCAGGCTGTGACCGGGCAATCCCACTACACTAACATATTAAACCATTTGTTTGTTTCTTCACCAAAATCAAGAACACCAGGGCTCACTCTGCTGCTGGTGTACTCATCTGGAAAGCTAACAAATTATCTTCACTGCAGTCACAGAACTTCACTGTCTCTGTATCTTTGATAGCAAGAACTAAAATGGTTTGTTTATTAGGGAGGTATTTATCTGCAACAGGGTGTTCTTGGCTGCGGAATTTCAAAGGCCATTGTCTGGGGGACAATAAGAAAAAGCTAGCATAGAAGCTGTCTCATCGGTAGTATGACTTGAAGATTTATCAAGAGGAGAATAGCCAGAAGGCTGAGGAAGATGATCCCTTGTAAGGTCACCTGTGGAGCATTTTCTTTTATGAGTTTATTTTAATTACAGCTGTTACATGCTATGTATATATAAAATGCTGTTTACAGTGGTATTTGTCTTCTGTTTCTTCCACTAGGGACCACTGTACTAAACAGAATGTAACTTCAATTTCTAAATTTTACTAAAAATGTGAAAAGCTATTGAATAAAATGGCTTTTTCCTCTTATAATCTTACATACTTTCTTTCTTCATTACTTCACAGCAGAGGCTGAATTGACAATCTAGAAACCTAAGGTCTGGAATGAAAACTAAATCATTTCACTTCAAAAAAAATAATCACAGAACTAAAGGTATGGGCGGATTAAGGCTCTTTAGAACAAATACACAAGAATAGTTTACACCTTCAGTAGAGTTTCAGACAACAGTTTTCATTTCTGTTTGCTCAAAAGTGAGCCCTTGTTCACTGTCTTAAAGACTAGATCAGTGCTAAACTGTGCAGGACAAAAATCAAACTCCACAGAATTCAGAATCACCTCAAATGAATTGTATGTTAGGCAAGGTAACCAATCACTTGGAAATAGGTGTATATAATGGGTTCCTTTATTGAAGTTGAATGCCTTTAATTGAAGGTATCATATTTCTATTTGCTCTGTTTATTGGGTGCTTTTTTTGTGTTTTCTACTCTTTGTAAGCCTTGGCATTTTTTCTTATCAACTTGTACCTTCTTAGGTGGATTTTTTGACAGAGTAGATTCAAGCTTCATCTTGTTGATAGATTGAATGAAGCAGCTTTTTCATAAAAAAAATGGATCATCCACTGGTGAAACTTGCCCTTGAAATATTGCTATATAAATAATTCAAAAGTTGAACTGTTCCATTTGAACTGCCATGTTGTCAATTAAATTGACCACTGCAATCTTTTGTGGTTGTGATAAGAATTTATTGTTCTTTTTTGCAAGATAGCTTTCTGAAACAAAAGTTTCAACTTCATGGAGGCAAGGTGCAGTTACTTACTGAATTAACCACTTATTATTTTTTGTATCATGGAATATAATAGGGTTTTTATTTTAATTTTTCATTTTTAAATAGAAGTCCTTCAGTAAGGTATTAAATGTAAAACACAAACATGGAGTGTGTATTAAATTACAGTATCTTCTACTGCATTCAGTTTGCTATGCTCTTACCTTACTAGTGGCATTTTATTTGCAACTATAAACTCAGTAGGTGTGGAATCTAACTCTTCTCCTGTATTGTTCACAACCTGTGAACTACTCAACATGATGTGCATCATCATTCACTTTATAATGTCATAAAATTTGGTTTCTGCTGATATGAAGTTAATTGTCCAAATAATGAGAACTTCTGGAAAGTGATATAAAATTTTTCAAAATTAACTCTACAGTTTTGAAAGCCAATGCTTCTATGATATCTCCTTAGAAATCATCTTTTCTGTATTTGTTGCTTTTCTAGCCACTTTGAAATATTGCAATAATGTTCAGCCTGTAAGCAAAATTACTTAAAGTGACTGTCATCCACTGTGCTTAGCATTCTGTCTTCAGCTCATTATTTAGTGTCATTTCAGAGTAGTTCTTTGTTAAGAGAATGTCTGTTACTGTCTTCATTAAGACTCTTCTGCTTGCTCATTTTCTTCTGAGAATACTGAATTTTTTTTTTTTTAATTCGATGGTCTTTGTGTTGGAACTTCTGAGGGTGAAACTAGCAAGCATTTTCATTTGTTTATCTTAAATAAGATGTAATACTCCAAGTAATGCCCGAATAACCTGAAAGTTTTGGTCATTGAGTTGCTGTAAGAGGTGAACAGTCTGCAATACAAATCATCGCTATGAAGCTTAGTACTTATTTTACCTAATTCTGTGCTTAAACCTTTCCATCCCTTGAAATTCTTATATTTTCTTTCTTTTCCTGTGTAGTCACTGTGGTTGTGAACACTTCAGGAAATGTAAAATGTGTGGTCTTCTCATTCTGATGATTTACTTTGAGAATCTAAAGCTCAAGAGAATGCTTGGTCAGTATTGATTCCCTGGAGGAAGATCCAAAGTAAAAAGAAAACTCAGGTAATCTTACCTGAGTTATCTTAACCTGTGCATCTTAAAACAAGCTTCACAGTCTGAAGTAGTTAGTCTCCATGCATCTGACTCCTGTCAGGACTCTTTCCTTTTCTTCCTGTTCTGAGCTTCTAGGGATGACAGTACACGATCTGTTAGTGGAGTAAAAAATCAAGCCTATCTTGAATTCTCCCTTGTATCATAGTGGGGTGTTGTTCTTTTCTTATTGTTTTATTTTCTGCGTGGCTCATGTATGATCAAAACAATTGTCTGGCACCAAATAGGTTTTATGATCAAAGAATTTTCTCTGCATTTCCCTCCTGGCTGCCTGGCATGTTCCAGCTTATTTCAGCCAAATGTTACTCATTTTCAGTTTGCTCTCTCTCTATCCCTCTTCTTGATGCAAAAGTCAGGTTAGGGCTAAAAGAGCACTTATCTGTGTTCTGTCTTGCAGCCAGAGTTGCACTTTCTCTATATTGATGGTGAACAGAGAAGATCCTGAATGCAGGAATCAATTTCAAGTATTTCTGTGGAAGGTAATTAACAAAATCACCAGTATATCGCTCATTCCTTGTACCGAAATAGGTTTTACAGAATCTCCGGCCTCTAAAGCACTAGTCTCACCCATGCATCATTCAAGAATTTTCTAATCTCTTCTACCGACTTTACCCTGTTATAGGGAATAAACTATAGTATGTAGTGTATATATACTGTGTGTTCTGACAGCCTGAATAAGGCAAGGTTGGTGGCAGCTCCACACCCAAGATCCAACCAGTAGTGAGGCCATGCATATATTTCTGGTGAGCGCATGCAAATGAAACCATCACATATATATAAAAATATGTAAATAAACTTTTATTTATGTATATTTATATATATATGTGTAAGTATACTAATACTAATCAATGGAAAAGGATGCGCAGAGCTTTCAAAGGAATGCAGGAAATGCCAATGGTCTTGTCCTGCTTCCCACTCTGATTGGACATTATGGAGATGCACTATCAGAAATATTTATATTCATATGTACAGTCAGTGTGGATATCTTCAGTAGTTGGGCTATGACACTTGGTGCACCCCTGAATCTCAGTTTCACCAGTTGCTGTAGCCTGAGGTTATGTCTTAACTCCAGACTTATTTATGTAGTGTTTTATATAAAATTCAGATTGTTAAAAATCAGTAGGATTTGCTTCACCAAGAAGGATTTTCAGCTATTCAGGTAGAAACAGTACTTAAGGAGAAAAAAAATAAGTGTTTAAAAGGAATGGTTCTACCTAGTTTGTCTATCTTGTAACAACTATCATCCATGAGAATGAAGATTTCCAGATAGATATTGAATGACTTAAGAAGGTTTCAGACTGAATTTAGACACAGAAATCCTTGAAGAAATATAAAAGTGTTTTTATGCAAGAGACTTAATCACACAAGTATGAGAAGTTTATTTAGTATCAAATATGCATTCTAAAATTTCTCTTAGGAAAACTGATTCTCCATCAGTGACTGTATATGCAGTGTACCCATTTCTCTTACTTCAGTTTATTATCTTTATTCAGATCATTTTCATGGCTGCAGATACGTATTTCAGTTTCCATAAACCTGTAACTGTTTATAGCACTTTTCAAAGTTCTGCGTTACATTCTTTCTTATATAGATCCTACTGCACTGATCAAAAGTTTTATTAAAGAAGATACTTACAGAAATTTTTCTTCAGTTGTTTAAGTCATTTTTATAAAATATTTCTGTCTAGATCTCCGAAGTGACTTCAAACATTTTGATAGAAGTCTTCTAAATAGTCTAAGTTGATAAGAATTTGTCACATTTCTCCTTTGTGTCTGATAAAATCCAAGGAGCATTTGCATCCTGAAACCTAGGTTTATATTTCATTTAGCTAATTCTCTTAATCTGTTCCTTCTGCTGCCACAGTGTTTATGATGTCTGATGCCTTTCTACAGAGTCATTTTTATCCATGAACAACCATGGTAGCAATGTGGAGACAAAAGTGGATTGTTTTATTTGTCTTCAAATATGAGTGTCACCCTTGGGAGCCGCAAACAAGCGTTGTAGTGTTACTGTAGTGCTGTATTTGAAGAACACTTTACTTTGTTTACCTCTGTGCAGCTGACTTATAGACCTACTTTTGAAGAGAGCATGTAGGGAGGAAAAAAAGGCAGATTCTACTATAGCAAATGGGAAGAAGAGTATTTTCTCAATATGAAATTTCCTGGTAACTCCAAAAATCATGAAACTTAGAAAGCCATTCTACAGATTTTTTTTTTAATTATTTTTATAAGCATCAGATTGTTTCTGACAGTGAGATTTGAGTGACAGAACATTAAAACTTTGAATTAGAGCCCTGCTTTTCTGTTCAAGTTTAACCTGTTTAGATTGTAGGATTTTCTTTCACAGCAAATATCATTCCTGAAATTGATATCTGTCAGTGGCTTACAGGCTGGTTTGGCCCTGTTCCATGATGATTAGTGTGGGGGACCCGTGCCCTGGGGAAGGGGAAGGGGGAAAGGGAAAAGGGAGATGAGCCTAGAAGCAAAACAGCGGCAATGATCTGAGGAGGAAAGCCGATTCACTAAGATATTGGAAAGCAATATAATACAATATAATTGGAGTTAAAGCTAATAAATCACATAAAATGAGCAAGAGAGAGTGTCTGATAAACCAAAGGCCTTATGCTAAATGCTGAAGGAAAGTTGGGTAGCAAGCACCTGCTGCTGGATCAATCTGAAAGGAAAAGATCATTTCTTGTGATGCACAAACAGTTTTTATCTTTCCTTCTGAGTGGAAAAACATAAAAAATACAAAGCAATGCAGAGTCCTCTGGGGAACGTAGTAGTAGTTCTCCTCTGAGACAGGTATGCACATAACTATCAATGATTCACAGAGCTGAAGCATTAACTCTTTAATTCTCAATACACTGCATGATGTTATGATGCAGAATACCAATACCAAAAATCATAAAACCATGACAATATCGCCACCCATTATTACATGGAAATTTAGATGTAAGTTTCCTGGAGCTGTCATCAGCTTTCAGTGGTATATCTGATCTCTTGACACTTAATGTCCTTTAAGCCTGCTACTGTCTGATAACTTTAACTCATCACAATCATTTGGGGAAATAAAGAATATTTTTTATCTTTGCTTCTCCGCTAAGGTTGTTACAGTCAAGACATTTTCTTTAGATACCTTCTTTGTAATTAAGTATTTTTATATAAAAATTAGATGTAAAGGATATTCATTAGGTCATAAACAGGTAAATATATCCTGCTGAAAATGTTGAATGCAAATACATTAAAACATACTAAATGAAGGCACATTGCTCTGAATGTTTCATTCTTTTCTATGGGCCTAATCCCTTTTCTACTAGTAATTTTAGGGCTTGTTGCTTCAGGAACACAGAAACAGATGAGACCCATTTTCTATCTGATTTGCAATTCTTTCAACCTTCGTGGCAAGCAACAGATGTTTCTGAGGAGTTGTTAAAATGAGCTACCTGCAGAGACTGTTTCTTTCTAATCCCAGACAGTGAGAGCTTGAAACAGAAGGAAATATCACTTGAGTAGCCCAGTATCAGGCTTTTCTGCAGCTTTCAGAAAAGCCTCAAGGGCTTTGGAGAGCTGACTGATCTGTCCTGAAAGACATCAGGCATCAGCATAGGTCTTGGCCAGTAATAAGACATGTACAAAGGCTGTTTAAAGTACAGACAGTACTGCAACTGGAGTGACAGTAAGTTGAACTTGACCAAATGAAAAAGAAAATAAAAAGACCATAATTTTTCTACTGTAAGAAATCACAAGTGGAATAGTAAAGAGCTTTGCTTTTAAGTGCAAAATGATGAAGCTCTGTAATGCCATCTTTTCTAAGTAAAATCTGAAATGCTGTAGTACAGCAGTGGAGTAGATATCTGTCCCATTCCTTCCACACAGGGAGAAAGCTGAAGAGAAACTCTGTAGTATACTTAAACCTGCTAATGCCCAAAGTGCAAAGGGAAATAAATATACTTTTCCTCACTGTCACTTTGTTAGGTCTGCTGCTAGGAAGTAATATAGTTGGAGAATATGATATAAAATATGCTCTAAAATGTGAAAATGGCATATTTTGCTGATACAACTTGATGTTTGAGATCATGATTCAATCAGATTAAATCTTATTTTATTCTTAGTTTTTCTGTGACTTTATAACGTTATTTTATAGCTTAAATGCAGGCTTATGCCGAGTAGAATTTTCTTTGTTCATAGTAATACATCATGACAGTTATCACTCTGTATGTAATATCTAATAGACTTATTGGCTTTTGCTCTTGAAGCAACTTTTAAAGGAACTTCAGGTACCAATTTAACGCCCTTTTTGTGATGTATGTTACATTGGCAACGAAGTAACCTGTTAGCATTATGAAGTGTAATACTGACCTGCTGAATGCAATAAAATGTTCATATATAAAAAAGGAAAGGGTGCATAAACAAAGCAAGTAAGAATAATTGAGCTGTAGCACCAAGAAAAAATGCTTACAGTTAATCTTTAATTCAAATCCTAGCAAAACAGTTTTATTACACTAGCACCGGGTGTAGAAGATTTATGTACATATAAGAAAATTTTCCTTCCTTCAGGTGTTGATATCTAAATGTACTTTTAATGGAACTCTTTAAAAAAGTGTACTATAGAGATAGGTATGATTTTATTTTTATATATGTATTCTTTTTTCTACAGGGAATCGTGTAAGTTAAAAAGTAGCAGGACTTTTTAACATGCCAGCATGGAATATAGACTTTAATAATCATTTTGATTATGCTTTGAGCATAACCTTGCAGGTCACTGTATGCATTTCACTAAGTCATCACAAACTACAATGGCAGCAAAGTCACCTATGGTTCCACCTTCATCCAAAATAAACAGCACAAAGAATTCAAAGTGTTTCCTACTCACCCCACAGCTTTCAATAAATAAAAATCCAGTAATTCTTACTGGCTCATTTGTGAGTTTTGGGAAGATGTTTACAGTTCATCCTCTAGATACATCAGTATTATTCAAACATTCTCTGTCTGAATCACTACCTTTAGTTTGAAAGGATAGACAATGGAATTTTTGTCAGTAAACGTGTCAATTTCAAGTGTGCATATGGACCAGTATTTCTTTGTCTGTACATTTACTTTACAAACATCACATGGAGACATTTAGAATGTTCAGTACATACTGTTGATGAGGGTTGCTTCATCTTTCAGATGTTTCAAATATAACTTTTCAAGCTTTATGGATTTAATCTTCTACTTATCCTACATCAAATTCTTTATATTCAGAATTTTAAAGAATTTACCCTAAAACTGAGACTTTAAATTCATTTATACTTTATGGAAACAGAATGCTGGGAGGGATTCTTTCTTATCAGACGGGCACAATGCCTTTTTTTAATTCATCAATTCTGCATTTTCTTAGGTAAGATAAGATAACAACGAGCACTAATTTTTCATGCTCCTTTGGGGCTGCTTCAGACTGCTGAAAACATGAGATAAGATCACTGGCTTCACCTAGAGATCAAATTTACTTCAGATACATGTAAACAGGCTCATGAGAGAGGATAGTATTTACATTCTGGCATGTTAAGGTGTTTCCGTCTTTTTTTTTTCCACCTTCTCTTTCTCCTTGTTCACTGTAATGAATTCTTTAACATTTTTTTTTTCTCTGTTGAAAGGTGGAGAATGTATGTCATCTTCATTGGCATTGCAAGCACATATACACAGTAATGAAAAGACTAGCAATGCCTTTGAGGTGAGTGGACTTCTCTGTACATTCATTTCTACTCTTTGGAGGGGGAATTTACCTCAACATTTTAGCCTAGGAACAGTCTCTACTTAATACTCCTTTCCATCCCTGCAACCTTCAACTTTCAGAAATACATCTCTTCCATACGTGATTGCTTTTGCAGGGTTTTTGTTTTCAATCAACCTTATTAAGAAGTTAGGTATCAAAAATCAATTAATCACCCTTTATGTATCATTCTTCCCATCTGCTAATTTATGGTTCTTTCTCATAGATGTCTGCAATCTTGGAACTATCTCTTAGAAATGATTTTCTGCCTTGAATTAATAGGAGGTTTTGGTTTGACTGGTTTGGTGGGGTTTTTTTTTTGTTTTTAGTAATGGTTGTGTTGTTTGTTTTTATTTCATGGCAATTTTTCTAAATATCTCACTCAGCCCTAATTATTAAGTACATAGTTTTTAGAATGTGCTCTTTTCTGTGCTAGAGTAAGTTCAGAGCAAACATCTAATTTAGAATTTTATTGTATTGTAAAATTTCCCTGGCTCTGTACCCACTTAGATGAGAATGTTTAACCCTTTTATTCTGGTTTCATTACTTCTATTGATTAGCAAATTTGGTTTGATACTTCTACACACAAAAAAACTACAGGAATGCTATTTTTTCTCACCCTGTAATCCTATCTCTTCATACATATGTATTTCTGTTTTTTTCTCAAATCTTTCAACTGCACAAAGCATTTTTTTAGTTTTTACCATTGGTACCATTTTAATTCTTGTACTTTCACTGTGTGAATGCAATATAGACTTGAGCTACAAATAATTATTTACAAGGTTGCATCTGCACATACAATCTCTTAATGCAGATATATAAAAAGAGATCCAGCTATTCTTTATCCAAAGTTAGAATGGTTTGGAATAATTAATAGTACTGGGATTGAACAGCTGATTAATATTTGTCTTGAAACTAATTATTCTTGATGGGAAAAAAAAGATGAATTTATTTATTTATGGAGTCAGATATAAAGTAGAACTCATCTAAGGGAGATACTCAGATTCTGTAGAAATGAAACATTAAAAAAATGAAACACATTACTTTAATGATAAGGTGTTCTCAAATATAAGGGAACTATTATAACAGTTTTCTAACTTGATTAAATGAATTCTTCACAGATGTTCAGTAGAGTAGTTTTTAAAGTATTCAAACATAATAACATAATAAAATTTTATATTTTGGAAATATATAATAAAATATTATATATATTTCCAATCATATAATATTGGAAACAATTATCAAATTAATGGTCAGATCTGTGTTTCTGTTCACAGGTCTAGACTCAGCTCTGAATAGAGAGATCTATGAAATATGTCAAACTGTCCAGATATTATGATTTTGGCGTATTTCATTAACTCAGTTTGTTTTTTAGTTTGTTCATTTGTTTGTTTTTTGGCCTGGTGTTTAGATAAATTGAAACAAATTTAGGTACTAGAAAAACCATATCACCTGTCCTTGAACACTGTCTTTGCAGAAGTGTAGCTCCAAAAATGAAAATTGCACAGACAAAAAGGGAGATAAGGGTGTAGAGTAGGCACCATTCAAGACTACATCCACTGAATGGGAATTTCTATTTTATGATTTCAAATGCATGAGTTCTTTACTGCATCTTGCTGTTGATGATTTTTGAACAGTTGCTCCTAAGTGACTTTTTAAAGTTGTTCATGTGTTCCACATGTAATTCAAATGTGTTTATGGATCCTTGATAATATTATAGTTAGAAGTATGAATATGAGTGGTATTCTTCCTTCCACTTAATCATCATGAGGTTACAGTGTATGCCAGCATTTTACTTTTTTTTTTTTTCCAAATTCAATAACATTCTATGGAGAACTGATTGAACATCTTAGATGCGCCTTAGACAACTCACATATGTAATGTGTTTCCAGATCTCTTGTACTTCGTGCATACACAAGCTGAAGAATAGTTTATGGAATAAGCTCATGAATTTCTTTACTATCATTGCTCACATAATTTATGATTTCAGTACCTGAATGGAGTATTCAAAACAGCATACAGCCTGTTCCATCTAGCAAAGGAATATTGGGGTAAATTAGCAGTTCTGCTATCTCTATGGATTTTCACCATGCCTTTCTTATGTTTCATTGTTTTTGTTCTGAAGACACAGAGCACTGTTTCACATTGTTAATATCTATTCCTTAGAAAACTATGTGCAGTGTCAAGAATATATTTTTTCCCCATTAAGTCTGCCAGAGACCTTATGTGGTCTCTCTCCAGACTTAGTTATTATGCATTAAAAGTGTGTATTATTTTTCTAAGAAATTGTATTACATTACCATCTTTAAATGAAAAATATAAACCTTGTAACAGCTAATGTTTGGCATAGTACAAACGGGGAAAAAAAAGGAAGATTTAATTGCTCCAGAATATTCTGTTCCTTTGCTGCTTCCAGTGTGGAAACTGGGAGTATATCAGCAGCTGGTAGGAGCCAGAACCAGGACAGCTGACCCAAATGGACCAAGGGATATCCTATACCATGTGATGTCATGCACAGAAATAAAATCTGAGGGAATAAACGAGGACAGGGGGATATTTGCATTGATGTAGTTTGTTTTCCCAAGAAACTGGTACTTATGACTGGCCCTGCTTTCCTGAAAGCAAATGAATATCTGCCTTTCAGTGGAAAGTAATGAAGGTATTCCTTATTTTGCTTTGTTTCCACCCACAGATTTACTGCACTCATTAATTTATCTTATTTCATTCTATGAGTTCTCAGACTTCTGTCTTTCCAATTCTCTCTCCCATCCCTCGTGACGAGAATGAACAAGTCATTGTGTGTGTTATTTAGTTGCCTGCTGAGGTTAAAACTACAGCACTGCAATGCAGTATGTTAGTACAAAGGTACTGGAGGAAAAACATCAGCAATGGTAATTCTTTCAATGAATTAATCAACAGGATAAAAAAAAAAACTGATATATTTTTAAAGTAAAATGCAAAGACTTGAAAAAGAAGTACTAATACTTGCTTCTTGTCAGTTTCTTTTAAGTTATATGGCCCTGTTACTAGAGATAGGGAGCCTTTTTAAACACCTACTTCTACAATATCATAGTCTGATACAGATTTTGACTAAGTGGTTGCAACTGCAACATAGTGACATTGGCAACACTGGGCATTCTGAAAAAACTGATGAATGAGAGAATGCATTACACTGTTTGTGTAGTAAATGTATGCATTCTGAAACCAACTCTTCTCTAGAATAACTGTTAAATTGATTGATTTTCTGCCCTCATTTATGAAAAAAAAAATGGCTTTGCTTCTCTTACACACATCAAGTGGAAATTAAAGAAGATTCTCAGAGAAAATCTCTCTAGTGTGAGAAAATAATTGTGACATTGATCTAAAACCATCTGTCCCTGTGTCTTGAATGCTGGAAAAGTAGGGGTCTACAAAACTCTTTGTTCTTTATATGAATGCCTGCTATCAAGTGGCAGTAATTTTTCTTCCTATTCTGAGAACAGTATACAAAGTTTGATATTCAAATAAATGAACATCATATTGTGTTTCCTGATCAACCTAAACCAATTCTACAGAAGCTCCTGTCATCTCAAATGCAATTCTGCAATGGAGAAATGAACAGAAACAGTTCTAGAGCAGAAGTGATAGTGAGGAAAAAAGTTTAAAAGGAGGAAACTGCTGCTAATAAACAGGTTATAGAGTCAGGGGAGCGATAGAGGTTTGGTTTCTTGTGGTCTGGGTGTTGAAGTTGAATTGCTCCATAAATTCTTTGACAACTCAAAAGGAATAAGTTCATTTTAAAGCCTCTCTCTCATTAGAGGTATTAGTAAGGTTTTTTCCACACAGAAGTGTCAGAACCTTTAGGGATGTCATTTGAAATTTGTATAAAATTATTAAGTGCTGTAATGTGCTGACTCCTGTCAGCAGATGAGCACTTACAGATGTTTGCGTATTCCTATGTCTTCAGTGGGATGGGGAAAAGAACAGGAAGATCAGAACAGAAAAACAGGTCAAAATAAAGTGTACATTAGTAAGGCAAAGAAAATAAATAAAACACCAAGAAAAAGCAACCACTTTCAACAACCAGACCAAAATCTCTGATCAATGTAAGTATTATATTGTAAGTTTTGGCAATAGCCAAAACATGGATGTGGTATCAATGCTGTTTGAGCCAAGAACATGAAACACAGCACCGTATGAAGAGAGCTAAGACCATCCTAAACTGACACAGAAAAAGTGTGTACACAATTTATTTATAAATGTCTCTGTGACTCCTGTAGTCTTTATTATTTTCCAGGGTAGCTGAGATAATAAAGGCTTTATCAGCATAATCCTTGATTCTATTTCTGCTGAAAATTCTGCGTGCCCTCAGTCGGTCCTTAAGATCCCATTATAACAGCAGTATCAGGTCATATACATAATGAAAAATGTGGAGGAAAAAAAAAAAGTAACAATACCCTTCCTTTTTCATTTTATGCTGTTTTTCTGCTCAGATTTTTTCTCAGTTCATTTGGAAGTGTTTACTGAGTATTCAGAACACTTTAACATGGACTGTTTGCAAATGTTTTCCTTGATCATTTTTGTCTATTTGTGACATCAGAGAGTCACAGAAGTGTAAGGATTGGAAGGGACCTTTGGAAAATATTTAGTCTAGGCTTGTGATAATGTAGGTTCCCAATCCCAAAACTAGGTTGCAGGCTGGTTTTTGAATGTCTCCAGAGAATGAGACTCCACAATTTCTCTGGATTAGCCTGTCCCAGTGGTCTGTCACCTTCAAAATTAATGATGGCTTATAAAAGAATATTGTCTCAACAGAGCATACAGTGACAACACAAGAACATACTGAAAGTAAGAGGAACTTCCTATTAAGTCTGTGACAAACCTGATTGGATGTTTTTTTCTCCTTTAAATTGTAAAGAAAACACTAGTTAACTAATCAAAATAAGATAGCATTGCACTCCAACTTCGTTAGCCGCAGCAAACACATTTCAAGTATTGAGGGAAAACTGGCATTTTTCAACAAGAGTTCTTATTAAGCAAAGCATTCCTCAAGACCTGGGAATTCCAATAAAATTTGTATGAGAAACTGAATGTTTCAGATTACCATTTTGAAATTAATGTGTCAGTATATTAGCTTAATTAAAAATTCATTAAAAAACATAAGAAAAATAATATTTCAAAGTACTAATTAACAGTGGAAAATAAGAAATTGCCTCAGTTCAGGGGATCACTCTTCCTCCTGCAGACAGATCTCTTAGCAAGTTACATTTTTGGCTTTGCACTGATAAGAGCAAAATCAATAGTTATTTGGATTTGTCAGCTAAGAAATGTCAAGTTTTTTTAAAAAAATTGTATGTTTTTATATAGACAATGTACTATAGTGGAAAATGCCTTGCTCGTTGATCTAATAATTATTGTATGGCTTATTCTGAAGCATGCTACTGTTCATTTTCTTTTTGTAAACTAAAATGGAAAATTTCTAATACTTTGAAAACATTGCTACAACCTGGGAAAAGTGCAAATATTGTTTGAACTTTTTGGAGGTTTTTAGGACTGCAAAGGAAATCAGAAAACAGAGTACCTTTCAAACACTGAATTATATTTTAAAATTTTAGAGAAATTTGAAAAATATGTAATTGAATTAATTAGACTTTATCACTCCAATTGCTAGTGAACTTTTAAACTGAAATACAGTTGTCAAAATTCCTGGTAAAATTAATTACTAGTGAATAACTGTATTTTAAGTACCATTATTCTGAAGTATCTCTTATATGTACTTTATGCTGAAATGTACGATTACATGTTTTTATATATCTCTGAAGTTCATTTATGTTGAACGGTCTTAAATATGTTGACAGTAGTGTAACATTTCTCACATTTTGATGGTAGAAATATGATTTCATATTGTGTCCAAATGTTATGTTAGAAATGCTCTAATGAACAGTCAGCAGTTAAGCAGGAAATGAAGTTGAAAATTTAGATATGTGGAATTGTGAAATATACTCAATCTATTGCAGAGTAGCATTTTCCCACCTGATTTCTTTTCTATGGGTGAGTTATTCTGTGCATAACATCTCATACGTCCTGTGGATACCCTACAAAACTTGTTTCTAACAGATATTCACCAGGAGACTGCATAGCTGTGGGAAAGCAATGAAGTCTAGCAAAGTGTATGTGGAGATCTGCTGCAAACAAACTGAGCTACCTATAAAAGCTGAATTAAAAAATATTTGATAACACTAATAGAATATAAAAATGTATACCGCTACTAGTAGAAATCCAATAAACTGATAGCTGCATATCAAGAAGATTCACACTTTGATGATATGTCCCTCTTTCTCTTCTTTCTTCCTCGCTTTTTCTCCTTTCTTTCTCTTATGTTTCCCTTTCTCTCCCCACAAAGTTATCTGAAGATTTTTACTCTAAAATCTTCCCACCCTCAGATATTCTGAAGAAAATGTAATCAGATCAACATTCAATTTGGAAATAGTGTTTTAAGGACCTGTTTGCAGTGTGTTTTTTTTTTTTGTTTATCTTATCATCATCATTACTAGAGTCCTACTCTGGGATTAAGGAAGCTTCAGGTATCTTTTCTTTTTCCACTACACATTTTAATATATTATTTTCTCTTCCAGATAAATATTCTGCGAACTTGTTCATTAATGTTTACAAAGACTTCAGTTGTGGGCTTTTTGGAGGCTTTAGAATAATATATTTGACAGATAGTAAAACATGTCATAGTATTGTTAGGCACATGTTAGATTCTGAGCCTCTTAATGAAATTCAGTTTTGATTAAGAGATGTGGAAAATTTGCCCTGTCATTTTTTCCATTAAGTGAATTCAAGTTTTGAAAAGGCTAAGTGCCTAGTCTGGAGAAGATTTCCTGTGGGAAATAAAAGAATGGAACACTTGAAAGTTGTAAGTAGTAAGGGAAATAATTAGAAAAACGGAAGAGAAAAGGGAAAACATGTAACAATTAAACTCAGGGAGATTTATATAATTGTCTGAACCATTTATCCAGAATCTGAGAGTAAAGCCTTTGTTTGTTTGTTTTTCACTTTCTACAGTCTCTTTTTCAACATTACCTCAATGATCTATTTTCTATATCGTAGAATCACAGAATCATGGAATAGTTAAGGTTGAAAGAGACCTCTGAATGTCATCTGGTCCAACTGCCTTCTCAAGCAGGGTCATCTAAAACAGGTTGCCCAGGACTATGTCCAATCTGCTACCTAAGATCAAGAAGTTTACATCAGGAAGTCTTCCTTCTTTTCTGCTTATGCAAACGTGAGCCACGGTTTCAGTTTATGCACTCATTGTGTTGTAAAAGTGTGCTCTTGTTAGGCCTAATGAAAATTTGGTGTGTATACAAGAAACAAAACAGATGAAATCTGTAGTTAGTATGGGATTTCATCCATGTTTTACAATACATAGTACTACTAAAACACAAATCTAAGTAAAGAAGAAATGTATATGCTGGGACATAGTGACCATGTCATTTCTTGTATCAATCCATTGGTAGGTACGTCATCCTTTTCCCAGTTTCTGATTTAGAAGTTAGCATTTACTGCCAAAAAGTTATGGCTCAGTGATCTTGTTATTTTACAGTAGCTGTCTTCAATAATTCTTAAAGCTTTAATTATCTTCATCTATAACACAGAAAAGAGTAGGGAACAACTATTTTTACTCTTTGAGGGCACTGATTGTTGATAACTGATGATTCTATGGTGAATTTAAAAAAACAAAACTATTGTTACTCATTTCTATCTACTTTGTTCTCATCTGCAAATTACCACCTCTCCAGAAGTCATCAGAAAGAAAAAAGTTCTCACAACTCAGTTATACTATACTAAGCCACAAAATCTTATGCTAAGCTTTTAATGAATAATGAAGACTAATAATGTCCACTTTCATAATGGACATATTCTTCATTGATTTGTGGATGCACCACCTATTGTGCTGACAAGGAAGGAGTTCTATGGCAGGGAAAATCAGACAACAGAAGAACATAACTGCTGTGTCTGTAGGGGTGATACCTAGATTTTTCTGGAAACACTGGTCAGTTCTGTACATTGCCTGGTTGCTGAGTCAGGAACACAATGTGAATTTTCGTATAATTATAAAGTATAGAACGGTTCCTATATTACTGAGATTTAATTATAGTATAATGTGACACTACTCTGATTTCCCATCTTGGAAAAATATTTTAAGCAGTAAGAGACAGAATGCGACCTTCTATTTTGAATTTCCTCTTTGTTGCAATCCCTCACCTGCAATTGTATCTGAGGTCTGTTCATATATTTAACTTGAAAGGCACTGTTTCATTTCAAATTCTGAATGTAACAATTTTCTTAGCATCAAGAAGTCAATAATATTTATATTCATTTCTAACTTTTATACTTACATCCATTATACAATTCTCCCTTATATTACATTTTGTCTCCTAGTGATCTGAATGTTTTTTAGAACCAACATGTTTGAGGGATGAAGTCTTTGGATATACTTTTAGAACATGTCTATTTTATTCATTTTACGTTTAACTATGAAATATCAGCAAAAGATATGTCAAAAATTGCAATGAAAAATTCAGAAGTGGAGCTTGTGAAATATGCTAACAAGTATCATCAGATGCTTGAATATTATCTTAATTGGCACAGCTTTAATATCATTAAGAATTTTGCATATGCTTCAGCTATGTGTTCATGCAGATGAGAATAAATATCAATATCCCTCTGTCAAGTGAATACAGAGCATATGGTATCACAGGAACTTAAAATAAGCCAGGTATTTTTTATAAAATACGATACAAAACTACTATATTGTACAATAACGCAAGCATAATAAAGAGTTTGCTCAAATTGATTTGCCTTATAATTAAAGACAGCTTAGTCAAAACCTTAGAAATAGATACCTTCAAAAATGTGAATGAAAATTTGAGGTTGAGAAAGTTTGACTCAGTTGCATCTAGGTCTATTTTACTTTGTATTATGGCTATAGACAATTAAATGTATGTGATGGTTTATAGACAGATTCATAAGACAGCTATTTGAATTTAAGTATGTCTATATTAAGGATACCCAAAGTACTAACTTATCAGAGCCCTGTTACTGACTTCTAAAACCTGGCTGTAAGTACTGAAGAAAGCTTCATTCCTTTGAAGAGAGCAGATGGATAAGTCCCATATGATTAAAGAGAGCTTGGTGAGTTTCAAGTGTTTGTTAAATTGAGTAGTTTTCATTTGCAATTACAAGAAAAATGTTGTGTCAGAACTATACTTGCTATTTAGCTTTTTAATGTAGTATTTTTGTGCTGCATTTATAGCCTTTTTAGTGACATTAAGAAAAATTTGGAAAAAGAGGAATCAAACAATTTGAAAGAAACTTGGATAAATGGTAAGTTTTCATTTTCTAAATCATTATCAGGGAAAAATCAATCAGTCAAAAAACAAACAAACAAAAAAAAAACCCACCACAACAGCTAAAAAACACATGAAAAAAGTCTACTCCTAAAATTCTATGGAATATAGAGATTAAAGCTCTTGTTTCCATCTATGGAGTTAGAAGGTTTCACAGAGTATTGGCTAAATTGAGTAGTGTATTGCACGAGGAAGAATACATCTTATAGCTCAGAAAACAAAAGTTAAGATGAACTTGGATCACTAAGGAACTGTTTCAGTTTTCTTTTACAATGGACTTTCCTAATTGCCCTTTTTGGCATAGCTTGTCATTTAGATAAAAAGAGTGAGCTTATTTGCTTTGT
Source organism: Oreortyx pictus (assembly GCA_036925125.1). Lineage (NCBI taxonomy): Eukaryota > Metazoa > Chordata > Aves > Galliformes > Odontophoridae > Oreortyx > Oreortyx pictus. The sequence goes on along the minus strand of JAUPFR010000006.1, from coordinate 32,611,770 downwards.
TTTGGTTTGAGTTTACAGTGTTATTCTGTTTGAAAAATAAGCATGTTGTGTTCCTGGAAACCTCTTGTTCACATAATATATTCAAGTTGCATGTGGAGCCAATATCTTGTTGTAAATTATGATGTTGTGGAAAAAAAAAAAAAGAGTGACTGCTTTGCAAGATATCTTTTTCTTTTCTAGGAGAGAGAAAAAAGATAAAATAGGAAGAAAGGCAGACACAGAAAGAACTCAAGGAAAGTGCCATCATCCAGTATGTGGAAAAGTTCGTAGAAGGTAATACTGCATTATTTTTCACTTTTTTTTCTTAAGATTTAGTATCTCAGCCAATTACAGGAGCTTGAGGAGGAAAATGTAAAGATAGAAAAGAAATTATGGTAGGCTTAAATTTCTTGAATGTGTTCCTTGTATAACATTTCTTCCTTAAAAAAATATTAATCTGTTTCTTGTATATCAAGCCTCACTTGAAGTTTGTCTCTGAACTATATGCATTATTGCTTTCTGGACTTAACTAAAAAGGTGGCACATTTATTTTATATTTCTTTTTCAAGGTATGTTTTTGAGATAGTGGACTTTGTAAGATAAGGAATTGATCCTCAATGTAATGTAATAGATTTCAGGAGTAATTCTGACTTGTTTATTTAGAAATATATTTTTCAGACATTTAAATCTCTCAAGGAATTTTTCATTTTACTTAGGAAACCAAAAACATGCAAAGGGACCAGGAAAAGGAATCAGAAAAATAAACTGAAAGCGTTCATGATAGTAATGTCTTCTGTACACAAAGAGATTTTAAAGCCTATTATTTAGCTTTCTTAATAGCAGAAAGAAGATACAATAACGAGAAAAATACATGAAATGCGAAGGTACAAAAGATTTACAATAACTTTTTTATTCTTTTTAAAATAAGAAGATTGAGTCATCAGTAGTTAGAGTATTTATTTGGCAAAAGTTAAATATATTGCATTTATCAGAATCACTCCATGGAACACAATGATATTGTGGAAACAAACATGTAAGTTTGTTCAGAAAAGGTCAGTACATATTCTCCTGAGAATAAAAAATATAATTATTTCAGGGTCAGAACAAACTTAGTATCTGTCGTGTTAGTTTATTCCTCTGTGACTTGCAAAGACATTTGTCAGACTTCATACATACTACCACAGATATCTTCTGCTATTCCTAGATTTAACAGTAGAAGCTATAACTCCTGGTACTGGAAGTAGGTTTCCTTCTTGTCTTGGATATTTCAGAATATCCCATCCAGATTTCTAATTTCTTAAAACGAAATTTGGGCTCTAATCTGTAAATATTTGACAAAAAAAGGGACACGTACTTGAATAAAGCTTATTAGATTCGCCTTTCCTGAATGTGTAGAGGACCCCTTTGGAGTTTCTTTCATACCACTGGGAGCTGAAGTCACACAATGTTGTTAAAATTATATGTTAGAGTATAAATTGACCACTAGCTAGGAACAGGAAAAATTACTCTGCTAAATTGACATTCACAGATGAAACATAAGAAGGCTACAAGGTGTTTTCATGGGATTTGTTGTTTGAAGCCAAAAACAATTCAAAGCCCTCTTTTGGCAAAGTAAATGTAGACTAGAGTTCAGATATTGTCAGGTGATCTGTTCACTTCATCTAGAAGGACAAATGTATATTCAATGACTCCTCTCTGTTAGTTCTGGTTTCTGCTCTATCTTAAGGATTTGTAAGTCCCTTAATCACTCATTTTTCTTTTTCTTTTTTTTTTTGTTAGTTTTTATTTTATTTTGATTTTGCTGCAGCGTCATGTTACTTGCATTTCATTAATGAGTAGAATTTCTGCAAAATCTGTTTTAACAATCATCTCCTGTTTCCACAATCTCAATCTGACCTTGCTTCAGTGTGCCAGAGCAAAGAAGAGTGAACTGTCAGCAGCAACTGATTTATAGGAGTGATTTACCTTCTGGAGAGTGTAATTATGTTCATAGTTAAGAATTAATCAGGTGAGAGGATTATGGAATAATATAACTCTTGACTTTGGAAGGACAAACTGAATGGATATTGTTCCATTGAGTCATCTCAACAGATGGAGACCTCTATACCTCATTAACTGGAAGACTAGATTTCCATGAGGATTGTCCTTATTTTCAAAGGGAGAAAGTGAGTAATCTTGCAATAACTATCTTTCAGCTCACATAAGCAAAGGAAAGATGGAGTAATAATAAGATACATTAGCAATCATGAAATTAAAATGAAAGTCTAGCTGAGATTTTTTTTCATTTGCCATTATGTCTATAAGTTTCTCTATTTATGCTGGCTAGAAGATATTACCTTTTCTTCTTAATTGTGATTGTGGTGTTATGTATTTTGGCTGTCTTGGTATGTGCCCTTCATCAGTTATATTTTATTAAGCTTTATGGCAACTGAATCTGCATCTGAAGGTGCAACACTGTCTGGAAGTGCTGAAGGTACAACATAGTCTGGAAGGTAAATTATGAGATCTTGTGCATAGTTTCTTAGGGAGTCTATAGGATTCTTTTCTAACATATATTTTGCTTTACATTTGTTTGAGCTCACCACTGCTTGCAATAGTAAAAACTTATCCTATGCACTGACAATCAGACATGGCATATGCAATGATGACATGTGGGAGACACTGATTCTGTGTGATACTTTCATTTTTAGTTTCCATGGACTTCGTTGGTGATTTTCATCCCCTCCCATGAAGTGCTTATCATTTATCTGATTCCCTGGAAACCAGCAATATTTCAGAAAGTATGCTGCCTAGTTAAAGCTATTATAAAGACATTCCAGGTGCTGTACTTCATACCTATAGCTTGTCCATCAAGGGACTACCTTCTTCCCTATCCTAACGTGATCTGAGTTCTTGAATATCAAACTATATGAAAAAGCGATCTGGGATTTCCTGTGATATCCTCTAATTTAAGCAGCCATAGTTCCTTGTTTAGCAATCCCACATAGCCTCAAATAATTTTTACTTCAAAAATAGCATGAAATACATAGAACACTAACTCTTGCTTTTTTTTTTTCTTTTTCTTTTTTGTTCATTCAATGAGCTAACAAATGGATTTGAGTTCAGATCAGCCATTGGAATCACTACAGTATCAATGATTGATATATTTCATATTTCCCACAGGAAGTGTTTTATCGTGGCACGTTAATACTTTTGCATTTTGGTGTGAGAAAAATCAGATTCAGAAATTCAACATGCTGTTTCTACATGAGAAGTATTTTTGACAGAAAAGGTGACCTATCACTTTGTAAATCAAATATGCTATAGTATACTGTCTGAGATCTGTTTTGCTTCCCTACCTCACCCTGCTTAGATAATTTAATACTTATTAAGCTTACCCCTAATGCAGATACTTTAATAGTGCTTCAAAAGTAACCTTTGGGACTAGACAAATTATCCTTTCTATTATGTCTTGTTCACTAAGGGATTACGCTTTGGCATTAATTTTAGTAAGGTAAAGAGGCTGTAATGTCCACAGTGACAAACAAATAGTCCAGAGTTTATTTATGTATTTACCAAATATTTCTCAAAATACTTGGCCAAGATAAAGTTCCATCTGTTCCAAAAGAAGTGAAGATATTCTGTGCTTCCTGTGCATGAGTGAGTTGTGTTTTAAAATACTAGCCTATATATTATTATGTATAATTATATAGTTATAATTAAAGCCATTTATTTCCCTATTTCTGTAATTTGCCACCTGTGATAAGAAGGATCATTCATATTTCACATAAATGTAAACATTTAAAAAGTGGATGATAGCATGTTTTTGTTTTGTTTTGTTTTTCTGAAAACTAAAGTAGTACAGAAGCCACTGTCCCTACAGATTTCTCTTTTTCAAGTCTTTAATATACTGTGACTTGACAGCAACTAGATAACCATGCATTATCTTAGTTACATTAAAATCAGAGGATTTGAATCTTAAATCCGAGAACATCAGAATACAAAGGTTTGGAGACTATGTAAATACCTAGATAAACATGATTATGTCATCTAGAATGTATAACATAATAATAATTTCAGCCTTACTGATAGAAAATGTCATGCTGTTGAGTATGTCAGTCCAGTTCTCTACAATACAATTGTGTTAATATTACTGAGGACTCTTAGTGACAGTTTTTAAGTCATACTTTGTGAACAGACACCTCTAACTCATGATGTCTTATGGATTCAATTAGAGGTCCTAAGGACTGAATTCAATCCTTATTCAGTTTTAGTCCACAAATTATTTAGTGTCTGTATTTATTCTTTTTTCCCACAAATGCTATGTTGTACAGGTTCAAAGATAGGTCCTGTAAAATAGATTTAACCTTAAGGCTACTTTTTGCCTAATTCTAAGCAGAGGTTTCCATTTTTCTGCAACAATAATCCATGGCTTTCCTTTTTTTTTTTTCCCTTCTGTTTTTCCACCACTGGTTTCCCTGTTCTCAAGAGCTGACACTGATGTTTAGGATCCCCTAAACAAACAGACACTTTGAAACTAGGGCAAAGTCTTTAGACTTATAAATGGACAAAGATCAGCTATTTTGAGAAAAATACCATCACAAAATATAGGTTTTATAGAGCATTTTGTGATTCATGCTTGATGAGTGTTGCATACCTATTATCAGATAGATGATTTCTGCTCAGCATGGTGACAGAGCTGGAAGAGGAAGCTGAGACTGAGGGCCATCAGGGACTGCAAGCAGGAGATTGATTGATGGAGTGGCTCCCTGGTTTGCCAGAGAGAAAGCCTCCGGGGAGACCTCCTCACAGTTGGTGGTAGACTCCCTGACCTGTCCCTGTCCTTTGGATGTTGTGTTGAGGGACATGGTTTAGTGGGAGCTATTGGTGATAGGTGGACAGTTTTGGAGTGGATGATCTTTGAGGTCTTTTCCAACCTTGGTGATTCTATCTGAGGGATGGGGAGGGTTGGCAGAGTGTCCCTGCTTGGTACCATGGATGAACTCCCCCTCTGCCTACCTTGTGTCCCCAAGTCCCCCTAAGCAATAGGTTTGCAGCATTGAATATTGAAGAGGAGGTAAGCGGGGAGGTGCAGGAAGGTTCCCCTACGAGGTCACCAATGGCAAGGCAGTCATTGAGACTGCTGCTGCCAGAAAACAAAGAAGGGGTGATAGTGGTGGGCGACTCCGTTCTCAGGGGAATGGAGGGCCCTGTTTGTAGACCAGACCCAAGGGAAGTGTGCTGTCTCCCTTGGGCCTGAGTCAGGGATATAACTAGAAAACTCCCAGATCTGATACACCCCAGTGATTACTATCTGTTACTCATGGTTCAGGCAGGCAGTGATGAAATAGCCCAGAGAAGCCTGTGATCTATTAAAAGAGATTTCAGGGCTCTAAGGTGGTTAGTTCAAAGGGTGGGAGCACAAGTGATGTTTGCTTCCACACATTTTGGGGGCTGTGAAGGACACAGAATGGACTAGGAAAATACAGGTAATGAATAATTGGCTGAGAGGCTGGTGTAGAGACAGAAACTTTGTGTTTTTTTTTACCATGGAGCAGTTTACTCGGCTCCTGGCCTGCTGTCTGTTGATGGTACGCACCTGTCTCAAAGGGGAAAATGAATCCTAGCACAGGATCTACAGGGTTCATCTAGAGAGCTTTAAACTAGCTGTGACGGGAAGGGTATAAAACAGAACATATATATATATATAGAGAGAGAGAGAGAGAATATATATTCTGTATAGAATATTTTGTTCCCTGTCTTGTCATTTCAAAGATATTCCTTTCATCTGTTATGTACAGATTAGAGTCACACAGAATCACAGAATCATAGAATTGTAGGGTTGGAAGGGACCTCTAGAGATCATCTAGTCCAAGCTTCCTGCCAAAGCAGGCTCTCTAGACCAGGTTACAAATATAGGCATCCAGGCGAGTCTTGAACTTCCCCAGAGGAGACTCTACCACCTCTCTGGGCAGCCTGTGCCAGTGTTCTGTCACCTGCACTGTGAAGGAGTACCCATGCACATCTGTGCAGAACTTCCTATGCCTCAGTTTGTGGCCTGATTCCTGTCTTTTTTGTACCAAGGAGCCCAGAACTGGACACATTACTTCATGCGAGGGCTCACCAGGGCAGAGTAGAGGGGAAGGATCACCTTCCTCGACCTGCTGTCCATGCTCTTCTTACTGCGCCTCACGATGCCATTGTCCTTCTTTGCCACCAGGGCACACTGCTGGCCCATGGTTAACCTATCATCCACCAGGACGCCCAGGTCCCATTCCTCAGAGCTCCTCCAGCAGGTCATCCCCCAACCTATATCAGTGCATGCAATTATTCCTCCATAGGTGCAAGAATCTATGCTTAGCTCTTGTTAAACCTCAAAACAGTTAAAGGAGGAGTGAATTCAGCAAACAAGCATCAAAATCTTGTTATTAAAATGAGAGCATTAGGAAGATCTGACTTGAAAAACTAGTAAACACAAAAGTTCAGCAAAAATTGCTTGCATTTCATATGATGAAATACTTCTAGGAAATTTTAGAAAATTCATAGGCATTATGTTAAAGATATTTCATAGTTAGTGAATAGAAATTGAAGCACATTTGATTAATTGTTTCCATGTTCCCTACAGGACATAAAAGCATTTTTTGGCATGGTTTGCTGTAACCCTAAAATAGAAAAAAAAAAATCGTGGAACTCATGAGGCCTGAGACCTGTAATGTCGATTAATGGATTTAAATAGGTATATACTGCAGGGAATAACATTGATACTGACATCTGTATTATTCATGTTGTTTCTACATGTTCACTAGGAAAGGAGCTGTGAATATTAAGGACCGATAGAACCGTATAAGATACCAAGCTCACTTATTTGCTAAATCTTTATAATTAGAATTTTGAAATTCGCTGTTGAGGAAAAAAAAGATACATATTTAGTTTGCATTAAATTTTCTATTTGTGTGAAACGAATACTGTATTTCTATACATTAGGGCCAACAATTAATTCATTGCACTTGAAATATATTATGTAGTATATAATAACATAGCAGTGTCTACTGTGGCCTGTATTAAGCTGAACAAAATGCTGCAGTGAGAAGTAAATTACTATATCCTGTTTATTTCAAGGAAGGAAAAGACCAGTCAGTGGCATTTCAATATTAGTATTAACTAGTAGTATGAACTCTGCTGCAGATCAGTTTAGTATTCAAGTTTTTACAAACTGTGTTATGATGCTTAACACAGGGTGGAAAAGGACAGTTTCCTAACAAGAGTTAGAGTTCATAAAGGAGGGAAAAAAGAGAAAGTGAGTGAAGGAAGAACAAAATTCTTAAGATAACAATAAGCACATTCACTTAATGATGCTGTGTGTAACTGTAGGTCCTGAAGAAATAATAATGACTAAATATTTAGTTGCTACAGTTACTATCCTTGATCTTTCTGTGAACCTCCCAAAGTGACAGCAATGCAATGAGTACTGCTGTGGATCAAGGCCAGTTTTGCACTTCTGCCTGTGGACTATAATTAAAATAGATTAACGAATAAGGAAATGCCTGCAGTAAGAGATCAGTCTTGTAACATTTCCCAAAGGCTGTTAATTTTTTTTTTTTTTGAGACTAAACTACTGCTTATATCTGCCCAATTACTATCTAGTATTCCCTTTACCGTGTATTTTTTCAACTGTCAAGAGGCCAGCTGAGCACGCACCTCCAGAGAGATATGCAAAAATTGTTATTCATACTCATAATTTGAATTATAATAGCATTGATTAAATGGGCAGTATAGTTTTCAGTGGCATTCAAGGATGTTTTCACTGTGCTTTTCAGAAACCTGTGGAAAAAAACGTATGGGGAAAGGATTATTATGAATTTTAGAGCCGCCCCAATTTATTCTGTAGCCTTTCTGAGAATGCTTTTTTCTTGTAGTTTCTACTTATTAGTTACATAACTTCAACTAAGTTTCATTGTCTCTACCTGAATTACAATGAAATGCCAACAAACACTTTTAATGTTTGTTTGTTTGTTTGTTTCACAGCACATTCCTTAAACTCAGTTAGTGAGCTGAGAGACAGAAATTTTTCCCGTCTTTCATTGAAAGTACTTTTACTTTTCAAAAGATAGAGGAAAAGAAAAGGACAGGCAGAAACAGCAGACTAAAGCCCAAGAGTAACAGGGAACATAAATTCTTGTTGACTTTTTGCAATGATATCACCTTCTATCACTTCTTGCCAATTCTGTCTTATTTAGATGACTAAAAGCAGAAGATGTGGTCTGCTTCTTATTAATTCCCTGACTCTCCATTTCGACTATTATTTTCTTGTTATTTTTAGATCCTTGTTACAAAACACTTCAGTTTGTATATGAGCATTTCTTTTTTTTTCTTTTTTTTTCTTGCAGGGTATAACTGACACCTATATGTGGATGAGTAATTTCTTAGTATTCTGAAAGGTCTGTTACAGAATAATATCTGGAGAATATATAGAAGTTGAATGCTTCATAAAGGAACACTATACAGGACTGTATCTTGAGCTGTCCTGAGTCTGAATAACACTATAGACATTTACAGCCTACAGGCATTCTGTAGGAGTGGGCTATTGTATTATGTTGATCCTCCTCAATAAGAATACAGAAGAAAAATGGTTATCTTTATGTATCATAATTTTATGTTTCCCTTCAGTTATAAAGGATTATGGAAAAAGGATTTATTTTGCTTTTGTATTCCCCTATGTATGATATTAGTTCAATTTATATAATCTACTAAGAATTTCTCCAGTGTAAATGTCTCAAGTGGGGACCACTGGTGAATGATGTCTTGTCTTCAAATTCTACTACTGGATGTTTCCACCACTACATTGATAGAATTATCCACTATTTTTTCAGACTATTTTACTCTGTTGATTAAGAAAAAGACAAGAAAAAAACAGGAAGGACCAGAAACCCCAGAATTACTGATTTACTTCACTTATTGAGAACAATCAGCCATCCAGGATACAAAATTCATGACAGAATAGCATAGATGCTCAAAGATTTAAATTATTTAATTATTTATTTAATTAAAGATTCATGTACTTGATTAAGTGACTAAAATTGCTCTCCTTAGATGGAAGATTTTCTTCTTCTTGGCATATAGAAGATGAGTTTATGTTGCAGTGGCTGGTGATGCGTTTGAACTGAACATTTTCAAGCTCTATTTTTTGAGTATGTTTCTACTTTTTCTTCAGTCTTTATAATTTTATTGCTCAGTTTGAATTCAGTTTCCATTTAACAGTAGAAGATACTGTCTATCAAACATAAAGCCATGTATTCAGAAACCAAAAAGGAGACATCCTGGTAAAGTTTACTTAAAATATTTGTCTTCCAAAAAGTAAAAATGGAGATGAAATTAACTTCAAGCTCAGTGTTCTCTTGATATTCACGGAGATACTAATTCCTGCTCAGAGAAACATAGGTTAGGAATTAGTCTGGAAATTTCTGATTAGTCAAATTTTCTCATAAGAATTTTTTGTTACTTGTTTCAGAATGGCTGTTACACCTTTTCTTCGGTGATTTCAGTATAACTAATCCTGCGAGAGAGGAAACAATATTAAAACAGAAATCAGTTTTAGTTTGTCTTATTCTTGTGTAATATCAGAATTTAATAGTGCTATTTTAGCACTGTAGGCAGCTAAGTCCTTCATAGCTGCCTGCTCACCAGGATAGGGAAGAGAAGTGGAAATGTATAAGTGAGAAGACTTGTGGGTTGAGAGGAAGACACTTTAATAGCTGCATGTGCAGGATAAGCAAAATAAGCAATTAATTCACTACTTCCCATCAGCAGGCAGATGTTCAGCCATTTCCAGGAACATAGAGCTCTGTCATGCCTAATGGTTACTTGAGAAGACAAACACTCCTCCTCCATCTTTCTCCTCAGTTTTATTGCTGAACATAGTACCACTGGGTCAGTTATCCCAGCTGTCTCCTCTCCCAGCCTCCTGTGAAACAAGCCTCCTCACTGACGGATCAGCATGAACGGCAGAAAAGTCTTTGACTCTGTCCAAACTCTTTACTGCAGTAGCTAAGGTACTGTTCATTTTCAAAACTTGGAACTGTGCGACATACAATGAAGGCAATTAACTATGTGCCAAGCACGACTGGGACAGATATTCAGTTTTGTTCTCATCTGATTTGTCTGGATCTTTCTGAGAATGTTAATGAACTTTGATTATTTGCTTAAAGTTTATGTGACTTTAAATGTGTAATTGCTGTGTGTTGAACTTATCAGTAGAATAAAACATAATGAAGGATTTAGAAACTGAAGGTAGTTTTAAGTTTCATTAACTACGTGAGCCATAATTCTAAGGCTTAAGAGTGTTGGAGATCAGTGATGTTCTGATGCTGGTGCTTGAAATGTGATGCTGCCATTTATACTTCCGCCAAAAGAAATTCAGACAAAAATTGAGGTGATTACAAATAGTAGCACTCAATCATGCAAATCACCAGTGCATTTCTAGTAGAGAATTAGAGTTGTCTCACTATATGAGTTATCTTACTAAGGCAAAGTACACTGTGACTGATGTCAAGAAATATGATTTATAGGTTTGCTTAGAATTTATGAAACTACTGAACTCTCTTGAATAGCCCATTCTTAACTGAATACATTGTAGGTTTAGCCTTGAGAAAGCAAGGTTCAGGAAATTCACCAAGATGAGGATTAGGACTAATAAATGAGTGTGTATATACACACAAAGTATAATAGGCAGTAAACACTCCTGAGCACTCCTTTTCAAAGGCAAACAGCTCCAAAGAAATGCTTTCAAATGCGAAAGTGACTGCAAAGTGATGCTAGCAGCTACATGACACCCACCATTCCTCTCCTGGATAAGCCAGTCTTATCTCAAGAAATGGCTCAGAAAGCGAGCTTTGAGCCAAAAAGAAAAAGAAGGGTTCATACAATTTGGTACTTTTTCTGACATAAAACATGAACATATGCTTACACCAATTTCTCTGTACTCTGGATCAGAATACATTTACATGCTTTTGTAACACAATGGCGAAGTTAAAATTTTGCTTTTATATCTGAGACAGTGCAGTGGATAGTAGACTCTACTTTGAATCAGGCTTAATAAATTCCAATGCTGCTAAAAATCCTGGAGAATAAATATTTAAGTATCTCACACTAACCAATTGTGTTAAGATTGATAGAGCATTTGTGGTCTTCCTTGAACAGGAAAGTGTGTCAGCCCAAGGAAAAAAAATAATACATGACTTAAGAATGGAAGAGGCAAGTAGAAGAATTGGAGATGTTTATACGGCTGACAAGGTATGATCACCATTTGTTTAAAGAATTTCTAACTTCCATAGATCTTGTTAGGCCTCTAAATCCTCTGGCTACCCAAGCCACAGCTGTTAACAAGTTTTTGTTCTTCCTTTCATGTTTGTTTATTTCTATATTCTTCATATGTGATAATACTTATAGAACATCAAGAAATCTCATGCTAATATATATTAGCTGAAATTCTAAGTCACATTTCCCACATTTCTCTCCAATTTATTTCACTATTTCTTCCACTGGCTGTCCAATGCAACAAATGCATTTTAAAGGAAATTTAGACAGAAGGCAAAATCACAAAATTGTAGGAGTTGGAAGGAACCTCTGGAGATGATCTAGTCTGACCCACCTGACAAAGTCTTGAATATTTCCAGAGAAGGAGACTCCCCATCCTTCCTAGGCAGCCTGTGTGAAAGACAGAAACTGTTTTTCCTTTCTTTTGTCTCAAAGCTTGCTTTGTAAGGCCTTTTGTGGTGACAAGACTCTGACTGCCGGTTATCCACATGGGTGTTATGGTGTCTCATTGTCTCTGCTTATGGTTGTAAAGATAAGCAGAAGTAGGGGCAAATAGTCTTTTCCGGGGGGGGGGGGGGGGGGGGGGGGGATACGGCTTGGAGAAGCTGACCACCACAAAAAGACAGTGCTCCTGCACGGCAAGGAAGGCAACATCCTCTGCTGGCTTATCTGTTAGGCCAGACATGTCACAAACATCTGAGAAATGGGGATAAAATGCCTTCACTGAACCAAGGATTGTAGGAGGAGAAGAGAAGAATTCCTGGAGAAGAACTCCCAAAGAAAACATCTTTGATGGAGAACTCCCGCAGAACAGAGAATTCCCTGAGGGGAGAAACTCTTCGGACAGACCCTGAGGCCTGCTTGCTGTGAAGCTTCCCGGTTTTCTCCCACCCCCCGCGGTGGCCAGACGAGTTCCTGAGACCAATGCACCTACTACGAACCTCGCTGGACTCAAGGTGGTTATTATATCTCTCTTGCTTTCTATCAAGACTCCTTGCTTTCTATCCCTTTTCTATCGCTCACCTTTCCTTTCCTATATCCCTAAGCAACTAGTAATTGTAATAAACTGGTTGGGCTAACGTTTGACCCGTTGTGTCTTAATCTCGCCATCGGGTATACACGTAATCAAAGAACCTCGTCTCCCTCCTTTATATTGGAGCATGACAGCCTGTTGCAGTGCTCTCTCACCCTCACTGTGAAGAATCAGAGTCACAGAACTGTAGGGGTTGGAAGGGACCTCTAGAGATCATCTAGTCCAACCTTCCTGCTGAAGCAGGCTCCCTAGACCAGATTGCACAGCTGTGTGTCTAGGTGGGTCTTGTATATCTCCAGAGGAGACTCCACTACCTCTCTGAACATCCTGTTCCAGCGCTCCATCACTCATAACGTGAAGAAATGGGAAGTTTCCATGCACATCTGTGTGGAACTTCCTATGCATCATTTTGTGACTATTTCCACTCCTCCTATTACCATACATTGCTTAGAAGAGTCCAGCCTTCGGGCATCAGCCGTTCCTCCCAGCTATGTATCGTCAGCAAACTTGCTGAGGGTGGACTCTACCCCCTCATTAAGGTCATTGATGAAGATGTTGAACAGGACCAGACTCAGTACCAACTCCTGAGGAACACCGATAAGTACAGGCCTCCAACTGGACTTTTAGCTCTAGGTAAGAAAAAAGAGTTACTTTTTAAAAAGTCCAAAGGAAAACAAGAGAAGCATGCTTTTTGGCATAACACACGAGCTGGCAAAAGGTCTATACCAACCTAGATACTGCCATCTGGAGCAGGACCTACAGGAAGAATGCCTTTCTCTTCATATGTAAAGGATAGGGAGAGAGAAAAAGAGGTGTTTCACCACAATTACCTCAAGGTGAGCTATAAGCGCCTTGTGATTAGTAATAGATAACACTCTCAGAGATCATAATGACTGCAGCAACACTGCAAAAAGAAACCAGAAGAGCCTTACCTAAGGGGAACAACTTCTACAATCTAATGAGGAAGGCTGAAAAAAGAGCTGTCTTCCAGACTGTAGGAGATATATGACAGGAAATCAGGGAGGTTGTTTCTATGCAGCATGTAGCAGTTCACTGGCTTCTTCATTTTTATTGACTCATAAGAAAATAGAAATTATAAATAAAATATTTCCACTTCTTTTTTTAACAGGACAGTACGCTTTTAATACTTAAAAAACAGTGACAACTGGTCTATTTTATTGGATATACAGATTAAAAGTCCAGGATCTGGATTTAAGGTTTCTCTGGAAAACCGTGGAGGACAAGTCATCCTGGTTTTGCTTATATTGATGCCTAATCACTTCTCAGCAGCTTAGCGGAGCTACGTCAGAGCATGGCCTGTTTTTGTGTTACCTCTCTTTGTACACTTTGCCTAATGCTCCAGCATGCACGCACATGTATTCTGACTAGACTCCGACAGATGGCCTGTGTCAAATTTTTTCTAGAAAGAACTGTGACTAATGTGAGCTGGCCCAAACAGCTCCATACAGCTGGTCTGTATGGAAATATTCCCTAGCTGTGAAGGAAGTAATTTCAAAATGCAAAAGATAGAATGGACAAGCTTTGTATATGTAAATGTTCCCTCTAGTTTTTGATTGTTTGTCTGTGAGTACTCAAACTGTGCACGTTTGGGGCTTCTTCTTGTGTGCTCTGTAATTATAATTTATTTATATAAGTACTATAAAGATGCTAAGTCCTGAACATGGAAGTTTTTTTCCTTTTTTTTTTTTTGTTTTTGTTTGGGGCTTTTAAAATTATCTCCACATTTAATAATCTTTGAGAAGATCCTTAACTTTGAAGCTCTTCCATTGGTAAATGGTGCCATAAGAGTCAGTTGAGGAGAGTGAAGTTTGCTCAGTATACATCTGATTTATTGAACCTCTGCACCTTAGTTTCAGCTGAGATGGAACAGTTTTCTTCAGTGTGTTTGGTATGATGCTATATTTTGGTTCTAGGAAAAAGACAATGTTGATAGCACACTGATGTTTATAGCTGCTACTAAGCAATGTTGTACAGAGCAAAGGCCATTCTCAGTAAAGGGCCCAAGTGGCTGGAGAGAACAGAATTAGGACAGCGAACTTAAACTTGTCAAAGGGATATTCCATGCTGCATAACATCATGTGGAAAGAGCTTGAAAGGAGTGGGCATTCATCGGCTCTCCTCTGCTGCTCAAGGACCAATTACTGGTGAGTGCCAAGTAATTGCTTGTGCATCACTTGTTATATACACGTATATATAATTATGATTGTTTTCCTTTTCTCTGTGTTAGTGAATAATTTTATCTCAACCTGCAAGTTTTACCTTGTTGGGTTTTCTTTGTTTGTTTGTTTGTTTTCATTTCTTCCCCATTCCCCTGGAAAAAGGGAAGAGTGAGCAAATTAACCTTACAGGTTAAACCATAAGGCCCAGGAAAAAAAAAAAAAAAGAAATTACAGTTTAGAACACCAAAGAAAAAAATGTTGAAATGAAAACCCTGTAGCTCATGTTTGTTCTTTAAGAGCTCAAAACCTATGTCTATACCATAGGAATTGATGAGAAATTTGTATATGAATTGAAGCTGAAATATGATATTTTCCTTAATAATCCCCTTTCTGTTGTATATATGCAGATTCTGAAATGGTGTAAGCTCTCATTGCACTGATAAATTTGATTATGTCATCTATATATGAGGGAAAAGAGTGAAAACAACCTTGATTGTGAAAAAATTTCATCCCTGATTTCTCTAGGTGAAGAAAAAACTTAGCAGGGAGGCTTTATTGCACAATGGAAATGAGAATCTCCTATTTGGCCTGAATAAAGAAATGAGGATGCTGTGGTGATGTTTTGGGAACAGTCTTTAGACTGTTCCAGGAAGGCAGAGAAGATGAAAGATAAGCAGGGAATGGAAGAAGAGTTTAGGACCTACTATCAAACAGTAATGAAAACCTCTACAGCTGTATTGTCTGGCTAAAGTGTATAAAGTTATAAATGAGGAAATGACATTTTGCATTTTACCATAGAGGCAGTAATTAGTGAACCCTACAATCCTGACTTGTCATTTAGTGGCTGCTCTGTTTGGTTGAGTGGGCCAGCTGTCTGTGCTCAAACTGGGTAGTGCACAGAAGGCCATCCTGATTTTGATGTTGCTCATGCTAGCATTGATCCACTTTTGAAAATAATGCCAGGAGACCTTGAGCTAGATAGATAACCCACAGTACTAACTGGACAGTGTCATCTTAGTAATTCCAAATTGCAGCATTAAAACCAGTGTGAGTTTGGCAAAGAGGTGCCCAGCATAGACTGAAATAATAGCCTGGAAATTAGATTACTTGTTTCACATCCTGTGCTGAGTCATTATGAGAGATCGTGGAGGTGAAATTCAACTTCAAAAGCCTTGGGACTACAGTAGATACAGACACGTAGGTGTCTGAGATGCAATTTCAGAACCTTAGTGAGATAACAGGTATAAATTCGGCTTGTTTGCAGCATGTGTCAAACCCCCACTGTAGTCAAGAGTGTCTCGGTCATTTATGATTAATGCAACTGTCATGCTTTTGCTTAGCCCATATTCTATGGTTTCAGCTAAGAATGGCTTACACAATTCAGGAGATTATGACTAGTGAGATGAGCAGGACACTGCAGTTGATAATACTGTATAAGAGTCAGTGTGATCATCTTGGCATTGTCAGAGTTGTTGCTCCATTCCTCATCATTCCTTGGTTGCACAGCTGGAAAAATAGGAGACTAATGAAAATGACAAATGACAGAGGTGGTAGCATGGGATGCATGCATTGAGGTGCAAAGCACAGAGGTCAGAAGACCTTGTATGCTCTGCAACAAGAAAATGTGAAATAGGTTCCAAACTTGAAGGAGAACTATCTGACATGGTGCCTTACTTTGACTTTCCAGACCACTTAATTCTTCAGGCTTCTAGGAAAGCAGCCTCAGTAACACTTTATTACAGTTGACTCAACACTTCAGCTTGTAGAAGTAAAACGTGAATTTGACTCTGATAAAATTACATAGCTTTACTCCATGGATAGAACCACTGAAATACTAAGAGCTATTTTCTCAGTTCTGCTTAGAATATCATTAGTAACATACAACAAAAGCAAAATAAAGACAGAGCTTGTTTTCAGCTTTGTCCATTGAATTTTCCATCATCAGTTATGAAGACAAAATACACTCATGGAATTCTGTTTCAATAATGAATTCTTTTACTTAACAAGTTTATTTTATTCTCCATTGCTGATAAGACCATTAATGATAAGATCCACTGGATGTTAAAGAGATTGCTTAAAAATCCAATGATGTTACTTAAGAACTAACACTGAGAGACAAAGTTGTTAAGACAATAAGAAAAGAAGGATAATTCTAAGTTATATTCACATTGAGGATGCTGAGGGCTAGAGGAGTGAGAAGTCTGAACCCACTGTTCAAGCACTAGAAAATGTATTTGTATTCAGTGTAGTTGTTCAGAGGTACTGTAGAGGTGATTTGAAACAAATTAATATCAGTTCAGATTCCTTGTCTTGGCTGTTTCTGAGTCTCAGGAATGTCTCCAACACTGAAATAAAAATAATAATGAAGATTACAAGAAATATAAGTAAAAAAGTCAGCAATAACTTGTAACACTGCAAAAACTGTTAGCGTGGTGAATAACAGTGGGAGATAATGTTCTTGAATTATATAGAATAAGATTTGAATCTCAGTTTTATTTACTTATAGATAGCCACACTCAGGTGGGAAGGGAAAGGGCAGAAGAGGTCACCTTTCATTAAGTGGTAAACAGTATCCTTCCACAAGTGGCAATGAGAAAGAAGATATAGTTGAGACAGCCAGTAGAAAATGAGCTTTTGAGATAGTACTGTGTTTTAAAGGGGGTATAATTTGACTATTTTTAAGTGTACCAATTCAGTAGAGATGTCATTCCAGAGCAATTTTTTATGAGGCCATTACAACATGATGCTTCATGTAAGTATTTTAGAAAAAAATATTTGAACAATTTGACAGTGTACTAATCAAGGCATTGAAAGTATGGTTTATTAATTTATTGGTGGTTTTTTGGAGTTTTTTTGTTTGTTTGTTTTTGTGTCTCCATCTTTTTTTCCTCTTGAGAGAGAAGGTAATAAGATATTTTAATGAGATTTTCAAAACACCTGTCTTGAAAAGAATTTATCTGACAGTAATCAGTTTATAATTTAATAAGAGAATGAACACGAGAAACTAAAGATGAAATCATCATCTTAATAGGATGTGTACTTATGACTTAGTCATTTAAGTAGTTTTCCTATTAAAGCTGTGGTATTTTTCATAGTCTTTCTAAGTCGGTTTCAGGAATTTATAATTTTCTAAAAATATTTAGTAGTTCAAAAATTAGTTTTATATAAAATTAAGGAATCCCTCAGTAAACACTGTGATCCTAACATGGTTGCCTTACATTGTGGTCCTTTACAACATTGGAAAGATACAAATAAAATGGTCCAAAACTGTATATCCTTAAATGTTATTGGGAAAGCTTATCTTGAATTTCACAAAGAGTGGGTTTAAATTCTGATTAGAAATACTCCCTCTGAGCCTGACAGAAGAATTACTTGTCAAAAATAATCTCTTTTGATGCATATTATTCTGCTATGGATGATTGTACCAGCATAAGAACTTAACATGGTTAGAATAGTGCAATAGGTTCTGTTGAATTTACAGAGGAAATTAGAAAAGAAAAAAGGATCGCATCTGTTGATATACATTGTCCTCAACTTCAGACAATGATTCATGAATAACTGTTAAAACTGATAGAACATTTACTGCTAAAATCATCTGAAGATCTACTTTCCAAAATCTATTAAAAGACTAGATTAAATGGAAATCAAAGGAGTTGCCTAAACTGTGCTTACCTGATAAACATTATATCAATCAATTTTTAATTCTCTGTACTACAATCTCAAGCCAGCTCAATTTTCTTTTAATGATAACATTTAAATGTGTCAACTGATTTTACACTTGAAAATAAGGGGGGCAGGTGATGGTTTCAGAGATCGTCATAGTTGCACATTATCAACATTAGGCTCATTACTCTCTCCCTCTTAACTCTTGAAAGAGTGTGTGGTTAAAGAGAACTATAAGCTACTACCTGTACTCAAACTAGTGGTCAGTGGATCTTCTATGTCTTTGCTGGCATCAAGCAGACAAAATGCAGGGACCCTAGTACCTGTCTCTGTTACCACTGCCTATGCATTTTCTTCTTGTTCTTCAGTTTGACCAGCAGGTCCCAGTTCAGACATGACAGTCTATTGTTTTCCTTTCCTCATTTCCTACTCTTGGGGGGATGGAGAGCTCTTGTGCCCTGAGGAAAACTTCCTTAAAGATCTGACAGTTCTGCCCTGCATCCTTGCCCATGAGGAGAGTTTCCCAGGGTGTTTCGTTGACTAACTCCCTGGAGAGATGGAAGTTAGCATTCCTAAAAATTAGCACCCTATTTGTACTCTTTGGCTGTCTCATGTCCCTCAGGAGCATCAGCTCCAACATAGCACAGTCACTGCAGCCCAGGCAGCCATGTCACCAATTAGTTCATTAGTGCTGAGGAGCAAAAGGTCCAGCATTGCATTCCTTCTGATGGGGCTATCCATTACTTAAGAAGTAACCCTTAATTCAATCCAGGAGCCTCCTGGATTGCCTACAGCTCACAATGCTAATTTTCAAGCAGATGGAAAAGAATGACTGAAATCACCCATCAGGGTTAGCACTTGCACACCTCTTGATAGTAGACACCAGTCTTGGTCTCAAACTCATTCACCCATAGGTTTTCATCTTGCTTATGACTATTCTTCAGAGGCAGCTCTTCATACTCTTCCTTTTCTATGTAAATAGCAGCACCCTTTCCCCTCCTTCCTTGCCTGTCCTTTCTGATCAGCTTGTAGCTGTCAATAGCCTCACTTCAGACATGGGATTCATCCCTTCAAGTTTCAGTGACAGCAAATTTATCATGATTTTCTAGCAACATAGTGGCTGCCAGCTCCTCCCATTTGTTTCCTAATCAGCTTGAATTGGTGTAGAGGCACTTCAGCTGGGTATGTAGTCCTGTCACTTTCATGGAGGATAACTCCTTCATTCTCCTAAAGTATTTCCATTGAGTTTCCCTGTTGTCTTCTCCTATTGCCCCAGCAGTCACTGTCTCATCATCATAGGATTTTGTACGTGCTGCAGTGTTTCCAGCACCTCTCAGGGCAGCAAGTCAAGGGCCCCTGCTAGCACACTGTCCCTCCAATCAGGCAACGCCATCCCACACCTTATCATGGGAAGGCTCACTATCTCCCTCATCCCTGCTTCAGACTTAGTTTAAAGCCCTGCCAGTGAACCCTGCTATCTTCTCCCCAAGGACCCTTCTCCCCCTTTGTGATAGATGAACCCCATCCAGTGCATTTTGACTTCCTTTATTATCTTACACTTTAGGATTTACAAGTCAACCAGTATATTTTTCTTTCTTTTATTCCCATTTACGTTCATGAAGTATGTAGAGATCTTGTTCTGTTTTTACAATGGAGATGTGTTGTTTTTTCACTCAGTCATCAAGCAAGCAAAGAGGTCAATCAGATGTTTAGTTTCCTTATGAGAGATTGGTTTACAAACAACTACACATTCAATTTTCTTTGCATACCACCATCTGAGATTCTCAAAGTAGTGTTTATTGGCAGTGATGTGCCAGACATTCTGGGTCTTAAAGGATGAATGAATAAATGAATAACTTTACTAAATGCTGCTGAATATGTGATAATGTAATTAGTGTTCTTTCCAACTGAATTGAAAATGAAGTGTATCTCTGGGGACCACTGTACTCCTTTGTAAATATATATATTTAATTCTTCCTTCTTTTAAATGTATCAGAGAAGTATGAGCCAAGCAAAATTCTCCCTTAAAGGTTAAAATAAAATTATACTGTAGATTAGGTGGGCATTTCTCGTTTGGCAATTACATTTCAATTTGCTCATCACTTTGAAAAAAATAAAAAAGAAGAAAATTTGTAACTTTTCTCTAGAGTTACAATTATGATAGATTATAATTATAATTTCTTAATTTTACATTCAGACCAATATATATTGGATGAAGTGAAAGTTCATAATGTATAGGTTACACAATAGATTAGCACTGTCCTGAGGCAAACACAAATGACAAATCATATGATTGAGAGTGATTAATTTCTTTGATTTTCTGAAGTCAGTACAGCATCTGAGAGAGTGACAAGGAGTTAAATAAAACTAATTATCTTAATACACAATATTTAGAATGCAAATATTAATCATTTTTGAACTGGTCAGTTACATACCAAGACACAGGAAGTACTGCAGACAATTTTGTCTGCTATTTTAAAGTAAAACTTAGGGAAATCATTCTTCAGAGACATAAAAAGGCTGGTTTTCTCTAAGGAAAATATCACTAGGATCAGGTTTACTCAGAGTGAAGGTGACTTATACTGTATATCACTTTCACCACCCCTGCTATAGACAATGACTTTAAGTCCAGAAAAAAGTGAATAAATCAGATATTTATGCTTATTAGGAGGGATGTGGGTGAAGATGATACATAAGTCTGATGCTATTTGTAATAGTGCTGATTCCCTTTTGAGCTGAAAAAAAAAATAATACAGGTGGTTCTCTACTTCAGCCTTCTGGACAATATTGTCCAGTGATTTGTTGTTCAGAATGTAGAAGATTAAAAAAAAAAAAAAAAAAAAAGAAAGAGAAATGCAGGAAAACAGCATGCTACTAACCAGTCATCTCTCCAAAGCAGACATTCAATGAAGTTATCCCAAGGAGTATGTAGCTCCAGAGGAGCTGGTGATCAGGTGCCGTAATGGAGAGAACTAATGCAATAGGACAGTGACTAGACCAGAAAGCAGTACCTGTACTGACTGAAATTAGTTTATTTTAGTACAAATAGTCAATGCAACATGAGGAGTAAGGATAACAGTATTCACATTATAAAATCTTCCCACTCTTGTGGAGCCTACTCTTATGCAAAGGGACACTGACTGATATCTTGACTGAACAAAATCACATTGAGCTGTTAAGGCAGATAAGTTTTCACAGAGTAATAGTATAGTTATTCACTGCATGTATGCTGGAATAACTAAGAGATGAGGAAATCATATCAACAAGTTCATTGTATGAACCACAGAATCTTGATTCAAGGAAGAGGCAGGACTGGGTTCTCAATAGCTACCTACAATATTTTTCTCTTGCCTATTTCTCACTGTTTTCACCTTGTGACATAGATCTGAACTCTATCTCATCTCCATACCTTGGAACTTTGCTCCCCTTGCTTGGCAGTATTCTCTGGAAGTGAGCGATAAGTAAGTTTGTCTGAATCATAAGAATGTATTATTTCATTGTGAGATAAAGATGCACTTCAGCATGAAGTGATGTTGTAACCTTGTTGTGCTTTATACCAAAATTAACCTCTTCCAGCACCATCGTTCATTTGTGGCTATAGTTCCAGCCTTCTTATACAGTGCTTACTGCTAAGAAATGTTTCTATTCTTAGTTTTGATAGATGGAGATTTTTAATTTGTTAGCTAACAAATGTTAAATTTTTTAGCATGTTATATTTTCTGCAAACACTGAAGAGTAACTAGACACATTCCTCACCTCCAATTTTTATTAAAAAGCTTTGTCTTCATCTAGACAAATTTTTCTGTACCAGAGAAGTAAAGATGATACTAAATACAGGAATAGAGAAGCATGAGGTAAAGTGTGATGGGGAGAATGACAGAACAAGGAGCTACACTGAATAAATTCTACAGAATATAACATGAAATATAAAAATAATCACTATATTCAGATTCTAATTATTTTCTTAGGTGATTTTTCTCTTGCATCACAAAGAGAACTTCTGATAGGATGCAACTGAATGGTTAATATTTTTATGGCATCTATCCAATGTGTGTATCAGAATAGCTATAAAAATACCAGTAGGTCATTTGAAAACAATTTTAAATGGAATAGCAACACCAAACAGTTCCAAAAGCTTCTCAGATGCGTTTTTTGTTGTTGTTCCTTTGTTTTTAATATTTAACACTAAAATTTTCTCATTGGATGATTTTATTTTTCTTCTTTGCTAGATGGAAGCAGAAAGAGTCAGTGTTTGGGGAAGATATGTCTTGCTGATAGAGTTCTAATTCTAGCTCACAGATTCCTGACTTCTGTACTGACACGAATAAATATTCAAACTCAGTGGGTATTTGATCTTCCTGGTATCTGTAAGTACACTGTAGATTTTGATTGCTTTATGATGGAAGTCTATTTTGTTTTATTTTTGCCTTCACAGTTGGCTTTCTGGTTTCTTTTTTTTCTTTGCTTTATAGACCCTTGTCTTTTTATTAGTTCTGTGTTCCCTGTTGTTTTTATGTTTTGTGTTCCTGCTGTCACTCTGAGAATCTTACTGTAAACAAGAATGTTGTATCTCAGTAGGTTATTTTCTGTTAATAACCTGTGATACAGTGTATAAATAAACCAGAGAGGAGTCCTCAGGTGCAATTTATTAGAGTTATTGCAATGTGACTTCAGTAATGTGCTCAAGTTCTTTAAAATCTTTGTAGAGTTCTGAGTTGACAGTGAGAGCTATACACTGCAGTTCAGGAGAGAAAAATAAATATCTTTGTAATGAAATATAGTTAAGTCCAACTTAATAATTGCAACTACTATCGCAATACTTAGTGTCAGTTCTTGGAGACCTATGTGTACCTCATTATAATTCAAATGAAACAGTAAAGTAGCATATAATCCAGGTTAAACTAGATGAATGAAATCAAACCATAAGACAAATGAAACAGAACAGTATATTCTCCATATATTTACATTGTTAAATACGTGACAGCATATTCATTGAAAAGAAACAGAGAATGGCTTAGATTGGAAAGGAATTTAAAGATCATTTAGTTCCAATCTTAAAACATGAACAAGTTCTGTTTCTAGTATGCCCCTGCTAGACTTCACATTATATGATCATACTTCACATATCTCAGTTTTGTTATTTGTTTGAAGGAGAGCTGTGAAAAACCAAGATGTAATCATGCAGAGGTTGTTTGACTCCTTCTCAAAACAACAGTCAAGTCTCCCAAGTACTCCAGTGAAGTTTGGAGTGGGGTTTTAAAATAGTGCAACTAGGGACAACACCAAAATTTTGTGGTGACACACTGAAACAAGTTGCCAAGAGAGGTTGTGCATACCCCGTCCTTAGAGACACTAAAGGCAAGGCTGAATGTGGCCCTGGACAACCTGGTCTAGTGTCTGGCAATCCTTCTCACAGTAGGGGACTTCCCACTAGATTATTTTTAAGGTCCTTTTCAACCCAGGCCATTCCATGACTATGTGATTAATGAGTAATTCCCTACAATTTTTCCAGGCAAAATTCTCTAGATTTTGCACATTTACCATACAAACATGGTGGAGGTTGAAAATACTGCACTGGTAGATCTTTATTCTAATGAAGGTGTATAATAGTATCTGTATAAAATGCTTAAATTACAATGTCGCTGACTATAAGCAATTTAATGATAAATAAGATTATGACTTAATGACAATTGAGACAAGTTTCTAATCATTTTAGACAAAAAGGAAAAAAAGGCAAAAGATTAATTAACCTCTGATGTGCTTTTATGTTTGCAGTTTCTACTAGTTCATACAGAATTGAAATTCTCTTTATCGAAGAAAAATATACCTAGATTTATATTAGTAGTTCTGAGCGGATAGTAAAATATCATTTTAACAGCAGTGTGAAATAAGTGTCTGTTTTGGTAGAAATTCAAGTTTTCTTAATCTTCTGTATCAACAAAGTCTATTAAATTTTTAAGTATGCTTAAAGCTAAATTACTTTAATGTACCTATCGCAACATGTTTCACTAACCCTTTAGATTTAATAATGGAATATACTTAGAAAGGAAATAAGAACTTTTCCTAGTGATTTCTTGATGCTTTTTCAATTGTCTGGTAACCAGAAAGAAAAAAAAAAAAGAAAAAAGAAAAAAAGCAACCACACAAACACAGGAATACTAGATTTGTATAAGCTTGTTTATCCATTTATTTGGCTTTGTACTTTTCAGAAATTTGGTTGATATTCACAGAATCTTAGAATGGTTTGGATTGGAAGGGACATTTAAGATAATTTTGTTCTAACCCTCCTGGCAATTCCATTTTCATTTCATTATAAAATTATAGACAGTTACTGGTTAACTTCATGTGTAAATTGGTTAAAGGTAAATAATATATCCAAATAGCAAATGCTTTCTCTTGTACTGTGTGGGCATCGGCTTACATGTCACATACTCAGCCATAACATGTAAAATATGTCTCTCTCTGAAATCTTTGCAGTGAGAGAACAGTCTTAAAAAAAAAAAAAAGAAAAAACAGGGGGGAGTAAGGTGGAAAAGAAGCAGCAGGACTACAAATAATTACTTTTGTAAAGATCAGAACTGAGAAGGTACTAAAAGAAATCAAAATTAAAAAGTGCTTGGTAAGTATGAGGGTATTCACTTCATTTGAAGGAATTTTTAAATGTTGGCAGGTCAGTGAGAATATTTTTGTGTAGGTTTTCAATGTATGAGAAATCCAATCTTGAATTCCTGCCTGGTAATGCTGTATTTTAGCAATAGTTGTGGTGCTAATATAGGCTTCAACAGGAATGTATCAGTTCAAACCAGCAAGCAGCAATGGTGCTTTCTTTGTGATAAATTGACAATGAAACAAATTCTTGTCTATCTCCTGTATTATTTAGAGGAGCAGTGATCAAAGGAAGAGGGATACAAAGAACTAGCACTTTTCTATATTCTGTACTTATGCAGAGATATTGTCTGTAATGGTGAATACAATTACTACCACAGAGTGAAGAGAAATACTTTTAAAACTTACATTTATAAATCTCTGTGGCAAATTAGAAGTAGCAGAGGAGAAGAAAGCCAGACAATTATCAGATACCTGTTAATAGACATAGAGGTTAAATTATACTATTATAATGTAATGATGTTTCCTCCATACATTCCTTTCTATGTAGTCTTGACTGTGCAGTAAATTTTATTATAATTAAATTGTCATTTTTATAGAAAGATTAGATTCTAGTTTTGAAAATAATGCATTCTGCCTTCATATGAAAAACAAAGAAAAAAAGGAAAACAATGTATTTATTTTCAAACACATACTAAAAGGTAAGGCTCTGGAAAGTTTCTACTTGTGCTTTTTACCATTAAAAATCTATTATCCACCAAATTTCACTCTGATTGCTGTCAGCAACAGAATTCCCAATGGAACAATTTGAGTGTGCTTCCGCTTCCTTGTTTCCTGGATGTAGACTAAGAAAGAAAAACTCTGTTTTGGTGTCTCCCTGATATCTGAATGTCAGGCATGACAATGAATGGAAAAGATACAACAGTGCTGATTAGTAGAATACTGCAAATAGTATTCTCATGTTTTTCCCTGAAATTAGTTTAGCATGCACTCCCCAAATCCAACTTTGATTTGTTTTCTTGAATACCAGGGAGAAGCTAATATTTTTATTCTTTTATTTGTAATGCTCTCAAGAGTGCATGTTATTACTAGTATTTATCAAAAGAGCAGATTTGTATTTTACAGAAAAGTTTCAAAGTGAATGAAAAGAATTTTGAATGAAATCACAAGCTTCACATTATTCTTCATTTGCAGAAAAGGAATCCTTGATGATAAAAATATACCAAAACTATCTTCTGTAAAAAATATGAACAGTAGAAATACTACCATTCATTATTTTTTATGATTTAATTATATATGAAAAATGTATAATGTGTTTATTTAAAGCACTTACTTTATTAAATTACACACAAATATGTGTTTTAAAATGAGGAGTTTTTATTCTGGTCATTGTAATTTAAGCTTGAAAATACAATCTCTGCTGCTGGCAAGAAATATTTGCAATGCAGAAGTCAGAGAATCCAACTTCCATAATTTTTTGGAATACCCTGAATCATTTGGACAAAAAGGGAAATTCAAATGTGCCAATGGGCCATGAGTAAAATACAGCTACCACAGTTCTTCAGTATAAATTTTACATTGTAACTTATACCAGAGTCACTGGAGTTAAAGGAATATGCATGGAAATATCTGCTGGACAAATTTTTCACAGCCTTCTTGCTGTTTTGATGTTTTATTGACAAAAAAAAAAAAGTTCAGGGAAAGCAGAGAATTGTTAAAGTATCCCAAAAGATATTTCAACTTCAGTGAGCATCTATTCTGTACTCTTTATCTTGGATGCGAAATCTTCCATCTTAACTTCCAAACAATCTGGCCTGATTCTTCTGTCTGTTGCTGAAGGAAATAAATGCTTTCAAAGGAAATGGAAGTGCCCAAGAATTGTAACAAAGTTTTTCATAACTGGAATGCTAACTGAACTATAATATCAAAATGTACTGTTTAGAAAGTACATATTTTTATCACAAGTTTTGGATCAGTTGTTTAATCAATTAAATATGTGAGAAAAATAATGGGTTATATTCATTGATTTTCATTTTTACCAGAAGTAACAGCAGGTAGCAAGCTCACTTTTCCTTGAAGGCATAATTCATTGCAGGCTACTTTCTTTCAGGCATGGGGCTTTATAATGGTGTAAATCCACCAAGGAATGCCATTATTCATCTCTGAAAGAGCATACCATAAAGGCATTGAAATTAACATTCATTTACAAAGTATTCAAAGCATATATTTTATTTGCATTTCAATTATTCACTGGAAGCTGAAAGCAACCAAGCATGAAATCCTCCTTGCTTTGGTAAGGGGATTTATACTGAAGGATCTTTAACACTCTGAGGAAGTGACTTCATGATATCAGAATATATTTAAGTTTTCTGCTACCCAGCAGAACTTCCTTGGCCATCATTCAAACTGTTTCAGTCTCCACCACTAGTCAAGAAAGCATCTGTAATGAACTTGTGCATGGACAATAACTTCCACTGCTGTGGCTAGTCCACAGACAGCTTTAAGGACTGAACAAGGAAATGTACATACACCTCACTTCTCTGTGAAGGCTGAGAACATCTCACCAGGAGTTCCTCACTATTAGCACTTCAGACTGTTAGAATGAAATCATGTCCCTAGGTGTGTCAATTGTTTAATATTTTTAGTATTTAGTCAAGCTATCATTCTGACAGAGACGTTGATATTTTATAGTTATGTTATACAAATGCATGTATGATTTTCTTTAGCTAGAACTGCATTTTTTCCTGATTAATGGGAATTAAAATACTAAAATACAATGAAAGATATATTTTTTTTCCCTGGTTATAACTTCTCTGTGACTAGTTTCCTTTTGTAGTAGTATTTAACAATGCATTCTACCAGCAATCAAATACAAAAAGTATTGAAAGTAGCAGCCATTTCTCTTCTTTTTCAAAATTGGAGTTCAGTCTGCAAGCATGGTAAAATATAAGTAGCTCTCACATATCAGAAAGAGGACTTTATGACATTCTGGTTACACAGGATGATCTTCAAAACAGGTTTCATGTTTTACTATTCTTGCATTACTAGGCATCTCACTATGACATTCTCTTCTTTGTATAGAAACATATTTACATTGTATGTATATATGATGTATATAAATTAGTTTTGTTGCAATTAGCTTGTCTTATTCTGTTTTAGAGAGAGAGAGTTTGAGAATGTATTAAGATATCTCAGAGAAAACATATGAGATTTTAAGAATAAAAGACTAGACAAATAAGGATAGGGACATTTGGGAAAAGATGGTGAAAATGTAGCAGTTAGTGTCTGTTTTTAAGAGGTTAAACTGCTAACATATTCAAGGAGAAGATTGAAAATAGAACATAATCCAGCCCAGGTGAACTCAGACTTCTATAGAAAATATATTGAAAAAGTTGTTTTTTAGGTTTCCTAAAAGACTGATAAAGCCAGAGTTATCAATGGAAAAAATAAAAGAAATAAGGAAAGTATAATGACGCACTTCACTACTTATCCAAATTAAACATGAATACTAATTAAGATAAAAGGCTATTATACTTTTGTGTCAGACGACAATCTCATTTGCTCTAGAATCCACAGGAATCCTAGTAAAATCCTTCTATGTTAGGTGCAGTCTCATACTCATGGATTCATTTTGCAAGTACTTTCTTCTGAATCAAATTGTCTGTGAGTCTCTTCAGCTTTTTTGCAAGTGCAAAGGTGAAATTATTTTCTTTCCTTAGTTTGTAAGGTGTAAAATCTGTTGACAGTCTTCTGAGGAAGGCAACCGCAAGTCCTTTGTTAAAAATGAGATTCTGAGTCTTAATGCTTCAGAGGATTGCTGACTTTATAATGATCTAAGAACTCTTTTCTGCTTTAACAGTCCAAATGGGAGAGAAAGTATCAGTAACTGAGAAAGCACAAGTCATCCAGAATACATCTGTGTTACAGGAAGGCATACGTTCACCCTAAAGAGTAGATGCATTAAAAAAACAAAAATATACTGGGTCTATAGAGATTGGGTAACAAAGCACATGATTTTTGAGAGAGGAAACTAATAAGCAGCACATTCTCATCTTCAGTATATCATAGAGGCTGGCATTCAGGGAGTGTTTAAATGTCCCGATAATTCAAAAATAAATAGCCTTTCTGTGAAAGCTTCTATTGTGTTGGCATATAAAGGCATTTATACATTCAGTGCAACTCAAAGTACTTTGGCAAGTATTGTTTAAATTACATACCTGTGGATGGAACAACTTTTATAGCCATGCAAATCCTCTCATATCTTACGTACTTTGAATTATTTTTCATATAAGCATGACCACTGGCCCCTTGCCACTTAATGTAGGTCAATTTTGTATCTCCTCTCAATAATAGGGACTCCAGTAAAGCAGCATCTATTTATGATGAAATTTAATATTTTAATCTTATTACGTTTGAATACTAAAATCCTAATAATGTAGTTTGTGTAGTTTTGTGTCCTTCTATGATCTAGTGACCTGCCTGCTGGATGAAGAAAAGACTGCTGATGTGGTCTACCTTGACTTCAGCAAAGCCTTCAGTGCTGTCTCCCACAGTATTCTACTGGAGAAGCTGGCAGCCCATGGTATGGACGGCACACTCTTTGCCAGGTAAAGAACTGACTAACTGCTGAGTCCTGCATTTTGATCACAGCAACCCCAGGCAATGTTACAGGTTTGGGGCAGAGTGCCTGGAAGACCTGTGTAGAGGAAACAGACCTGGGGGTATTGGCTGATGCTTGGCTGAATATGAGCGAACAGTATGTCAAGGTGGCTGATGAGGCCAATGGCATCCTGGCTTGTGTCAGATAATGTTGCCAGCAGGAGCAGGGAAGTAACTGTCCCCCTCTACTCAGCACTGGTGAGGCCACACCACGGGTACTGTGTTCAGTTTTGTGTCCCTCACTGCAAGAAAGATATTGAGGCCTTGGAGGTTGTCCAGAGGTCAGCTAAGCTGGTGAGCAGTCTGGACAACAGGCCTTATGAGGAGCAGCTGAGACCTTGTCACTCTCTACAATTACCAGAATGGAAGTTGTAGTAAGCTGGGTGTTGGCGTCCTTTCTCATGTAACTAGTGACAGGACGAGAGGGAATGCTTCAAGGTGCACCAGGGGAGATTCAGACTGGATATTAGGAAATACTTCTCTGAAAGAGTAGTCAGGCACTGGAATGGGCTGCCCAGGGAGGTAGTAGAGTCACTGAACCTAAAGGTATTCAAGGAATGTTTTGACACTGTGTTGAGGAACATGGTTTACTGAGAACAATTGGTGAAAGGTGGATGATTGGACTGGATGATCTTGTTGGTCTTTTCCAACCTTGTTGATTATACAATTCTCTGACCTTCTGACATCTTGGGACACTTGTCAGAGACCTAGGAAATCCTGGGAACCCTCAGAGGAAGATAAGATCATCTGCTCATGCTAGGTAAGGCCAAGGCTAAGTTAAGAGCAGTTACAGGAACTGTCAGCAGTCCTTCACACCCAGTGCATTTAAAGTACCTTAGAAACTAATGGCCTAGTGTGAAAAAAAAAAATAGTGTGAAAAGAAAAACTGATGTTTTGTTTCACTGAATTGGTGTTTTCGTTCTTTCTGAACAACAGATAAAGGAACATAAGTAGAGGAAAAATGGCTAAACAAGATACCTGCAAAGTCGCTAGAATGAAATTTTCTTGTTTGGTTAAGAAGAAGCTGTTTCCCATTTTGCTTTTTTAAAAATAGGTAATGTGAAAAATATTGCTTATTTAGTGAGCCACATTGCTTTTGATAAACAGTAGCACAGATATCTTTTTCATAGGCATATACAGAGGAGACAGCATATAGGATTATCTAACATAGCTACTCACCTTTGAGCTGATTTGCTAATGATAATTCTAATTATTTTTTCATATCCAAACAGGGAATATTCTTTTCAAACTACTTTGCCTTCTTTGAGTGCAAAACCCCAGAGTATTCTAGATTTAGCACAGACTTAATTCATTCCAATGTACATACTTCATATGGGAACTGTGTATTTAATCAACTGCTATATTTTGAACTTCTGCAATAACCTGTATTACAACTGATACCAGGAAGGAGAAACAAAAAGTGTAAATGGCATTTTCACTTTTTATGTCTCTGGAATGTTTTTTTCATTTGTTATTCATTATCTGACCTATAGGACACACTAACACTGAAAAATTTAGGTAGTAAAGACTAGGTTGGAGGAGAAGTATGATTTTTACAATATGGAAAATTCAGAGACATGACAATCTGTGAGATACATTCCTGTATGTTAAGAAGAATTTGTTTTTTCTTATTATTTTACACTGCAAGTAATTGAACTTAAATATGTGAGAAAATAAATTAGATTCTAGGAAAACAGAACAAAAAAACTTTTGTGTGTGTGAGACAGGGACTAACTACTTTGCTTCCTGGGGTTTTTTGTGGACCTCAAAGAAGAAATGTTCTATGATGTTGCCTTAGCAACATTACTCTTTAATAATTGCAAGTCAGAGAAAATGAAAAGCCCTCAAAATACTACAGAAAATCGCAGAATGTCTCCAAGAAGAAAATGATCACCTGTAGAGAGGACTCTTTTTACCATATCTTAGGTGATCCCCTTCTCAGATATTCTTTGATATCTGCCTATTATTCTTAGAGATGTTCCCTGTGTGGTGACAGGGGAAGCACTCCATACTATTTATACTCTATCTGAACTCATTCTTGAGCAGATGTAGTACAAAATTCAGGGTCTATGATGTATTTCTTCAGTCCCTTGTATACAGTTCTTACCAAAGCTGTGTGGGAGAGTACAGTGCAATGGCTTTCTCATTCCCTGCCCAAGAAAATGAAGGGAAAAGTTATACTGAAAAAGGAACACAAGAAACATGTTGATCTCCATTAGACTCTGATATATAAAATATTCCTATGACATAGCACTGAAGATAGTTCAGAAGTAACATGGTGGTGACCAGAATCTAATGACATAGGAGTATGATTGCAGACTGGTATCAGTTTAGAGTCTTGAGCTCGTAGGTCAGTAATTTTTCATGTAAGTTAGTATCAGATATTAATTTTGAAGGATTCATTCTATATGAATCATGCATTTATATACACAATTATCACTAATAGTTATAAATATGAACTATATATTTGTCTACAACTTTAAGTGCTGCAAGACTGAGTCACGGCAAGAAATGCTGTATTTACTTATAGAACTTTTTTTTTTTTTTTGGGGTAGCCAAACCATATTGGAAAACTCTCTCATTTCTGCTTTTCATCCTCTCTTTTATAATCTCTCAGTCAAACAGGGACATAGCATTTTATACCTC
Organism: Oreortyx pictus; assembly: GCA_036925125.1. Lineage (NCBI taxonomy): Eukaryota > Metazoa > Chordata > Aves > Galliformes > Odontophoridae > Oreortyx > Oreortyx pictus. The sequence goes on along the minus strand of JAUPFR010000006.1, from coordinate 32,579,712 downwards.
AGTAGTTTTGTCCTTTTTGATTTCTCAAAAATTGATTTTCCTGCACCCTCCTCTGTCTGCTGTGGAGCATGGAATACATTCACTATTGTATATTTACTGATCTGCTTTCTAAAATATTATTCAGTGATGATGCAAATGAAATTCTGGAAATGGGACTTGTTAACTCAAATCCCTTTTGCCACCAGCTAAAAAACATTTTTTTCTCAGTGAAAATAACCTAGTGCCATGATATATGTTAATGCAAGAATGACTCAAAGCCATGTAATTTAGGCTAAGGTTGTGGTTGTGTAGTGAAGATTTTTATGAAATATTGATATAGATTATGCTAAGATTCTAATTCTCTTTCTGGTGCTAAGATGAAAGGTTAGAATATTTGATACCCTTTTTTTTTTAATAGTATTTTCATTTGTTGAGAAGATAAATGTTGTGACAGCTGAGAAAGATGTGTGAATACTACGATTCACAAGCAGGCAAACAATGTCATTTTAAAACAAAAGCTTAGATAAAAGCTACACATTAGTGTTTATGAGCATTCATTTAAATTTTCCATCTTGACAAATTATCACTTAAATCTGTTTTTTTTCTACTGACCAGACACATAAATATGTTTGATCCCTGTTAATTTCCAGAAATAGTTGTCAGTCAAACAGTGGTGTTTTACCTGAAAGTAACAATGTCAGCATGTAAATGAGACAGACGAAAACAAAATACGTCATGGCAGAAGGCACTGTGAAGAGTATGAGAACTAAAGACCTCTTCTAGCTTCAAAAAAAGACTTAGGAAGAGGTATCCAGGCAGACTTAAAGAAAACATTGCTGGAATTATTTTCAAAAGAACTTCTATTTCATCTTTATATTCCTTGTATAGGTAAATTCTCCCTAGATATTTTTATGACACTTTCTTAAGATTTCTAGTCAATGTAAGAACAGCAGGACACTAATAATAATAAAGAAAAGGTAAGTTGTTTTATATCTGAAAGTATTTCTTTAATTTTTTCCCCCTCAGGTAGATAACTATTAATAGAAATACATTTCATTTGATAACAATATTCATGAACTTTTTTTGAACTCAGAGGCATCTTCACAAACCATTTTCAGTTTTTGAGTCCTACTATGTAATCACCCAAGGAGAGATCACCTGAACTCCTAGTTTACTTTTACTGTGATTTCTACACTTCCTGGTAGCCCAGTGGTATTCCCACTTATTCAGACATATTTATCCCAGGGAATCCTTGTATAACTTTTCATTCTGACAATGTTCCCCCATCTTCCCTTTTCTTCCTTCTCTCTCTCAGGTGCAGGAGAGTGAACAATGGGAACTGCATTTTGTCCATAATGCTTTGTGTTTTTCACTCCTTCAACTCCTCTCTTGCTCAGTAAGCCCAGTACATTGTATATCCCAGGATCCCAGGGATAGATATGGTCAGAGATCTATGAGAGCTGTCCTACTTCCAATTCATCTGTAGTGACAGCACGAATATTCAAGCTGCAGAATGAGATGTAGATTCTGTGGAAAGACCTCCCTAATCGAAGACTTCATTTCTCCTGTTTCCTTTGTGTCCTAAAATGCACTGTAAATAACACGCAGGTGGAGAATTTTTTTTAACTTCCCCTTATCATATAAACTTTTCAAGAGTACTATGGGCATTGGATAAGAATACAGTTAAAACCTTTTCTTAGGAAGGAAACACTAAGTGAAATGCAGGACATTACTCTCAGTCAAGTCAAAGACAAGAACAGCTTAAGGCTAGTGATTATTTGTCATAGTACACATGATGAACATCCTGTTTTAGTAACATCTTTAATCATTTTGAAGCAAGGTGATATGTTAGAAATATCCTACTTAAAAAGTATAAGGGATCATTTTGAGAAATGCCTGAAACTGAAACATTTTTGAAGATACATTTTAAGTTTGAACAAGTTTGCTTTTCCATTCCAAGCACTGTAATTAAACGTGTCTAGCTTGCTCTCTAGGAAACAAGGAGAATCGGGAATGTCAAGCCTTCAAAATAATTCACTTAACAATGTTTTATGTGGTAATAAACACAGACAAATACTATATTATCCAAAAATCAGGAACTGAATATCACTCTGTTGACAATTAAGGCTAAAAATGTATCTTGCAAAAATCCTTAAAAATGTAAACCCCCCAGAATGGACTTGGAGAAAGAAAAGTATTAGTATCTTGAGAATGTTTTATGTAAGTGGGCATGGAGTTATTTAGACAGAGCATTTATGGGGTTCCCCTAGTGGCATGTTTAAAGGCACACTTTTTATGGTAAGAAATAGAATATGGGTAATATTCTGTGAATTAATGACTGTATGTGATCAAAATGATTTTTTCTGTTGAGTAATCATAAATATATAAGGGTGGACAATATCCATTCATCATGAAAAACTGTGATGTTCATCTGTCTGTTTTAGAGGCGAAGCGTGTCTTCATGTTGTTCTACGAAGGAAGATTCATTTAGCAGATAGTAATTGGATGGAATAATATATAATGGTGCTCTCCATTGATAGCTGTGCTATATGAGATTTTAAATTTTAAATGTCATCTTTTTCTTCTGTAATGAAACCAAATTTAACAGTTTTGTACAGAAAATTTCAATCAACTACATCTAGTGTAGTGAATTACTGCATTTGTCATATGAGGATATATTAATGAATTTTCATGGGTCTTAAAAAAATTATTGACAGACGCTTTCCTCTTGTTATTTGAACAGTGCTCAGTCTGGAGAAGACAACTGCAAAACATACTCTGCTGATGTTTTGCCCAGTTTTTCTTAGCTTAGTTTGTGAGTTACAACAAGAAAATATGCCTCAGGGTTTTCTTGTGTTTCAAGAGGGAAAGACAACTTCTTTGAAGCCAGTAAACTAAGATTCCAGCCCTCTCTAGGAAGCTGGTATAGAAAGAAAACATTTCTGGGCATTGATATAATTACTCTAGTCTCTGCTGACACCTAGAATCCTTGACCTTAATCAGCACATGTGATAAAAGGACTGCAGTGGTTTATTGCCTGCTTATCTCCTTTTGGCAATGGCAGAGAGTTAATTCCTCAAACTGATTTGTCTAGGTCTTGCAGCTGCCTTTGATATAATTAGCCATGAAGCTTTACTGATACTGTTTTGTATAATATTCCAGAAACAGACAAAATGGTGCTCTACTTTTTTTGTTATGAGATGAGAAGAGATGACTGCAAATATATACTACACTGACTTGTAAAACAGAACTGTAAGGGCATGACAGGTATGTATTTTTGAAACTTATTTTTATATGTAATGTGAAAAAAAGTAGAAATAACCTCATATTTTGTGGAACATAATAGGTTCCATGAAGAATCATAAGGTCAAGTCATGTGTTTATTTCTATAAATTCTGATAATAAAAATAGTTCTAATGTAGATTATTTTCTTCTGCAGCACTTTAGATGCTGCAGTAATAAACAATGTTATGTCTCTTCTGTCACGTCTTAGTTTTACAGACCTTCTCACAGGGAATACCTAGTAGGATTGAGTAATACTGTTTTAATTAGACATTACAGTGAAGAAATATTCTCAGAGAGGGACTCTAAATTAGCTGAATGTACATATTGCAAGGTATTTCAAGGGATTTGGATATTTCATGTTATAGATACCAGTTCTACACCTGAACTAAGATCGCCTACTAGTCATTTGATTAGAAACAGACATCTGAATTTTGGGTAAGCACTTTTCTCAGCATAACAATTGCATTTAATTTCAATTGCATGTAATCTCAATTCAGTTGTCATCTTAAGTGTCATTGTCTAATTCACATTTTACAGAGCTGGAGATCATTCATAAGTCTATACCTTATTTGAAATGATTCGAATCTCAGAAGTCTGTGCGAACAATCATTCATTTTCACAACAAAAGTTTCCTTAAAACTGGTACAGGTCATATATTATCCATCCACTCTTTCATTATAACTGCGTGAGCTCTCATGTAAAGAGATTGAGATGGTTCTTAGTCTCCTTTATTTTACAAACTCACTTATAACCAAAGCCTCAGCAAAAAAAAGGCAACTTTCTGTAGATTTATAAAAACAACTGTTCCCTGTTTATCAGCTCTGCTTCATTCCCTATCTTCTGCTAGCCAGATTCTCTTTCTTCTTTCAGCAATTCTTGGTGTCATGGTAGACAAAATCAGTGTTTTCTGATATTTCAGAAATGTGAAGGAGAAGGGAAAGCTATTTGAATAAAAAGCAGCTGTCCAGTTGTTCTCTTCTCAGGAAAGCTGCAGCAGATTTCTTTAGTGTGTATTTTCAGACATCAACATGCTGAACTGACCTTAGCTAGGTGGTTACCATTCTGGTTCAGGCAATTTCTTGAGAGAGAACAGGGGAAGAAAGAAAGAAGGAGCTTGCAAGTTAAAAATCTTGGTGAAAAGTCGGCAGAGGATTTAATTTCTGTAAGAAATGTGCAATTTGCAGTCAGGCATAGTTTGTAATAAACTCTCCAGCAGCAATGAATAATACCTTCATGACAGCCATTTGACGTAATTACACAGTTATTCTATGTATTTCGTTGGAAATAAGAGTTTTCCATTTCAAAATCAAAGCAGCAACCAAATCAAAAGAAGTCCATTCTTTCCATCAATTCAAACAATGGTGAAAAGTCTGTCTTCTCAAACAGTTTCCATATTTTTTCCTTTATTAAGAATTTCTGTACTTCTGTGTCTCCACAGATACCAGTGTTTATGAGTGCTTTTAAGGCAGTTTTAAATTTCTTAAATTTCTTGGTACACAAACTCATCTGCAGTTAAGACTATCAGTAACGTGAATCTTCATAACCCCACATCATGGAAAATTCTAATTCCTTTTCTCTTCTTATAAGTTTATTTTTATAATGATATCTTTGATACATTTGCATAACTGAAACCTAAAATAATTCATAGTTGTTTTTTTTTTTTTTTTTTCTGGCTCTGATAAACACATGATATTATTTAAATCCCAAAAAAACATTACAAGTTATAGATCTTTCATGAGAACTTCCAGCTCAAACTATGCCTGTCTGTACCAACTTGAATGCTCCACATTTCACATAAATTTACAGCAAAAATAGAAAGAATCTTCTATTTTAAAAGGAGAAGGTTGATTTGCCCTTTCTTTCCTAGCTGTAATTGAAATTACACAGGCTGTAAAATCAGAAGTACTGAAATTGAAGAAATTATAAGCTTAAAACTCTGTAAATCAAAACTGCTGAGTCAATATTCAGTAAGATTCTCATTCTTTGATGCTTATTAATTGACTTTTCTCCATTAATCCTCTTAGCTTTTAAGAAAAAATATAGATACTTAAACTGACAGACAAAAACACAATTTTTTTTATGAATTGAAGTACTTCTAACTTGTCAGTCTCAAATATCTGTCACAGATTAATAGACAGACACTCCTCAAAAGAAATCCACTTTTCCCTTCATGTTAGAAGAAATGAAATGACTCCTTCCCTTAGTTATCATATTGCCAGGTTTGAAGATCTCTGTGTTTATTTCAAGAATATCTAACTACACATCTAAGGTATAAATATTTGATACGAACTTTTGATTAACTTAGAAGATGCCTTCTTACAAATCCTATTCCATTAGATTGCCTGTAATTTCTTCCCTTACACCAAGTCTGAAATACAGATGTAAAGATGGCAAAGGTGAGTCAATTTTTGAGAGGCTATGGGGAAATTTCTGGTATTCTCTTTGTTTATCCTTGATGATCTTCTGACTGACAACTAAGATACATAATCTTGTTAACTTGAAATAAAGCTCTGTGGAATGATCAAAGTTGTTCAGAGTGGTTAAGATGAGAGCCACCTGCAAGGACATGAAGGAAAGCTATACATATATAAGCATCTTAGAAATAAAATAGCAAATGAGGTTCAGTGTAGAGAAACATGAAGCGATACAGAAGAGAACCAATTTGTCTACAAAGCTGTGGGATCTAAGTTCATTACTTCACATAAACAAGACCTATGACAAACATTTTGATGAAAATATAATCATCGTACCTGGTTGTGAACCAAAACTTGAATCAAATGTTTGGAAACATTAGGATGTATGGAGATAAAAAGAAAATAAGTAAAGACTATATATCTATATTATGTTCTCAGTATTACCTTCATTGTTGCATTAGGAAATGGCTGTTTCTCAGTTCTTTTGCTTCTCTCCACAGGTATACAGAACACTCTCACTGTCCTGTCCCAGAGGAAAGACTGGGTAGAATTCTCCTGCTTTCAGACAAAGAGGCTCCTCTAAACCTCTTAATTTCTCCCATCTACTTTTTTTTTTTTTTTATACTTCATATGTCATAGAAACCTCATGGTTGGACTAGATGATCTTAATGTTCTTTTCCAACTTTATTGATTCTATTATTCTGTATATTGTCTTTCTTCTTCTGCAAGTATACAAATTTATTTCTTTAAGATCGGTACACAAAACTGTTACGCACACTGAGAACTCTCATTCACTTTTCCAGATGGTGATTAGGAGCATGAGCCACCAAAAAGGCCTTTCTGCTTGTTCTCTGGTATGAGCACTTTTATTAATAAGAAAAATTATTAATGTGAGCAGATAGAAAAGTATTTATTTACTAGAAATGAATACATTTCTGTATTTTGATGCCTATTTATGCTACAGGAAATAGGACTCTGTGAGTATTATTGAAGAACAAGCTACTCTGCTGATTTTTAACTATTTGCCTAGAAAGTATTTCAGACAAACATCTCCATCAATGATGATGACTGACTGATTTTACTGGCAGTAAGAATGGATGCGCTCAATAAAGATTGTTTCTTTTTCCAAAATGAAAGATATTTTATTAGTTTCGGCTTCCTAGAAAATTGTCACTGTAGTCTGGAATACGTATCTGTAGAATTCTGTAAATTATTTCCTTGAAAAACTAAACTAAATGAAGTTTAAGGGCACATGTTGCCAGTTGGAATCTGTTCTGGAGAACAAATTTTTTATAACTATTATGTGCTCATGCTTATTCTTTCTGCAGCCAACAAAACCATAAAAAGAGTTCTGAAATATTTCCACAGTAAGGAAGACACTTACAATATTGTTACATTGCCTGTGACATTTTAGCATTATCCTTTGGAACAGTCTTTCATTCAAAAGTGATTACTTCAATATTTTAAAACAGCTAACAAACAATACCACACAGTCAGACTAACTAAATTACCGAAACACTAGTAACAGTTAGTTTGATAGAAGGGTAAATCTGATTCCATGCAGAGTAAGCAACCACTGGCTCTATTTTTTTTTTTTTTCTTTTTCCTCAGGCCTATCATTGGTTTCTTACGTGTATTCTTACTAACTTACCAGTGAGATTTCTTATGAAGGTAAAAAATTACATTTCTAGTCATAGAAAATAAGTATGCAAATCATATAATGGCTTGGTTTGGAAGGGACCTTAAGAATCATCCAGTTCCAACCTCCGTGTTATGGACAGGATTGCCAGCCACTAGATCAAGCTGCCCAGTGCTCTATTCAATCTGACCTTGAATGCAACCAGAGATGGCATCCACAGTTTCCCTAAGCAGCTTGTGCCAATGCCCCAAGGCCTCACCACTCTTAGATTAAAGAATTTCAAGAATTTCCTCCTAAATCTCCACTTTTTTTTTTTTTTTTTGAGGGGGGCTTCACAAGGACAGAGTAGAGGGGGAAACTCATTTCTCTCACTTTGAAATGTTTTTGATCGTGATGAATATATGAAAGATTTTCTGAATATATTTTTCAGTGTATTTCAAACTGGATGAGCTTGAGTTTGAACAAAATATTTTACTCCTCCACTTACCACTATCACTAATGAACATCTACCACTGATGTTCAATCTATGGAAACTTCAGATTATCGTTATGATCCTGAGTTCCATGGTAAAAGTATCTTGGTGGCTCCAGGCTAGGTATTAAAAGAGGGTTCACTATGGACACAGAATCTATGCCGAATCTGAATATTTTTGGAAGAAGGTTATCTCCTAGGTGCTGGTAAATTTAGGGTGGGATTCATTTTGGCATTCACTGGTTTACTGTAAAATAGGTATACTCAATTGGGAACTTCCAAACAGACACCTGTCAGTGAAAAAGGAAATAATGACAGGCTTTTTGTTCTTTGCCAGGAACACTTCCTGGAGAGACATGAAGAATAGTCAGATTAGTAAGAAAATCAAACAGGATTATGCAGAGAAGGAAATACATGTATGTACGTATGTATAATTTGCATATATAATATATTTTGTACATTATGAAATAGCAACAGACTTGGTCATAACCTACTTTCTATTTTTGACTTTTATTTAAATTAAGATTTCAAATTTCATATACGTTCATGGTACTAAGCTGTGATAACATAAATGAAAGATACTATTAGATTTTTTAACATTAAATATTAAAATTTTGAAGGCAAATGACTGAAATTCTGAGGAGGAAACTTGAATTGTTTTCCTTTTTATTTGGACATTTTGTATAGAATCAGTAAGAATTTTAGTGTTAAATGCAACCTGTGCTAAAGATGAGAAAAAGAATCTTCAGGAATATTTTTTGTAAAATAAATACTGTCAGAGGAAATTACTTGCTGAGAGAACAAATGGAAGCTATAAAACATAATATTAAAAAAAAAAAGAATACCTGAAAAATTGTACAGTATTATGAATTTGTGGCAAACTATACTAGTGACATACTCAACTAAAAAAAAAATCTGTAATTAAACCAAGTGAGCTTTTTTTTCTGTGATTTTGAACTATTATTTAAATGCAAACCTAACTAGAAGTACAGTTTAAATGGGGAAAAATACATGAATTGCCTAACAGTAGAGCACAATGAAAGTTTTCTAAGAACGCAGACTGGCTTCTCTATTCTGTCTCAGTCATGTTGATTACTTTTCCTTTCATTTATGGAAAAATCATAACTAACAATTTAAAACAGTGTCTTAACAAAACAACATAAAGTCTTTTTCTGATCTTCATTTTTTTGTTTTGTTTTGTTTTTTTGTTTTTTTTTTTTTAATTATGAAAACAACTTACAAATAATAATTAAAATGATTCCCCACAGTTAAATGCATCAACAAAGTTGTGTGTCTCTTTAATTTTAACCTAAATGTCACAACAGATGCTGCTCTTCCAGTCTCAATAGGGAGCAAATTCCACAATCATGGAGTATAATTACAGAAAGCTCTAGCTCCTGCTGGCTCAAAGTTGTACTTAGGGCACGCTAAATAGTCTGCCAGTCTCAGCCTTCAATGGCTGACTGAGACCTTTGGTAATAAAAGATCAGTCAAGAGTACATTATGATACTTCACAAAATGTTAACAGCTTTGTAGAATTTATAATCTAGTGAGACATATGCCAGCTTTGTACACTACTTAACAGTTAAAAATAAATACAATAAGATTAGTATATAGTATGAGTTCATAGCAGGAAGAGTGTCTATTTGCCGACACACAAGTATGGTAATACATTGAACATTAAGCATTACTTGACAAGCAATGAAAAACTGCTGACAGTGTTTGCCGGACACTGATCACACCAGGGAAGAGTCTTCAGTAGAAGTAGGATGTCATGTAATATTTTTTTTGACAAAAGTGATATGTTTTTTCTATAAATGGAAAAATATAGAGGGAGGCCTAAAATGAAGTGGGGTGTTGTTTTCATGTTTGTTCTTGATTTAAAAAAATAAAGTATATGAAGAATGAGTCATAAAATGAATTAGAGAAAAATAACCCCTTTTTCTGATAAAAAATCTGAGGTTTTCTTCTCTTGCTGCTCACAAATTATTGGCATGGAGTAGTTAGTTACCACATCTTGTCTTCCAGCAATTCATAAAATATAGTCATGTTTGAAATAAATGGATAGATAGATAGATAGATAGATAGATAGATAGATAGATAGATAGATATTAAAATATTCCTCTAATAAAAGATAAAATGTTAAAAAAAAATCTTTGTTTTAGTGTAAGCACCTCCTCTCTATAGCCTTACATTCATGATTCTTTTTCATAATTTCCAGTTGTAAACTTAAATTTGTCTAGAATGTGTGGTAAATCCTGGAAACAAAATAGCATACATTTACCTAATTGGCAATCAAATGAAAGGCATGCACAGAATAGAAACGGGGGGAAAAGTTTTGAGTACACTTCACCCAGAACTGTGGTCATTTCTTTTAACTTAGGCCATCCCCTTTTCATCTAAGTTAGAACATCTCATTTGCTACAGAGGAAAGCAAGGATTTAGATATTCACGCTAGAATCTTGCATAGTGGAGATTACAATCAGGCCAGCTTACTTCAACACAAGTAATTTTCACATCTCAACCCTAGACCATATTAGGCTGTAAACTAAATCTCTCAGCCATTCATTTACACAGATCTTTATTTGCCACTCTAAGTTGCCTTCTGTTGTTTGTAAGCACTTATTTTACACACTTCTGATCATGTGGGCAAGTTAAAATTGTAAATCATTACTTTTTGATAACTACAAGAATACATAACTTGATAGTTCTTTACCATCCAGACTAAGTCTGAAGCAAACTAGGCTTTGAACCATCAGAATATCTGAATTACACCTTGCTACTTCCTCCCCATACAGATTCTGAAACTGGAGTGACTTTTTTTAACTTCCTTTATTAGGAAGATGTTTTAAATGAAGCCACTTTTACTCAGTTCTGCCAAATTTTCACTGATTTATTTTTTACTGTCTGATACCTTTTCCCATTCTCTGAGTCACTGGAAACAGATTGTGATCACTAATGAACATTTGTTTAAAAAAGCTAGCTAAGTATTGAATCCATGAAAGAGAATCTCTCAGAAATATAAGTTAAAAATTATATATCTGAAAAATCATTCTTGTCCTAAGTCTCCCTGCAGATTTTCTAAATTTTTCAATTGTATTTAATTTTCATAGGTTTAGGACTCCATTCAGCTTTATCAGTTATCCAGATGTAAAAGTGCCATACTATTCATTGTACAAAACTTGCCTAATCTCTACTCTCCTAAACCTGTTCCTTGTGAACATGGGTTTTATAGGTTTTTAATTTTCCCTTTTTATTTTTTATTTTTTTATTTTTTTTAACTGTCCAGTAGAAACTCATGCAGTTTTTCCTGCTGACATCTATTTTCTACTTAAGTCCATTTGCTATTCACATAACCATTCAAATCTCTAAAACACTGAGAGTAAGAAAAATGAGACTTATGACAGAGAGGTACTTTGAAAAATAGCCACACTTCAGAGTATTTATTTCAGGTTTTAAACCATAACAAAGAAAGATGTTATGATGACAGAAGAATTAAAAATAATATCAGCAGTAGGATAAGAAGAAGCTCATGAGGCTTTTTGGGCATCAAGTGTGACAGATCTCCTGCTGGGAGTGGAGGAGCAGCCTGAAGGCATCAGAAGCCAGGGTCATTGTTCAGACAGCAGGCTAATCACAGATATGTTCATATACTTGAACAAGCACTGACCTTTGGAAGAAGACTGAAAAAAAAAAAAAAAAAAAAAAAAAAAAAAAGATGTGCATGCAAAAATATTTGTCCTAGGTGGAAAAACACATGAAGTGAATAAAGAATAGCAGTTTTTGCAAGGAAAAGACAAATTACACAGTTAGTTCCTGGGATAAGGAACTTTAAGGACAAAAGCAAAAAGAATATTTTTCTGAGTGAACAGTCTTTGACATAATGAATACACTGGTCGTTTCTTGGGTGTCCAGGACTGGTCATGAATGGCTTGGTACCCAGAGGTACCTCAGAGAGACTTCTGTTGTTGGGAGAGAGAAGACGAGGAGGAAGCAGTGATGAGACAATGCAGTGATCAATCTAACTAAAATACTGTTCTGTATGAGACAGTTAATTTTGAGAAGAGTGTGAAAGAAATGATATAAAATAATAACTGGTGGAAGCATGGCTTAGTCTGAAATATTATAGCTATCAAGTTTACCATAATACAGTATTTTAAAGAAAACAAAGACAAATATTTTTCCTCCATTGCTTATGAAATGAAGCTTGGATACTATGAAATAACTATAATAACAAAATCATTCCTAGCAAGATGGCATATGTGCTTTAGAGGCCCCCATATTTTGTTTGGCTTCAAAACTGTATTTAGGTGTCATCTCTGGAACTGTAGCCTTTATAAGCGTGCTACTGGGCTAAGTTTTCACTCATTATAATTTACTCTGCTGTATTATGTTTGATGACAGAATGTCAGCTACTCCAGTATCAAATGCAGTATCATTTTTCTTTTCACTGGGCTCCACTTTCTGATACAAATCAAATACTTCCATTTCCTCATGTAAAATTATAATTGATATGTTTAGCTGTTGGTGAGTTATTATGGCCAAACAGATAAAGTGAAATTTGATGTTTCACATGGAACTTTCCTAAAGAGAATTAACAAAGATTCCTAAAAGACAATTCATCATATAACACTGGGTTCAGATTTGAAAAATAAATGAAGTAATGCACTATGTCAGTAGGAGGCTTTCAATTTGATGAGCTATTTTTAATTAGCTTCACTTCATGTAAAAAGGAGGTTATTTCTTGCACATAGGCATAGTAGATTTTACCTCTCCAAGAAGTGGAGCTTGATACTGACTTTCTGATAAATCTGTTCACTGAAACAGGGCTGTAGTGCTCAGGAAACTATACATCTTTGTGGATGAGTATCAAATCTGCAGTTTTCAAAAAATTCCCAAATACCATGTGAATATTTTATAATCACGTTTAGCATTGAACACCCAAGCCAACCTTATAAATGACTCTTCTGTATAATTAGCACATTAGTCACTCTGTAAGATTGAGTCTGATGAATTATTCAAAAAAGTTCTGCAAGCTGCTGTTTGAGGGCTCTCTGTGAGGGCACTTTAAAACTCTTCTGTTAAACTTTGAAGTAATACATAGGGAAGTAACACAGTTGAAAGAAGAGAAACACTAACATTTAACTGGCAAAGGAAGAGCATTTAGAAGGGAAAAAAGAGGATATATGTGGGTGAATGGGAACTGTTGAATCATGGCCTGAACCACTGATTGATAACCTGAGGCGAGCGCAGAGTCAGCCATAGGAGCACAGGTGAAGGCTATTCATTAGTATGACTGGAAGGAGTGGAGTCTGGCTCCACCTCTCCCAGACCCCATTTAGGACCACGACTGGGGAAGCATCTCTTGTTGCAGGCTGATCCTGTGTGAAGTTCTGGGCAAGTCTTGATCTTTGGTGACAGGTGAGCTATTCCTCATTTACTGGTTGTCTTTACAAAATCTGGATAAACCATACAAAATATACTGTCCACCTTCTTTATATTTTGTGGGTGCTATTCTTCCAGGGTATTCACCCTACAGTGGGAAAGGGAAACTAAGACGAAAAGATTCTCAGAGCCCTTAAAAAAAAAATTTATGAAGATACAGAGCTATCACTGTAACCTTCAGAAGTACACAATAAATGTTTTTAGAAAACCACTAGATCAAGATATATTACATAACTAAATGCATGAGCTCTGTTACTGCTGATAATTAACACACTGAAGATATTTTGATTTTTCAAAAACGTTGAATATTTAATAACAACTTTTAGTTTGTGAGTTGCTTGTAGTATTTTGTTTGATAGCTCCCCCTGCCTTTAGTAATCATCATTTAAGAAACTGAGAAACTGGTCACTTCAGTCAGATGATATTCTTTGCTTAATTTCTGACTGTTGGCATCTGGTAAAAAGAGGGTGAGTGGGATAAGGTCGTTAATTTAGGAACAATGACATATGGATGTGTAGTAAGGATTTAAAACACCATTTTGATGGTGTTTTATAAATAATAATTAATTATTATTAATTAAATAATAATAATATTATATAAATATATATAAATAAATATAAATATATATATATTATATATATATATATATAAATATATATATAAATATATATAAATAAATAATAATTAATAAAAAAAAAAACCATTTTAAATCCTTTCTGAACTTGCCTTTTTTATTCTTTATTTCTGAACTACTTGGTTAACCTGTGACTAGTAGAAAACCTATGCTATTAAAGTAGGCTTAATAGGAGCACAATATTCACTTTGAATAGTCATCATCAATTTATAGATTATGTTTATTAATTTAAACTATAATATGGGGTTTCTACTGAGGTCTTTCTCTCTAGGTTATCCCTAGTGGCAATAGAAACGTGGGCCATTACCTCTAACATTCTCACTCGTATGATCTGATTTTTGGGATGTCCTGTGTGGAGTTGCACTCAATGATCCTTACAGGTCACTTCCAACTTCAGATGTTCTATGATTCTGTGATTCAACACTGTTAAGCATCACCCTTGGCACCTGCACTGTGTGGAAAACTAGAACTAGGTGAGCACAGAAGTAAAAAATCCATTGGCTGTTTAAGGCCAATGGCAAGGGGTGGCTTTGTTCTTTTCAGCCCAAATGTGTGAAAAATAGTAGTGAAGATGAAGCATGGGGAGAACCCAGGATGTAGTAGAAATGCATCTAAGTCACAATAATTGTCCCAATTAGAAGTTATATTAAATAAATAATATATAATGACATCATAGTTTGGTGATAGAGAAGTGTGCCATTGTTTTAGTTGCTATGGCTTCAGGAATGCAGAAAAATGTCATCTATTTCTTCAAATTACAAAAAGTTTGATTTTTGAGATGGTATTGTTTCATTTTGTCACAGTCTATACTTCTGTTGCTGTATATCAGGTTTATGATTTAGTTTATTCGGGAATATGTATCTTTATTATCTGGTTTATGATTCTTTATCTGGCTGAGATTATATGCAAAACCATACATCAAATGTCCAGTTCTCGGCTCCCCAGTAAAAGAGAGGCATGTTCCACAGACCACACCTGAAGAGAAGAAGTAAAGAAAACAGAGCCGAGCTCTTTTCATTGGTGTCCTGTAAAAGAATAAGAGGCAATGGAAACCAACTGATATACAGGAGATTCTGAATATAAGAGTAGGCTCTTTCTTCACTGAAATTTTGGCTGAACAGGTTGCTCAGGGATGCTGGGGAGTCTGCATGCTTGAAAATCCCCAACTAGTTCTTTGACCTTTCCCAACAAGGTCTTTGAGCTACTGATAAAATTAGTGCATTCTATTAATGCAACTACTTTTGTATATGCTTTTAAAAAAGTAAACTTCATGACAGATGCATTTCTGCATTTCCCTCTTCAATTCTTCAGGAAAAAAAAAACAGTTGAGGAATCCACACAGGCAACTATTGTATAACAGAGTAGAAATTTCAAAGTCTGGAGCCAGACTTCAGCTTAGTAGAACGTCTATGCAATGTTCCTATCTGGTTTGTGTGGTCATGACTCCCTCTAGTGATGTCTATACCGTCTACCATAAGATTATTTCAAATGGTTTTTTTGAAATTAGTACCACATGCTTTTTGCCCTTAGTGAACTCCATAATGGCTTTAAACCATGCTTTATTCGTATAAAACTTAAAATTCAGAAAATGTTATCTTATAGTGAATTACATCTGAAGATATTGTTGCATGCATGAAAATATTGAAAAAATTCAAAATGAACTGAAGTAAAAGAAAAAGGATATAATCTCAAAATTCTTATAAAATTTTAAACACACAAGTACATTGCAAGTAACTGGTATAGCAGCAGTAGAAGTAAAACCAGAATGAGCAAAATATCAATTGGAGAGCTAAGTTCAATTGATCTTTAATGTTAGGCAGTGTTCAAGCACTGAAAAGTTTTGTAAATCCTTGTTCTGATTGTAAATGTCCTGTATTTGTTATGGATGGATGTTTTTTTTTTTTTTTTCTGTGAATCTGATTTTCTGCTGTGTAGTGGAGCACGGCTATGGCTACTTTGTATGTTGTCTGCACTCTAGGGTATTCCAATAAATAGTATCCTGGAAGCCAATTTATCAGCCCTAGGGAAAGAAAAATATGCAATTAATTCCTTTATTCCTGTCTCTTCATACTGGATGTGTGACCCTGAATTGCAATCACATTATCTTACTCAGAATAAATAGATAAACCCTAAAACACAGATGTATCAACAGAATAACACTATTTCAAGAGCTTTGTTGATGAAATGAAATGCAGTTTTGTTTATCATTCTACAAAATTATCGTCTATTGGAGTAAGGTCCCTTTGTCAGCCTAGCTTCAGTTTCAGTGTTGTATGAAAACAGTAACAATGCTTTCCATAATCTCAGTTGTAAGACTTCATTTCTTATTAATCAGTGCCAAACTGAAATAGAAGTCTAAAGCAATCAAATACTCTCCAGTGAATTACAGTACAACACCCCTGAGCAATACTTCAGGACAAAGAAAACCAGCATCCAATGAGAACAATAGTATAAACATGGACAGTAGATATGTGATTAAGATTAGAATATTGCATAGTTTTATTGTTCCTGCACTGCATATTTTCTTATCTCCTCCTTGAGGATGGTATTGCACACACTAAATCTGTTTAATGGCTGATCAATATTCTTTCAGCTCTAAAACAGAATGAGTCACAAGGACCTCTTTCAGGTGAGATGCATTCCATATTCTTTAGAGGCCAAGCTTATAAAGTGAGACCACTGTAAAGTCAAATATTCAGTACCCAAAAATAATGCAAAATTTCTCTTTAGAAAATGATTCCAGCTTTCTTTAGAAAGATGCATGTATACCTAAGAGAAAGAACCCAGTAAGTTAAAGTTCACCTGAGGTAACCTGCTATATATGCTGAACCTGAATTTACAGTTGAATTCCACCCAAATTTCCACAGAGATGAAATGCCAGGTCAAAAAAGGACAGAACAAGGTAATTATGTTTGTAATTTATTCTGATGGCTCACTTATTACTTTCTTACCTTGCTGTTCACCTTAAGTTACTGTTGGGCTAAAATGGATAAGATTCAAACTTTTTTGAGAAAGAAATACTGAACAATAAGGCTCTGCATGCGTTCAACAGGATATTTCAAAACTGCGAGTAATGAGCTGAAGACACTGGAAATCTGTGCTGTGTTCTAACCTGTAATGTTTCTGGTAAGTTACATTTCTCTGGGCAAGTTTCTTTCATGAATCTGCATTAATGGGAGAATGATGAAGAGCAACACAATAATGCATTGAGTTTTGTCTTTCAATCAAAGTTTTAAAAGAAGGATATGTTCTTCTATATTCTAATTGAAACCATGTCCTCAATTCCATCTATCTGTCCTAAATTTTTAGTTTTCAATTCAAATGTTAAAGTACAAAATATGACACTGATTTTGTTGTGATTTTTATATTGACTTTTATTTTTAAATAACTATGATGTCTTTGGGTAGTTCAATTACTTATGACATTAGCAGTAAGTCAATGAATCACATCTACTTTTTATCAGAAAAGAAAAAAAACTGCATACTTTTTACCAAGAGCTGAAACTTAGAACTGTTGTTTTTGTCCATTGGTGTTGGTGGTGTTCTTTCAAATTAATCAGACCAGAGAAAGGTGCCATTTCTTTCAAAGAATACATGATTGAAAATGACTGGGCATAAACATCAAGGAAAGTGATTTTGTCAAAAGAAATACTACATAATGTGCATGAAACACAAGCTTTTTGTAAATAAGAGTACAATTATATAAAGCCCTACAGATGTACATAGACACTTCACAATTTGAAGTCTCTGTTCTATGTATGCGCAATAAACACAGTGGAAAAGTTGTTTACGCATCTTCCAGTGGAGTAATAACATTAAGCCATTCTCAGGGTTTATACTGATGTTAGTTGACTTGGGCCAAGTAGAAAACTATGTAGTCATATGTCACACGTCAGTCTGAAATAGTGCCTCTTATTTATTTCCATGGAAGCTACAACAGATACTTAGAACAAAATGACCCAATTTCTCTATGGCAAACACCATATTTTTCAGCATAGTCACCATCATTAGTTACACATTTTCACCAGCCATGTGCAAAAGCCTGTGTGTCTTCTATTTTATTACACTGGCCTAAGTTGTTAGGGACAGATGTTGCTGAGAGCAGAGGTCATGCCTTCCCATCACCATTTCATTACATTTTGTTGCTATGCAATATATGATAGAGGAGGGCAGTCTGACAAAATGGTATCTGACATTGAAGTGTATATAAAGCAAAGATGTGTAACTGTGTGCCTCCATGCAGAGAAAATTGCACACTGACACTCATCAATGCTTACTGAATGTTTCTGGAGACCAAATAGTGGAAGTGAGTGAGGTGAGGCAGAGATTTGTATGTTTCAGCTGTGGTGACAGAGATGAGAAAGACGGCACATTCTGGACACCATGCACATTTTGCAAGTGCATCGTGCAAGCTCTTATTCATCACTGGCAAAAGCACATACTGATGGTATTGACTATACTGAAATATAGTAGGTTTTTTTTTCTACCTGATAATTTGCTCTGTCAAATAAGGTTGTTGTATTCTTTCTATCTGTTTCAGTTTTCGTGGAAATAAAAAGGAGGCATTATTTTTGGAGAGATATTTTTCATCTTGCTGTGTGTTATGGCTAGCAGCCAGTAATGGTGTTTAATACTGCAACAGTTGGGTTCTGGAGACCTGGTATCTTTGCTACCATCAAGAGACAACATGATGTTTAGCACCAGACCAAGATACAGCTTCACTATGGGATTCAGCTTTCTTCACAATAAGGCGCTTTATAGCAAATAGTTACAGGCATCTGAAATTGTCAGGAAAACATATATAAAAGAAAGAATAAAGAAATGAGCTTTTTTGTTTCTTTTGTGGGGAAAAATGTTAACATATATCATTTCATGCACTGAGCTGCAGTTAGGTAATAGGGTGAAACTGATCTTGCAGTTTTTGGTGCCCATCTTGTGGGGATGAAGATAACTTTTTTTTTTTTTCTTGCAAATATGCAGGCATCAGTGTGGGACAGAAGTCCAGGTTAAAGCAAGTCTTCCTGACTTAAAGTCTAAAGAATAAGAAAGATGACAAATTACAGTTATTTCAATCAAATCATTTTATAAAAAACAGATACGAGGCAGTGGACAGTTAGCTCTGACTTTTAACTTGGCAACACACCCATATTTCTTCTCTATTACCAGGTTAAATCAATTCTGTATATTTTATGAATTATATAGAGGGTATGTAGAGTAGCTGACTGACACCTGTAAACAGCTGAGGCTACGGAGGACAGGGATGGAATGTGTGAGGGGATTTGAACGGTATTCATCTCTTACTAATCTACTGATTTCATAGCACCACATTTCATTTTTACTGTGCTGCTGTAGAATTTCTATTACCATGAGTTTCTGTGGCCGTTCTTATCATCTCAGTGCCCTTTTGGTTTCATGCTGTGTGTGCTTTAAATGCATAATTTTTGCTCCATCTGTAACTTCAAATCATTCATTCATTATCTGTAATTCTACTGATCCTATCAGAATAATTCTGTTCACCAATCAAGTCATTTATTTGTTCCCTTTAATTCTGTCTTAAAGTTTTAATTCAGGGATCATTTTTTTCTGTACTTGATCCCTGCGAATTAACATTTCTTCTCATTTTTCTTTTTTATCACATCACAAAAATATTGACTTTATTCTCTTTCCTGTTATACAGTTTCTACTAGCTAACTGAATTACAAACAGAAGGTATGTTTTTAGCAGGTGTTGTGCATGCCTTTGCATGAATGATTATTGTTAGTCTGTTGATTGCTTATGTAGCTTACTAAATATTTATAAATTACTGATGAAAGAAAGTTGTGTTATGAAAACCTTATATACATACAGCCTGTGGGAACTGCACTTGTAATTCTTCTATTGAATTGGATCGTTCCCTAGTTCATACATAAACATTTCCCTGAAGATTATCTGGGCTTCCCCTAGTATTGTAAATTCTTTCCTCACAACTTTAGAGATGCCAGCGATTGCTAGGGAACAATTTAGGTAACATTAAAAACAATATCATTTTAGATGACCTAATATATTTGATTCAGTTGACAATTTTTGAGTCGATCTTTGTATTCCAAGGAGTATATGGCTCTTTTGTGTCCTGTGCATTATCTGTCATGCCCAATGCAACTGAGTGTACTAAGGTTTCTAAAATGGGACTGGGTGCCTGTTTTCATATAATAAATAGCTCTGTAGGTAGCATAAAATTTCAGCCAGTTTCAAGAAGAATTTTTGCTCCATTTCTTTGCTAATTTATTTTCATAAAAACAGGTATAATTTCTTTACACTCCATATAATAAATAAATCTCAAAAGGATTATGCATTTTCAAAATATTTCCTATATTCTTTACTTCTTTTTGATTTGGAACTTTACAAAGAATATTGCTAGGAAGACTTTATTTTGATTTTTAACTTGTCCAAAACCAAGGCAGTCAAGGAATCAAAGGAATTAGGTTCTTGTAATTTTTCAAAACTGTCTTTGCAACTGAGGAGATCTATTGGAATTTGAACAAGCACAGACTTCTCAGTAATTCTGTTAATGAATTCTTGGTGAGTTTCTAGACCTTTTTACAATAACTATGATGTTTTCTTTAAGTGATTTCTTTCAAATGAGATAACTTTTCTGCTATGCATACAAAAAGGCAAAAAGAAAAAGGAACAAGGACTGTGTACCATAGGTTTCCCTAATACTGACCTCTTTTCCATTTTTTAATACAAAAATAGGTCTTTTCACCAAATTTTTTAATAGTCTCTGAGAATAACTGATATATTAATTTACATTTCATTTCCTTAAAGGGTAGATGTTATAACTCTCTGTCCGTAGGATTACTTAAATATACATCTTGTATAATAGTATGGTCTGTATTAGTAGGCCACTAAGATTTTGGTTAAAATATGCTCTAATTTTTTGTAATTTTTGAATGCAATTGATAAACCAACCCATTCAGTTCTGAGATGATTTTATTAAAATGTGTCCCTCCAGAGCAATATACTTTGCTGGCACAACTGGATATTTGATAACCCAGGGAGTTGAAAGATTAATTTTCTTTGAAATATTTGTCTCATTCTATGGCACTAATTTTTTTAAAATACACAGTTCAGTATACAGAATTTTAGGAGAAAAACATAGTGAAAAAAAAAAAAGAACATTTTCAGATGTCTTAGGGACACATTTCTCATCTGTTATCTTTATTCTCTCTTCCATTCTGCAAGTAAAAGCTGTTAGTTCTTTGACTATAAACCTGAGGCGCTGGAGAAGAAAAATAAAGATCCAACCTGTCCTATTCATGTGAGATAGGAAAAAAGAAATCTATCATTGCTCACTTTAAAAATGTGATGTTCTGACTTTCTAGTACTCAACTCGGGTGCATGACTGCACATTATGATGTCAACATACCTTAAGCGGAGGGCAGTTCTGTACTGATGTCTTCTCCTCAGTTCATGAACCTACCAAAGATAGGTCTAGATTAGATCTAATTCATTTTGGTGATCAGTGGTGAATCAAGGACTTTTCAGGGTCCTGTATGAGAAAATTTCTAAGAGTTGGATTCATGGAAAAATCTTTTCTGTGTAGTTTGCTTATCCAGAAACTGTGTGTGTCTGTGGAGTTATAGAAGTCTTTTAAATTCTACAGCAGGTGTTAAGAGTATTTCTTTTTGCTCAAAAGTTCTGTGACCCCCTATGTAAACATGATTGAATTAGTCTGCATCAAGCAGCTATCAATAGTAAAAACAATACATTAAGAAAAATTGCCTAAAAATAATGTTTTTCAACCAGCTGTTAAGTCAGGTAATGTATTTGTTTTATTGCACATTTGCATAATAGGGCAAACTAGAAACTCTCTGTAACAGATGTGCTGGTGGCAGGGAGATTTGATTACTGGCTTCTATTATTAATCACCGCACAAATTTTAAATGATTTGTTTCTACAGTTTGATCAATTTACATCAGAGTACTTGCATTTATGCACAAAGTGTGGAGATAAAACATCTGTTCTCACCTTTACTAGCTGCACTGGTTTTTTTAATAGCTTTGAAGGTTTATGTTGAGCAAGATACAAGAAAGTAGTGACATTTAAGAGTTTCCACTGTTTCTGAGAGTAATTCATAGCTGACCACATTGATGTCAATATTTATACTTAGCTTATTTTGACTTGAAAAAAGAGAAAAAACAGTTATTACATTTCAAAACATTCTCAAGCAGTTGTTGAGATGGGTTGGGAGACAATTATATTTTCATCATTGAAGATTTTGAACTTTGTATTGAATTTTTGCTAACTCAGACATTTATTTTTTTTCAATTCCAGCTATAGTTTTCATCAATATTTTACTACAGATGCATTACAATTTGCATCTAGATGAAAATACATAAACTGAGTTTTCAGTCATTCTCTGTTAAAACACTCCCGTATTACAATTATATTTAGCTTCAAGTTAGAATCACGAACACAGTATTTTACGAAATGAAGGCTATAATGACTCCTGGGGAGGAAAAAGGATGTATATGCAGTATAACCAAAACAAAACCTATGAAATATAGTATATGTCTACCTTGGTATATTTAAGGAAAGCCCTGTAATCACAGAATGGTAACTGATTTTCTGTCTAAGGGTCAGATGTAATTGTTTTCTTCATTCACTGAAGTTACTGGCTTGAGTTGCATTGGTATCTATTTTCTCAGTATAGGTGAAATCTTAGATGGTGTAAATCCTAGCTGACATAGAGCTGCTGCGTCCTTTCTGCCAAGAACAGAATTCACTGGCTCATGTTCATAAAGGAACATGCCTGAAAAGTATTGCTGTCATATAGTTTCTAGAAAATAGAATCTGGGCTTAGCTAGGTCTTAATTCCATAGCAATTTTTTTGAAGCTCCATGATAATAGATAGCAAAATATATACATATCTTTCTGGGAATAAATAAATAAATAAAGGAAGAAACAAACTAACAGACCAACCAGAAGGTACTTTTTAACAGGCTGAAGTACAAGAGAAGGCTTATAAGTCAGAGTTGTGAGTGGTTGAGTAATTCCAGTGTGAGCTAAAGGACAAGAAGAAAAAAAATCTCTAAGTGTGGGAGAAAAATACAATTCAGGCAAAAAACTTAACTCTATTAAAAACACGCAGCCATCTCCGAAGTCATTAACACAGTTGCCTGAGGTATCTGCCAAGGAGACAGATGTCACTCCTCCATATCTTTGAATCTTATGACTGTCATTTAATCTGAAGGAGGAAACATTGTGATTAGATGCAACAATTATGAAGCCTATCCTGAACTGGATTTGCAGTTTGTTTTATAAAAGCATAAAATGGGATTTTACAAGGCCACCTACAATGATCTGGGTATATAGCTACGTTCTGCTCAACCAACATTACATTTTGGAGAATGTTTTGCAGTCTTTTAGGTTTTAAGCACATAAAAGATGAATATGATCATTTGATTTGATCTCCCACGTAACACAGGCCACCTTCAATGAAAGGAAGGATTGTTATTATCTATAAAACTATTTTTGTTTTAATAAGTTTGGTTTAGATGTAAGAATGATTGTGGAGTTTGAAGCAGTTAAGTGAATTGTTTTGTTGTTGCTGCTGTTGTTGTTTTCCAAGAATGAATGGTTGTAATGGCACCATGAAGAAAAGAATCAAGAAGTATTTTGATAGGATTTCTCAGGGAAACTGATTTGTAGGGAAATTATTCGTTTACTATTGAGGAATAAGCATAGGATTTCAATGGAGATGTTAAACTAAGGTATACTGGTTCCTAAAATATGGAAGAGATCTGTTTGAGTGAAGTGAGATTGCTCAGAAAATATCAGGAAGATCTCATAAGCATGAAAATGAAGCAATTTATAGGTCTTCACAGCCAAAATACAGAACAGCAACAACTACAACAATATATGATAAAACTAAAAGTCTCAGCTAGAAGAAAGAAATATCAAAAGATACTAGTTTATATGAAGTGGTGGTGTTAGCTGAAGCCAAGGATTTATGTTCTCTATTCTTCTACTGACAAGTCTTCTATCTATAAAATAAAGTTGGGTTTAGGGATTAGTGCTTAGAACTTATACCTATCTGCTTAGCTTATTGATTGATGCCATGCAGCTACTGATATAAGAAGACATCTGGTATTGATTGGCACCAAGTACTTCTGTTACTCTTTTTAATGGTGAAATATATCTTCTAGTTATAGTTAAAGTTAAAACAAGGGCAAAGAGACAAGAAGTAAGTAGTGTTTAAAGACAAGGGAAATTTTTTCTTCTTCCTTAAGGGGGTCTTATTCGGTTCAAGCTAGGAAAAATATAAATTCAAATCATTTATAACACAAAAAAATGGATATTCAAGAAATAGTAAACTAAGTAGAATTAGAGGGATTTCTGCAAGAATTAAATTTAACATTTAATGTGTACTTCGAGGTATATGTAATTAATGTTAATGTAGCAATTTTTAAAAAAAAGACTTTTTGATAGTTCTTTGTGCGAAATAAGCATTTCTATGCCACTGTTCAAAAAATAGAAATCGTGTACATGGCAACTACAAAAATTTTTAAATGGTCTCTATTTACTTCATTTTGAATTGACTTGAATTAGGATCAGTGAATACAGCACAGTGATGTGTTGCTCCTTTCCTCAAGATATCCAGAGGGCAGGGAGCAATCTACCAGCTTCCCAGGCAGGGTGGCTAAATCCCAGGTAAGAAGAGGATGTGCTTAGGGTTTTCCTGCTAGGAAAAAAACATTTGAGAGGCTTCTAATGAGCAATGCCATAGAGCAAAAGGGGCAATCTGGGATACTTGTTACCCTATCACATCCTGCAGTGATATACAGTGAATACTACTGAAAGTCAAATATATGAAGTGTGCGCACATTCTGGGAAAGCAATAGGTGGTAATGAAATAGGAGGCTGATAAACATGGAATGCTCCAAAGCCCAGGGTTTGTTTAGCTGTCTTTCTTAGCAGACCAGTCATTGATACTATATAGCTACCTTTTGCAAAAGGAATGTGACTCCATATTTTATCTTGAATGTTCACAGCAGGGTTTTGTCAACGGTTTACCGGGCTGGATTGGCCCGGTTCCGTGACGATTGGTTTGGGGGACCCGCAGACCCACGCCCCAGGAAAGGGGAAGGGGGAAAGGGAAAAGGAAAAAGGGAGATGGGCCTAGAAACAAAACAGCGGCAACGATCTGAGGAGGAAAGCTAATTTACTAAATAAGATATCAGAAAGCAAAATAACACAATATAATACAATATAATTGGAATTGAAGCTAATAAATGAAAGAAAATGAGCAAGAGAGAGAGTGTCCGATAAACCGAAGGCCTTACGCTAACGCTGAAGGCGATACGGCAGCGAGCACCCACTGCTGAGTCGATCCCGAAAGAAAGAGAGTGTTCTGTGACCGCAGAGAGTTTTTATCTTTTCCCTCTGAGCGGAAAATACGTAAAAATGCAAAGCATCGCAAAGTCCTCTGGGGAATGTAGTTCTTCTCTTCTGAGACAGGTATACCCGGAAATATCAATGATCTATGGAGTTGGAGTATTAACTCTTTAACTCTTAATGCACTACATGTTGTTATGATGTGGAATACCAACACCAAAAATCATAAAACCATGACAGGTTTAAACATGCACACAAATCAAAACTACTAAAAATTAATAGCTAAATAACCTACAAAATATATGCACGTATGTAAAAAGATAATTGTGTTTAAACCATGTATTTACATGAACAAGATAAATAATTGTATGTGCAGCTTCTGCCACTGCGTGAAGTTACTGGTTTTGCAAGTGTAAATTAGTGTCTTGTGTGCCCAGTTACCTGTTAGCTGTCCTTACATCTTGTGTATTCAAGGTAACTGACAGTTTTTTTTATAACATGGGCCCTTAGAATACAAACAAACAAACAAAAAAAAAAAGGAAAAAGATATGAATGCTGCAAATAAATAAAAATGAAAAAATTAATCTTTTTTATGTAGAGAAATTGTCATTGAATATTTACTAGACATATTCCAATCATACTGTGGTAGTGCTGTCCTCCGTATCTATCCAGTGTTATAGAGCATATGCATACAGATCAATGCACGGTTAGTTGAACAGATCAACTAAATAGCAATAAGAATTGTGCAGGCTTTTTTTAATCTAAATTTTAACAAAGTACTTAATTTAAAATAATGTGAACTCAAAATAAATAATTTGCATTAAAGTGCTTGAGGTTAAAAAATAAATAAACTCCACAAAAATTGACAGAGAAAGTAAGGTAGAAAACACATTTTTCTTCAAAATGTGCATTTGGAACATATTTTTTGATCCTTAAGTCTGCTTTCTATTGATCCCACAATGTCTGTGGCATGTAAGGCACTGATAGCACTCATGAAGTTAAATTCCATTCTCCATAGCATCATAAGAGCAGAAAAAAATTATTTCTAGTTTCGTTCATTTTAACCTGATAAAAATGCCTTGGTACTACCACCCGATGTGCAAGTAAGTATTCATTATACTTTCCAGAGTCATAACACTACCATTTCCAGATCTTGTATTTTTTGATGCTATTACAAAACTTGCAACTAAATTTTCTGTATATGCGTAATTGTTCATGTGTCCAGAGAATAGGTTGCAAATTAAAGCAACAAGCTGCAAATCTAAGCAATAAGTTGCAAATATGTCAACTCATGTTCCACACACTGAAGCACATGTAAGACTCTTCCCTGAAAATCCTAGTTCTATATATTTTGAGCAATAATGTTTAGGCAAGATCTCATTTACTCTTGTTACATTCTCTTGAACTATTATCTGATGAAAAATATCATACATACAAAACTTCTGTCAGTTGGCCTTTCGTATCCTCTCTACTGACACTACGTATCCCATATATCTGTTTAAATCCTTTCCCTTGCCCCCAAAGTTATATTATATTGCATCATGAGCCTACTTGGTGATAAGGCAATGAAAGGAAGTTTCCATTGTTCAAATTTTTACTGCCAACTAAATAAAATGTTATGGAAAAATCTTATAATGAAGATTATGCACTGGAAAAATGTATCCTAATTTTTGCCTGTCTCTAAAAGACTTGTCAGTGTCCCTCAGCTCTGCAAAGCTTATTTCTAGCACTTTTGTACATTTCCTGAACCTGCATGGGAGCTAGATTTAAAAACAGTTTAAGGACATTTAGCAGAGGTTGTCTGTGAATATCAGTGCTAAATGCAGTCAACCAACATTTTGGGGAGACTCTAACACTTTTGCATGCAACTCATTCCAGATAAAAGCAAGCAGCACTCAGATCCTTTCTAGGCCAAGGGCTGTATGGTTCCCTGCAGGCATATGTTTGAAAAGTCCACGTCAGTGAGGAAGATGACTATGAGAAGGATGAAAAGAGGAGGTGGAATTTGTGACAGAAGTCATTTGCTCTGGAGGATAGATTTTTAATAGACATGCTGTTAGGAGAAAAGAAGGTACAGTGCAGAATCAGAAAGAAACTAGAGCTAGAGTAATTGTCTACAAATCTAATAGCAGAGTCTAAGAAACTTGTAATGGATTACAAAGTGTTATCTTTGTTGATAGTTTTTTCTGGAGCTAAGTGTATATTTAAATATAATTTTGAGATGATAAAGACAAACTGAACCCCAGTTAGCTACAATAAAATCTCTATTGGAGATCACATTCATTAAGATTCTTCTCACTGAGAAGACCTTCTTATGTAGACCTGGCATTAACTGAGCAATCCGCATTTGTTTCCTGAAAAAAGTCCAAGTATTCCTCCTTGCTTCCTGATGTTAGGATCAACTAAACTGGAGTATTTGTTTTAAGACCACTTAAAAATGCATCCTTGTAAAATTAAAAAAACTACGCAGGAGGAAAGAACTGTTTGTATATATTTCAGTTGGATATTATCAGAAGTCTCCATGGAAAATCCAGGGCACTAGTGGTCCAGTTGATGCAACTCAGACGTGCATAATGATATTGAACAGAAGGGATATTCTCATTTGAGATCACTACCAATCCTGTATCTTCATTCCTCTCACTTCAGAATACCAGTTTCTAAATCTTTGGACTCATAGTCTAGTCTGTTAAATCTACTTTGCCTTCCTACATGCTTAATTACAAAATAGAGTTGACCACTGCCAAGCTGTAAAATCTAAGGTACAATGAACTTGTGCTCGAATACTGTAGTTATTTTGTGTTTTTGTTTGTTTGTTTGTTTGTTTTATTTTTAACATGCTTTTGATTCTTTTTGCCTGAAAAATAATTAATTGAAAGCAGTATCTTGTTTACTGAAAAGTATAAAACGGACATGCCCACACAAGTGATGATCATGTCCTGGTATCATTCTATTTGTTTTAATGAAAAAGGCCTGTATCAAAGGGTCTAAACCCAGAGGATTTTCTAAAGTAGGATTTATGCCTTCCTACTTGTGTCCTCTTTTTTTTTTCCCCCTGAAGCACTGCTGAAGAGCTTTTGAATGCTTTAGGCTCTGCTGTTATTTCATTTTCATAATGTACATCATACCTTTGAATGACCTCTGTACTGTCAGGATCTCACAAATCTTGATTTTAGCTACCTCAGCCACAAAAGTTTCTGAAAAAATAAGTTATTTTAGGTTGTAACAAACATTACATTTAATGAGTACAGTGCACATGTAATGATACACTGAGTCGGCATGAAGCCTCAAATAATGATTTTTGTTGGCAGTATAAAAGGAATGTAATTTTTCTTGTTGAAATACCATTTTTCAGTTACTGCATGACTGATGTGGTAATTATCCTCTACACCTGGGATTTAAATCCAATCCTACAAGCCCATTTTCTGTTTCCAAGCTGTCAGGCTGATGCATAGGCTTTGTTCTTATCTAGCAGTAGGCAAGGAATCAGTAATTCAGAAACAACAAAGCCACTGTTGGGTCATCATGTAATCTGCACTGAAAATTGCAATTTGTAATGAGATTGGAAACAGAGATGAAGAGAGTAAAATTGATTACATACCATATCTAAAATTTTCAATGTTACTGCACAAATATGATCAAACTACCTTATAAATCTGCGGATTAGTTGAGAAAGAACAAAAATTACTTTTAAATTAGGTGAAAAACAGTTAAGTTATTTAAATGTAAATTATTTGTTTTACAGTATTCTGATTAATCTCAAAAGTGATTCACATGTTCACATTATTATATTGTCTATTTCAGAATATATCTTGTTGTTTTGTCTGGACTTGTGTAAGATGAATGAACTTAGGTTTTACATTAGAGAATGTGACAATGGGCTAGAAAGACACGAGCATTTCAGCAAAGAAGTGAAAAATAAACTTCAAGTATGTGGAAATTGTAACTTATATTTATGATCTTGGCTACTTTATTTCTCTGACATCTACCCACAGGTAGGTGTCAGATCCTTGTTTTCAGCTCAACACTATAAATTTCTCTTTTCTCCACTGGTGAGATTATGATCAGAACCATACAGAAAAATAAACAAGCTCTGAAGTTTACAGTAGAATTCTTTTCTGTAAATATCTTTTCTGTGAAAAGAAAAAAAAAAAATGATTTTCCAGGTATGCAGGACATTTTCAGAGTCTTATTTCTGTCCATTCTTAAGTAAATTTGCATTTCTGTATTGTTCATAGAATTGTAGAATCATTAAGACAGATCTTCTAGTCCGGCCATCAATCTATCACGACCATGCTCACTGAACTGTGTCCCTAAGAGCCACATCTACCATTCTCTTGAAAACCATCGGGGATGATGACTCCACCCATTCCCTGGACAGCCTGTTCCAATGCATTACCACTGTTTCTGAGAATAAATTTCTCCCAAAATCTAACCTGAACCTCTCCTGGTGCAACTTAAGCACATTACCTCTCATAGGAACACTAGTTACGTGGGGGAACAGGCTGACCCTCACCTTTCTGCAACCTCTTTTCAGGCAGCTGTAGAGTGTAATAGTCTCTCTTGTGCATCCTCTGCTCCAGGCTTCTTTATATTCATCCAGAAATTGTTATTGCATTAAAAATATAATATTATATTGTAGGTCCAAATATTATCAAATGAAGATACATTTTCTCCTTTCAAAACTACATATCAAAACTTGATATGTTACAGTGACCACTTTCATAATGCATATTTTCTAAACTTTAACTATAGCCTCCATCTGAGATACTGAGGCTGAATTAGGGATTGTAGCATTTTATTGGCATGTTTATGGTACTGCCAGTAACAAGTTTAGATGCATATTTCAACAATTTACAAGGTATACAAAAAAATTATAATAAATGTCATTAACATGAATGTGTACTTATGTACTGTGTATGTGATAGATAACTGAATTAAGAGTAATGTATCATAATATTTTCACTGATGTTTATGCCTTATATTCATGCATAAAGAATGTCAGAGAGAGAAGACAGATCTGAATATATTCCACAGATCCATATTCTGAGACTGCTGAAGTATCTATTAGACAGATCTGCCACAATTCCAAAATATTTCCAGTAACTCAGGTTTTATTTGCAAACTAGATTAACCTACAAAATAAAATCATAAAAAGCAGTAACAGTTAAAATAATGTGGAATTTGTGCATGTGAAACAAAAAATGGAAGAAGTCCATTAACATATCAGCTGTCATTTCATTGTAGAATTTTAATGTTTGTGATTAATTCATTACTATTCATGGTGGAAGAGTAATGAAAGGTTCATCTAAATGACAGTATCCTAATTAGTGTTTTTTTATCCTTAAATTACAACACTGCATATTAGGAATTGTTCTTTTCAGTAACTGCACACATTTTTAGCTAAAATGTGCAGAAATGAAGAAAATGAGTTGTCAAAAGAAGGGAAAGTAATGGAACAACCTAATGACAATATAAAAAATTAAATATTTACTGTATAAAGACAAAATATTTTATATGCTTTGTTATCATCTGACAGCACAATGAAAATACATTACCAGGAATAATGAAGTAAATATGCTAAAATATGACCTTCTGTGACTTCTAAATGCTGTTAACACATAAATGAAACACAGAAATGGATACAGCAATCAGCTATACATTCTTGACTCTTGACATGATTGTTGATTTGGGGCTACTGAGACCTGAGACTGATTTTTTTTCCTCACTAGCTTTTTTTCCCCCACTTCTTTCTCCTCTAGTAGACTTCTGTTACATGTATTTGTTTACCGTTATGAATTAAAAATTAAGCTCCCTTAATACAATACATATCATTTTCTATTTAGTTACTAGAAAGTTTTACATTTGTCATAGTGTCTATCCACAATGTCCTTAAATGTGAACCAAATCTAGGGCCTTATATTCTTATATCCAATCTTATATCCAATCACTCACAGTACTGTTTTTCATGTGATTTTTGTGTTTTTGTTTTTGTGGGCGTTTTTTTTTTTTTTTTTGCCCTCTCGCTCTAGAAACTCACAGCTGCTGACACTCTTTTATCTCACACTATTTTCATTTCTCCCACAACTGGTGTTTTCATTGCTCATTCAAAAATTCCATACACTTGTCAAAATTCTCATCACATCACTGGTATGGTAAAACAATTCAAATTCTCCTGCCCAACTGTTGTTTGTATACAATTATAAGACATTTAGATCTAAAGATCAAATAAGGTCAATCTGCAATCAGATTTGAATGCACTGATGATGAAAGAAAACTCTACCTTGCAATAAAAAGTTAATATTTTGGCAGGAAATAAACACACAACTCTGCACAGAAATGTCAAAGTACTTGTATAAATCATATCAATTATTATTCACTAACTATTTCATGATGCTTATGTGTATCTGTAAGTGTTATAAAGAATGCAAAATTACAAACATGGCAAACAATGAGAAAGCTGTATCTACATACACTTATGATTCAGAAAGATAAGAAATGGGTTTAAATATGAATTTTTGCATTCAAAGGAAAGTACAAGAATTCATGAACAATAGTTACAGGAGACATACTAGGTGATGTCTAGAACAGAAAGGCTGTAAGCATTTTCAGACATATATTTAATCTTGATTGGGAAATTCCAGATTCTCCAGATCTTCCTTCTGTGGTCTCTAAGTTCCACTTAATACATGATTTTGTATGGTTTTGTAGCCTTTTCCAGTGCCTAACCACCCTTTCAGGTTCTCTTACTAACTGCATCAGGAAAACTAGAAACCCCCTAGAATGCTTCTTCTACACTGCACTCTATTTCCATTCTATATCAGGTGTTATGGTTTTATGATTTTTGTTAGAGGTATTCCACATCATATCATGTAGTGCACTAGGAGTTAAAGAATTCATGCTCCAGTTCTGTGGATTGTCAATATTTCTGTGTGCCTGGTTCTCAGAAGAGAAGAACTACATATCTCAGAAAACTTCTACTGTTTCATTTCCATTTTCTATTTAGAGGGAAAGATAAAACTGCTCGCAAGTCACAAGACTGCCCTTTCTTTTATTGCTCATCTCTGTGGTGTGTGCTCCCTAGCCATCTTACTTTCAGCATCAGAGTAAGGCCTTCAATTCTATCTCTTTCATTTATTTGATTTGTTAGCTTCAATTCCAATTATATTGTATTATATTGTGTTATCTCACATTCTGGCATCACATTTAATAAATTTATTTTCTCCTTTAGTTTGTTGCTGCTGCTCTGTTTTTAGGCTCGTTTCCCTACCCTTTTCCCGCCTTCTCCTGTAGCATGAATCCATGGGTTCCCCTGCCCCATTAGTCATGAAACCAGACTGAACCAGACCAAAAAACCTTTTACAGTCAGAGAAGTTGAAGTTCCCCAAGAGAACAAGGGCTTGCAATTGCAGAACTTCTTTCAGCTGCTCATAGAACTTCTCATCTGTCCTTTCACCCTGGTTAGGTCATCTATAACAGACCCCCACAAGAATGTCTGCCATGTTGGCCCTCCCCCTGATCCTTATCGATTTTACCATTCCCAGCCCCAGGCTCAACAACACTGAAACACTAACATGGAGAGCCACACCTCCTTCCTTGCCTCCTTCCCTCTTGAAAATCTTAAAGACATCTATTGCTCCACTTCAGTCACATAAATGATTCCACAACGTTTCTGTAGGGGCAACTAAGCCATAGTTTGACTGCCACATTATGGCTTCCAGCTTGTCCCATTTGTTCCCTATGCTGCATGCATTGGCATAGATATGCTTCAGCTGAGTCCCTTGCCTCCACCCCTAATCCCAGCATCAGAATGACTGGGGCTAGAAGAGTAGGAGACAGGATCTTGTCAAAATTGCATTTTGAAACACTGCAGTGGAAGTGAGGAATACTGAAGTTGAGAAAGTACTTTTCAGTTACATGTTTCATAATCCAGAAATACATTATAGAAATAGGTAAGGGAGTTGATTCTTTTGTCACTAAGTAATGTTATGGTATAATTTTATCTTTCATTACTACAACAGAAAACCATTGTTTTGGAGTTCATTAATGATTAATGTAGCTTAAAAAAAAGGTATATAACAAAAGAGCTAAGAATAAATTGACACTTTACCACTTACACTGACAATACCTTTGAAAACCTTCTGGTTTTTATTAAAAAATACAGAGTTCTTGCAATTTGTTGCTGAAGTACTACTTGTGATGACAACAAGACATACCCTTCTCCCCAGCAAGCTTTATTTCACTATAGAAGTATAACAATACCTGCAAGGTATTAACAGAACATTCCTACCATTTTTCAACTCTGTCATGCTCTTTTATGTTATGTTCATAATGGCAACTGTCTCACGTGATGTATTGTACTGATGTTCTCATCTACTTGTTGTCATTCAGGTGCTAAATGAAGAAAATGAGTATATATAATTCTCTCAAAAGTACATAATAATGACTGTCAGGTATATTTTATTATACCTCCCACCAGACCCTGATTATTTTGTGACGTTGGCATTCATGTTACTCCACTTGGCTTTTGATAGTTATTTCCAACTTCCTCTAAGTAAATGATTAACAGTAATAATAAAAGGGATATTTTCCAAGCGTAGTTTTGATAGAGGGATATGAAGTGGTATCACTTCATTCCTCTATCAGTCATTAAGAGAAAATATATTTAGTCTTCTTTACCATGCCAGCATTTTTCTAAACTTAATACCTAATTAAATGACAAAATTATTGTAGATATGTGAGAAACCAAACATTTTGTTTCTTATTTCTTCATAGGGATTTCTTCTGTTTTGCAGTAACTAATTTCCTAATTTGGCACCATGATAAGCATGTATAAGCAGCTCTGGTTTGTGATGTTTTTCAATGGTCCCCACTGAAACCATTATCTATTTCATTTGCTTTTTTCTCACTCCAGTTTTAGTAATCGCGTCAGGAGGAGTGAAATATTTCCTAAGGTGTTTAAAGCAATTCAAAAACAAAACGTAGGAGAAACGATTCTTTGAATTTTTTATTAGTAGAAATAGTTGATGATATTATTTTTCTTTTTTTTTATTCTTAAAAAAATTACCAATATGTTAACCTAAGCATCCAAATGGTAGACATAATTCTTCATGACAGATTTAATGATGCAAAATTCTGACTCAAACATCTCTAATGGTAAATGGGATTCCTTAAATACTTGCAAATCACTGCATGAACAAAAGTGTAATGAACTTCAAATGTTTGCTAAACTGGGAAAAAAAACCTCAGTCTGAAAAAACATTAGCTAATATAACTGATTATTAAACAAGGTATGCATTCAATTCCCCAGAGTGCATAGTCTGTATTTATCAGTGACTGATGATGGGCTTTTGGATATTGACTGCAGATTCTGTCTCTTAAGAGCTGGCTAAAATGGCTATATTCATGTAAACTCTACTCTGAACACTCTCTGTAACACTTTTGAAATCAGCATGGGATACGGAGCTGCTGTTGCAATTATTGCCATTATGAGCAAAGGCAGAGTGATATATCTTTAGTGGGATATGCCAACCCTGTACTAGCTCTCCACTGGCTATGAGGGTTAGTTCAGGGCTAAGCTCAGTCTAAAGGCTTATCTGCATACATTTCAGGAAATTTGAACTAGACAAATACAGTAAATGAGGGAAAGTTGAAAATGTTTGTTGAATTTAAAGGGAAACTGAGTCTGACCTGTACTACTGGGAGGACACTTGGGAGGGGGCTTATACTGGTGTAAATCCATGGAGGTTGGCACAAATCTGAATTCAGATCTGAATCTGTCTGGGTTCAATGGTGCACTGTGCATCTCTTGTTTTATATACTGTTGTATTGTTTTTTTCCTTTTTCCTTTTTTTTTCCTGTCCTGTCTATATCATAGCTGGCAAATTTTACCTTTTTTTTCTTCCAGTTCTCTACCTCATCTTACTGTTTGGGAATGAGTGAATGGCTGATGGCTGGCTGTGTGGTGCCAATCTGACAAATCTGCCCACTGAGTTAAACTGCACCCAAGTGGCTGTTGCGTGAATGCACGAGGCTTCTTGGTTTATGTCCATACATATATAAAGGCATCTTGCAAATCAACCATCATTGTTAAAAAACTTTTTGAGACATACAGTATAAATCACTGAATTCGTATATTATGTTTTATTAAATTTTAGGAAAATGTTTTTGTTTTGCTTCACTTCCAAGGTTATCATAGAGATTCAGACAAATACATATTTAGTCACCATCCTTTATCTGAAGTTTAACTGCTCAAAGCATTTAACAAAAATATGTCTTTGAAGTGCAACAGTATAAATAGATCCTGTGCAACCTGGTCTAGGGAGCTGCTTTGGCAGAGGTTTGGACTCTATGATCTCTTGAGGTCCCTTCCAACCCCTACAATTCTGTGATTTTATGAAAAGTGATGTGATATTACACATCATTCATCTCTAAAAATATGCATTGTTTCTAACAAGCAGAAAGAATGCTATTATTGAAATGGAATAATTCATTTCAAGCCTTGTGACTGTCTGCAAGATTACAGTGACATAATCCATATGTTGATCCTTTCAGAACTCCATTTCCATCAATCCTGTTAAACAAGGACCAGTTCTGAAAATGTTACAATACTGTTGAGTTTTCCAAGACTGAATGCATTCCAGATTTGTTCATGCTCAAAAGAGGCCATTGGCTCACCAGTAATTGAAATATCAGAGATTCTCATCTGTTTGCCAACCTGTAAAGTAAGCAGAAGTTTAACCTCTTTGCTGTGATGCCAGTCTGTTGATATTTTTATAGCAAGGTCAAGTGGCCAGGATTCACTCACTGGAAAGAGGTTGAGCTTAATGTCCCTCTCTGGTTCTGGCAGCAAAGGAGGATTTTAATATACTTAGTTTTGGGATAGGCATGGAAAAACAGGGATTCATGTGTGACGGTGGTAGAGATTACCAAAATAGAGTTTAATATACATAATATGTTAATTTTATTCATATTCTACTGTCATGTGCAAAACCCTGAGATTTCTGGACACAAATGTGTGTTCTTTTATTTCTCCAGGAAGCAGTATTATCCCTTAAAGGGAACAGTTTTCATTCCTAATGGTGCCAATAAAATAAAAGAATTCCTTGGGCTACTGTTCTGGAGATATTTTCAGTGTTGTGTAATAAAACACAGTTGCTTTGATTTACATACACTCAACCTGATTATCTCTTAAGCTGTAAAGAATATGTTTAAGATTTTCAGCTCTCACTGATAAAAGCGAATATAACAAAAAGAAGGAAGAGAAGGGTAGTCTAATTTTGATGGTGCATGCAAGCATTATGATAAGTGCAAATCCTTCTTCTTCTGCTGGTTTCCACTGTGGGGCAGAGCAGTGGTTACTTCTGTCAGGTTCTTTGAATAGGCAATAATATTGCATTACATTTCAGCTGTGTAGGATGATTTGCATTACAAAAGTTTGAGATTTGTTACTATAGAAAAAAAAAAGTTTACAAGCATAAAATATAAAATCCAAAGCATGTGGTAGCTTTAAGATAAACAAAAAAAGCAAATATCTCTACTCACTGACCAGCAGAACATCATCCTTTTGAGGAACACCCCTCCACATCTCCATCCATTCTAAAATAAACTTATCAGTCAGCCCTGCAAAATAAATTCCATTTCAACTAGAAAATTAAATTTCATTTGTTTCAGAATTCTCCCTATGAAGTTTAAATTTAAGCTCCATGATGCTCCCTAGATCAGTAGCTGATCATTCTGATCAAGCTTTGACTGAGACAACTCTGCATAGACTTATCACAGGGCTGGAAGAAGTGCTAAAACTTGAAATCTGACTGTATACCAGCATACAACTATGTTAAAAAATGGCAGTTAAATTACTCCTAGTGGCAAAAAACCCACATTATTTATTTATTTATTTATTTTTGCACAAAGATCATCTAAAAAGATGATCCAGAACAATTTAATCTTTACCCCTTTAAAAATGTTTTTAAAAGACCCATGGATTGAAGTGGTCTTTCTTGAGTATAGGCATGAAAGTGAAATTAGGTACTTTTATACTTTAAAATATAGTGACAAAGGCATATCAATCTTGCTGTAGATAATAGATTCATTTTAAGAATTTAGTCATTGTCTGAAATCTTTGAATTTAACTATAAAAGATTTACCAGTACCATATCAGGACAAAACTCTTCCCATGAAAAACAGAGAGAAATAAAAATATACTGCAGACTGTTACAGTGAACCAACTTTTCTAGCAAACTCTGAAACATAAAGATGACATACTTCAAATTATTTTTCCATATACCCAAGTCTTTAGTATCCAGACATTAAATCCAGCACAAAGCAGGTTTTATTAACATATTTTCAAAATTACAATAAGAGAAACAATATAACTTTATAAGTAATAGACATTATAGCTTATATTTTATCATAATATGTTTGTATTTGACTATTATCCAAACTCAAACCAATGCATATTGGATCATATTTAAAAACATACAAGGAACTTGTATTTACAGTTTCTCTCAATTTAATATTTACATGTTCCCACTGTTGCTTAAGCTTTCCAAGAGCTCTGCTCACCCCTGAAATATATCAAATCTTATTATTTATTAATTGCCATAAATATAAATAAAGGAAGCTTGGAAAATTATGTTTTCAAATCAAAACAAGGCCATAAAATTGCATATGATAGGATAAAAGAAAAAAATAAAATTATAGCACTTCTTATTCTTTTTAATGGAAGAAACTTATTTTTACTTATTGCCTATAAATATGATGCAAAACTGAATGAAATATTATGATCTTTGCCTGCACTAGTATAAACTGTATTTTTAAATAGACATAGCCAAAGTTTCTTTTACTTGGAAGTAAATTAGACAGGTACAGCACACAAAATGGGCTGAACTTTGTCATCAAAGAAAATTGGTTTTTCCTTTTCAATTTCATTTCAAAGAGATCTCACAACTGTCGCTTTGAGCAAACTTTAACAGCACAATGTCTTTTGTGTAAGTTTCTCCCTGTCAGCTTTTTCATTTCAGCAGGAACTTAGAACAAAATGTGTGCTGCCCTTTAGTTGAGAACTTCATCAGTTGAATGAACACTGCAATAGTGCAGTGAAATTGAGGGCATACTCTCCCTGTGAATCTGAACAGTGCATTCTCAACAAATACATCTTCTCCTTTACAAGGATAAACTAACCTGTTCTCCTGTGCTTACTGAAAATGAAAATACATTTTAAAATCCATCTGTTCAAACCTAGGCAGGCGATCAAAAACAAGTCTTTCAGTTTTCATGTACAGAACGCAAGGAATAAATCTGCATGTATCCAGTCTCAGTTTTCCCATAGTGAAATTGTGTCACTCATATCATACTAAGATCAGTGCTGTTACATATTCTTGAAAACCAGTACTCTCAGGAATGCTTACTTGCAGTCTTCTCTCAGACTGCTATGCTTAAGCATTCATACATAACTAACTCAGTTACTCAGTGATTACTTTAAATGAAACCTGAAAAACAGTTCTACTAATCTCATGTTATATGGTCAGATTGCTGCTTGAAAAGCATCTTTGGTAAAAAAGAAAAACAAACGAAGTCATTGTTTATGTGAACCTGTCCTGAATGGATCTGTATTCATGAAATCAGTCTAAGAAAATAAAATACAAAAAACAACAACAACAAAACTAGCAAAAAAAAAAAAAAAAAGGAGATAGTAGAATTAGTACAGGTGACATCTTTGATAAAGATCTGGACTGCTGAGTGCATGCATTATCAATCACCTTTTGCAAGATTCATTGGATCACTATTTTTAATGATTGGAAGAGGCTGCCAAGTTGTTGAATTTCCATCTGTGGAGGAAAGCCATCTGTACATGGTTCTGGACAACCTGATCTAAGGTGAACCTGCTTGAGAAAGGGTCTTGGACCAGTAGTCCTGGAGATGTTCCTTCTGACCTCCACCATTCTCTGGCTACGGGGAAAAAAAAAGATAAATTTTAATCAGTTTTCTTTTGTGCCATATACTGCACACATCTAAAACTGTAAAATGTGTTATTTCTTGCCTTTCCAGCTTAATTTTTTTCTTCTGTATTACTATTTAAATATTCAAATACACATACAGAACACTTGGGTGCAGAGTGGGTAAGTTTACCAAAGAAATCCATCACTAATTTCATTTCAGCCTCTTGATTATCATTAAGTAGCTGAGAAATCAGCTCAAATATAGCACAAGCTAACTGGAATATATATACATTCTGCCATACCAATCTTTATCTCTCATAAAGATATTTAAAATGATAAAAGAACATTTACTTATGTAGTTGTCAGAAAGCACTGACAAAAGTTTCAAGAACTCTTTTTTGTCAGTATGGGCTTATGGTTTGAAACTTAGAAAGGGAAGGTAACTGATGTCATGAAGATTTACTGGCACTTAGTTTTGGAATTGTATAGTTTGCTTTCGCTACTGTGAACAAACATTCCTGATAATATTGTTTACCAGAAATGATACAACCTTACATTCTAGAGAAAATTTTTATGAATGTGTAGGTGAACTATCATGTCACAGCTTAAACTGGTGATTGAACACCTGATGGAGGAATGTGGCTGGCCCAGGGAGTACAGGCAAATTGTTTGCACCTGTGCTCCCCATGTAACCAGAAGGGTGGACCCAAGGTAGAGCCACCCTGGCCTCATATAACAGGAAGAATAAACGTCTCCAGGACCTAGGCTGCTTCCTGAGAAGTACTCTGTGGGACATAAACCCCTTCATGAGCTGGGTGAGTTTAGCTCTTCTTTCTGTATGCTGTTATTGGCCTACCTGTAATTACTTTCTCTATTATTGCTAATAACCTGTCAGAAGCAGTTACGTTTCTCTGTGAGCAGAACAGAGTGTTAACACAATGTGTTTATTATGCAGCGTTTTAAAATCTCAATTCTTTGTGCTGTATATGTGAAACCTCTTTGGATTCTAGTACTTGAAATAATACTACACTTCTCTGTGCTGTATTACACGATTACTTCTGATCCCTAGTATGTGTATGTATTCATTGATAAATGCTTTGATGTTCGTTCTGAACAACACAACATATGTAAGATCTTGAGTAAACAAAAATGTTAATTTATATACACGGTTATTCTTATTGGAAGATTCTTAACTTCACTGGTGTGTGGTTTTCTTTTTAAATGTGTGTGTGTGTGTGTGTATATATATTTATATAATGTTATGTAATTCACTCTAAAAGTAATGTCTCCTACTTGTTTCTATGGAAACAACAACAGATACCAAGACCACAATAGCACTACTTGATTGAGAAATTTCTCAAATACAGTACTCTCCTTTCTTTTCAGTATAGTCACTACCATTAGCTGTGTTTTTTCACTGGTAATGAACGGGAGATTGCATGATGTTCCGAAAACAAATCTGTACCTGTGGAGGTAATCTGCTATTGCTACTGATGAAATGTACCACCCACTACCTCACCATGCTCATATTTGTGTTTAGTCTCTATATTTGCGTATGTTTTCAGCAAGCATTGATAAATGTTCATGGATGCAATGTTTTCTGCATAGAGGAATTAGTTATGCAACTTTGCTTTATATGTACTTCAGTGTCAGACACTGATTTTTTCCAGACAGCCTCTCTTCTGTCATCTGTTGCATAGCAACAAAATGTAATGAAATATTGTTGGAGAGGTTCAAACTCTACTGCTGTACCACCAGTATCTATCTCTGACCTTGTGGACCAACATAATTGAGTAGTAGATGTTTCCATTCTCTCTGTTGTTGCAGAGGTCCTGTGATCAAGAACTTTAAAATGATGATGCTGTGTACATCCGCTTTTATAGAACAGATAAATATGTATCAGCTTGAATGCCTTTATTCTTACATTTATTATGAGTGCAGATTGTTAAATATATCCCAACCCATGATAGTCATGAGAACGTATACATACCTGTACACTATGACTGTTTTAATTTAAGTAATTACAAACCTAAGAATATATAAAAATGATTGTGGATTAGCTACTTAAAATTTAGGAAATAATACTGGTGCGTGGTCTCAAATAACTGAAGAGAGGAATGTTAGATTATAGGGCCATTTTAAGATAGTATAAAAGCTTAAAAATTGTTTTTGCTCATTGTGAGATGTACAGATGGATTCTGTGCAGAAAAGCAAGTTGAATTATAAGGATTTGGTAAGGATTAGGCTGGTCTCCTTATTTTTGTTCATGTGTATGTTTTGTTTTTTCTTGCAATGGTCATTTTTTAGCATTTATATAGCTTGTTGTTTGGAGACATCTTCTGTGGTCATTCTTTGGATTTAACAGGAGTAGGGCTATTTCATGCTTTGAATTCTTCCATTAAATACAACTACAATTTTGCTTAAAACATGAAACAAGTACAAACTTTTCAGAGGTATCATTTTAAATTAGAAGAAGCATTTTCTTCGTCTGTGGTGTCTGTGTTAGATGGAAATAAGAAGAAAAGGGATGACTTAGTTACTTCCCTGAAACTGAGCCACTAATAAAATTCTTAAAAAAAAAAAAAAAGACCATACAATTTAAATTAATGTGAAACCATATTGTTAGCAATGGATTTGAATATACTATAATTTAGTAATGGACTTGAGAAGAGGCTAGCAATGATAATGAAGAATCTTTATTACAGCTAAAGAAAAAAGCATTTATGGATAGTGTAGAAAATCAGGAAATGATGATCCTTGTGGCAAAAGGAAAGTAATCGTAGGTTGTGTGGTAACTGTACAAAACAAGTGCTACCTTAAAAAAGATAGGAAAGAATTATTTGATTAGGACATATCCTGTTGTCTTTTTGTTTCTTACTATGGCTTGTGAATTCTTTAGCAACAGAAATCTTTTACTGAAGTGAATTTGTCTTCTTTTAAAACAGCAGTAATTCCTGATGATAAACCATGTTTAGACATCATCATGTTTTATGGCAACACACATGTATTGGAGAAAGTTTAAGTGGACAGTTTACTTCTTCAGAACTAAGCTATGTCAATATTTCCTTGAGTACTTTAGCGGTGGGTTTAGTTCTCTGCTAGAAAATGTTTGGAACAATGTTTAGTTTGAACTCCTGGTTGATATCCCTCTCTCACCTGATTTAACTACTTTCTGCAGTTGTAAAAGAATAAGAACATATCTTGGTTTTTCCAGTTGAAAAACATAACTTTAATTTAAAAACAATTATGTTCTATCATTTCTGAAAGTACAAGAAGAGAGTTTTTCCTTGAAAAAG
Source organism: Oreortyx pictus (assembly GCA_036925125.1). Classification (NCBI taxonomy): domain Eukaryota; kingdom Metazoa; phylum Chordata; class Aves; order Galliformes; family Odontophoridae; genus Oreortyx; species Oreortyx pictus. The sequence continues at coordinate 32,537,237 of JAUPFR010000006.1, read as the reverse complement.
CATTTGTAAATCTGCAAATATAATTTAAGATAGAACTGAGAGAAAATGTTTAAATCTAGAGATTATAGCTTGGCACCACTAGCATATTAAAATTATTCACAACAGTAGTACTAGCATAATTATTAGAATAGCTGATGCACATCTAAATGCTAAATTTCTCCATAATTAGAGAGGGTCATACATGCACCAGATTACTTCAAGGTACAGATTACGTAACAATGGCTTTCTCCATAATGTTATCTTGGAGTATACAAGTTAGATTGCCTTGAACATTGCCTTGCTATTTACCTACATGAGACACAGAATACAGAAACAAAAAAATCCAAACAAATAAAACTTAATGTGCTGTATGTACTGCAGTGAACAACAATGGCTGGAATTAAAACAACTTTGTTCCAAATCAAAATATCATCTTTTCTTTTTTATGAACTGAATGATATGATCTTTAGTGACATCGCTTAGTTCCATGTTCATTTTGGATCTTACCTTGTTATTGATATTGTTGATGAAATAGCAAAATTGTGGACCTCTGAGACAACTAGAGTTCTGGATCATAGCTTTGGTTGAAATCTAGAGAACTTGCTACAGCCTATTTTCAATTATTTTTTGATGTATTAATATCATATGCAATTCTATATGCTCCTACTTCAAATGTATTTGTTATTTTAGAGTCTGTTTTTGATAAGCCCTTGAAACAAAATCTTTTTACTTGTCTTTGGTGCCTTTCATTTTCCTAATGGCAATCAAGAACAGTTCAGCTGTAAACAAGTGCAAAGTCATCTCAGAATGGACGGTAAATTGTTGTCCATCTTCTCAGAGATTAGAGAAAGATTAAGTAATAGAAATTACATATTGTTGAATGTGCATTAATAGTTTTGTGGATGAATTATCCAGGGCTGTTCTGTTTGTTTTCTTTCCTAGAAAAACATTGCAAAACTGATAGTGGTTGGAAACGCCTATCTAAAACACAGCACATTAGCCATGGAATGCTTTTTGTAAATCTCAGTGCAGTCTTGTTCCTGTTTTAATTTTGTTCCCACTGAATATTTTACAAATGAATTAGATTTAAATATATTCATGCATATGTGAAAGTATCTCTTTTAGTTTAGTAAAATGTTCTCCCTCATGGCAAGTCTTACTAAAATATTTTGAACCAAACAGCATTCCTCTATAGAAGAGGCTTCTCAGCAAAACAAACCTAGAAACAGCTACAGACTCTTGGTGATATGAATAGCAATACTCTGTAATGCAAGAAGAAATACTGTATCCAACAGGCTTGTATTTTCAATGAAATGCTGTTTCAAAGTGAACACAGTGATCATCTAAATAAATGTCATTGTGAGGGTTTTGCTTTCCTAAAGCTCTAAACAATGAGTCTAGCCTTTGATTAGATAAGCGTCCAATGCAAAGCATCCACCATTTCAAGAAAAAGCCATCTTTAAAATTAAAAGAAGGAAAGAATTCTCGGTACTAGGTTTTATTCAAATTGGGGAAGTGGGTGATTGAAGAGGATTCAGTGTGGTTTATTTTTAATTTTCTCTCAGTTTCCTTTTGTTCCAGACAATTCCAGATCCTGTTTTGGGGGGGGTGTTGCCTTTTTTTTTTTTCCCTTACTTTCTCATGTGCAGCGCTAAAGCTTTGAGCACTCAGTTGCTATGGAAACAAAAAGGACAGAAACAGTTTATTTACTTCAAAAGCTGTCAGCCTATGTGCTGGGGATTTTGATAACTAAACCTAAACATGAACCATCCTTTTTAAAAATCACAATGACATTTATTACTGTGCAGTTGTTGCTAGGGGGAATAAGGCAACTATTTGTTTAGGTTATTTCCCATCTATTTTATAAATGGTTTAAGATCACAAATCAATTCTAAAATTCAATCAATGTTATATAAATCAGAATGGAAATAAATGTAAGGTGAGCTGGCAAAAGGTGTGCTTTACTTTTTTTAAAATAAATTAAATTGCAGCACAGCCATTCAAAGACAGAATCGCTAATGTAAGGCGTATTTTCTATATTACATTTAATACATACCAATGTGTGCTCAGTCAAATAATGTCAAATGGAGAATGAGAAATGCTGTATTTGCAAAATTTTTTTTAAGCATTAAAGGAGAAGGTGGAGAGGGTGGTATGAGTTCAGAATGAAAAGAGACTTCTTTCTGTGATTAGCTTTTATAGATATTGATACTGTCCACTGCACTATAAGGCATGATGATACTACTCAGATTAAGGATGCCAGGACAAGGTATTCTTATCAGATTTTTTGATTCAGATAAATGAACCTATAAGTTACTCAAGAATATAAAATTTGTCATAGTGCATGTTAGTGAAGACTTGTAATCAGTATGAAACTCATCTTCACAGAATGTAACATAGTTGAGCTCAGTTAGAAGAACAAAAAAGACCATCACACGAGAAGGATTTTTTTAAAGGCAGAGGGGAAAGAGAATGGAGTAAAATTGTCAGAACACTTTTTACTGTATTTTGGCATGTAACATTTTAGCTTTTCTTTTCCAGGCAACTTCACAGTATCACCAAAAAGACCTGTGATTTTTCCAAGATAGTAATTTAAGTTGTTAAGTAGTGTTAGCTGTGCTTCTAGAGGACATGACTTGATGGATTAAAGATCAAATGCTTTGAACATGCTACTGTTATGTTCCCTGATTTATATCAAAGATATAAAATACAAAAATAGAAAAAAAGCAGGTGATCAGAATTCCTAGTACCAACGTTCCAAATGCTGAAAACATTTAGAAGGAAGACAGAGCCGTAGAAAATTAGAGCAATTAAAACACTTTTTACTTCCTGATTTTCCTAGTAGTAGGACCTGCTTATCTGTGCTGCCTAGTATCTGATTGCTCATATTAAAGTCTGCACAGGATGGGAAATTTGTACTTGGTGTGTGTGTGTGATATAAATGTTGCAGAGCTCATGGTAATTTGTTACTGTAAAGCAAAAAATGATAGCATTCTTCATAATATTCTAAGTCACATGCATGTATAAATCTTCTAGATATCTCTGCCTGCAAATTCATTTTGAGCTGAACAAGTAAAAGCACTGACTTTTACAAAAACAAACAAAAAAAAACACTTCACCTTTAATATCTTGTTTGTGCAGGTCATAGAACTCTAACCTGATAATTGGATTTATTATAAGAAACATCAAGGGGGTTGCCATGTGATTTTGTTTGCGGGACTTTGGTTGTATTTTTCTTTTTTTTTTTTTTTTTTTGAATGTTATTAGCACATGATAGGGAATATTTCTAATGAGGGAAAAATATTGCAACAACAACATGCAGTAATTCATGGGTGTGTTTTATAATTGGGCCCTGATACCAACAGTCAGAAGTTTTGGGCTGAAGTCCTAGTTCTGTTGCAATAAATAAGAAGAATAAAAGTTAGATTAATTATAATGGGATCAGAATTGTGTTTGTAAGATCAGCCATTGCCTCTGACACTTGTTTGCTGCATAATCTTACATAAATGAAAATTGTTATCTGTTAGATGGGCAAGTAATTTCTCTTTCTCACCCCTCTGCCCCTAGTCAAAGGGACATCTTCAAGGTCATATTTACTAATGACTTTTAAATTACTATGCATTTGTCAATAATCACAAATAGACTGTGAGGAATTATGAGAGTCTCAGTGACAGGTGTTCTGAATGTGTGCAGTATATTACCAAAAATGCTACAGTATGCATGCTTCAGTAGAAATATTACACAGACTTCAGTATACTTTAAACCATGTTCCACACTAAAAGAAATCCTACCACTATGAACAGCATCAATAAAAGAAAACCAGAACAAATAAAGCAGCATTTAGTTGGTTTTTGCTGTTATTGTTTTTGGCATCCCTGTCAAAAAGAGAAAAATCTTCATGACATAGCCCATACTCAAATAGAAGAGATCATGCAAGATGTACAGAAAGGGAAGAGAAACCTAATAATGCATATTAATAGCTTCCTTAGTAATTTGAATCTGTCCCATGTATTTCAGACCTCAGTTAAGAGAGTGGTACAGTGGAGCTGTGAGTAATACAGCAGTGTGAGGAGAGCAAGGAAAGAGGTAGTCAAGTCTTATTTTTGAAGCACTGGTAGAGATAATAGCTGCATTAATTTAACAAAACCAAGTGAATAAAGAAACAGAAAGGTCTGTCTCTCAAAATCAGATTTATTAATAAGAATATCCACATTCTCTTCCTGTCCTACCATAATCAGGAGGGAGTGAAAACAAAAACTAATCACAGCACTGTGCTGTGTTACTCACAAGATCATACACTGGCAGTAAAATAGAAGGACTGTCTGCTGTGGTGAGTAATTTCCATGCTGAGGCCCAGAACAAACAAGTACTATCTCTTATAACATCTGTCTCAAAAAACCTACGCCAAAATGAGCTACTTAGGAAGTTACATGTCTTCCTTTTATTTCAAGAAACTTAGTTGAAAAAAGGTTTCAGTAAGCCTTCAGCAAGTAAATATGTTACATTGTGAATGATCAGCTAATCCAAGTAACCATGTAACTTGTATGAGAAGTCAGAAGATAAAGAACTTGTGAACAAGGCTTTGTCTGGCATATGCCAGTTAGGGGCTTTGTGTTAAGAGCAAGTGGTATAGAGCCCTTTTCATTTCCACCCCAGCATAGGAAGTATAAGCTGCTTGCTATCCTAGGAATTCTGTTCTAATCTGACAGAACAGTGTAGTCCCTTACATATTTAGAGCTATATAAATAACAAATAGCAATGTAGAGAAGTCATAAGCTATTGGTGATAACTCCACTCTGTGTTATAGTGCTGTACGAGCAGGTGATGTCTGATGCTGAAGTATTCAATTTGTTGAGAAACATACATTTGCATTCATAGAAAAAGGCTGATTGTTTCATTACCATTTTTCATCAGTACAGTAAAGCACTAAACCTTCAAGTACTTTCCTTGTAAACCATTGCTTGTGCATCTTCCTCTGGGGTTGGAAACATTGTTCTTCTAGTGCTTCTCTCTACCATCATGTTGTTTATTCACGAAAGTGGTGTCTATTATAAGTGCATGGAAATACTCAAAAAGAAAGCTCAAGTATCTATTTAGATTCTCCAGGATGAGACTCTGAGCATGGCTAAGGTTTAGATCAGTACAAGATGGTCTGAGCTCAGCTATACTCTGACAGACTAAGAATCAGTGTTACAAGAGGGGAAATATATGGAAATTTAAGGAATCACTGAACTGCAGTGATCTAATCCCTGTCTACAGAAAGCACTAACTACTGTGCATGGGTATAGATGGCACAGTGTATTTTATTCTTTGTAATTAATTTATATGCATTTAGTTTTGTCACTTTTTTTCCTTTAACTTTTATATTTCTTCTTCTTCTGTAGCAATTATGTGACCAGCATATTTATAAAAAACAGCTACAACTCCTGTAGGACAAAGAAACAATATTGTTTTATTCTCCTACATTATGAAATGGTTTTAACATACTTCGATCACTCTAGTGTCTATTATCCCAAAGCTCTTCAGCATGTTTCTCTACATTACATATTATCATAGAATGACTTAGATTGGAAGGGACTGCAAGGATCATGAAATTACAACCCCCCTGCTACAGGCAGGGCCAAAAACCTTCAGAGCTGGTACTAGACCAGGTTGCCCAGGGCCTCATCCAATGTGGTCATGGATACCTCCAGGAATGGATCATCCACAGACTCTGGGCAGTCTGCACCAGTACCTCACCACTGTCTCTGTGAAGAACTTCTCTCTGATATCTGATATAAACCTTCCCTACTTGAGCTTAAATCTGTTCCCCCTTGTTCTATTGCTATCTACCCTTGTAAAGAGTTTATTCCTCTCCTTTTTATAATCTCATATCTCTTCTCCAATCTGGACAACCCCAGCTCCCTCCGCTTGTCTTCATAGGGGAAATGCTTCACCTTTACAGAATGCTAATAGATAACAAATAAGCAGCACATTGTTCAGTGGTTTACTCTTTCTGTATTCAAAATAAATCAATTTGAATTTGTTCTACTGCATCAAAGTTATGATTTATTAAAGCTTCCCAAATAGGTAGTCTCTGGGACAAATAAATATATGGCTTGGATGCAGACTTGCGTGAAATTCGTGGATTTAATAATAATTACTTTTGCTAATTAATTGAACTTCTTTGTCCTGAATGTATCCATTGCTTGGATGAGTAAGCAGAGTAGTATTTTAATAAATGTAAATGAAGTGTGAACAAATGTTTTCCTTTTAATCATTTAATTGCATGAAGGAAAGTGCAAATACCACGACTATGCTGCAAGTGTTTGAGAAAGTTGTTGTTTTACGAATTTGTAATGTTTTCAACTGATTTGATTTCTGCTGTTATTTTAAGCTTTTAAGTTCTCAGCAAGAGCCAGCAACTTGTCAGAATGATCATGGAAACCAAATTGAAGGATTCTGTTTTGGCTAGCTGAAAAAAGGAATTCCTAAGGGAGTTCTCAGGAAAAGGAAAACACATTTTGTATTTTTCTCCTTCTGTGATCTGCTGCTTAGAACATTTTAGAGCTAATCTTGGGTCTTTTATTTTATTTTTCTGTGCATGTTACATGGCTTTAAAAACAAATACTGCAACAATAGACCTCAGATCATTTCATGAGAACTTACAAGGATATGTAAATGGCCACAAGTTTTACAAGAGCACGTTTAGGTTAGATATAAGGATATAACTTCTTTCAGTGAGTAGTCAGGCACTGTAATGGCCTGCCCAGGGAGGTGGTGGAGTTGCCATCCCTAGCAGTGTTCAAGGGGTGCCTGGATGAGGAGCTACAAGATATGGTTTAGTGCTTGTGGCAGCAATGGTGATGGGAGGATGGTTGGAGTGGATGATCTTGCAGGTCATTTCCAACCTTGTGATTCTACAATTCTATGAATATGTAGTGCAATGATTTTGCTCAAGCACAATACTTCAGCTTTAATAGCAATACAGTGCAATACATTTGACAAACCATGCTTTTAAATGTATGTAGTTATGAGGCTCAAGGCAAAAGAGAACATATCTGAACCTAACCTCCAGATATATACAGCTAAACTGTCATCAAGACTAATCCTGTTTGAGATATCCTTTATCTTGATCAACCAGCAGAGGATACTTCCTATTTAATCTGGAAAAATTCTACATAAAGCCGAAATTATCCAGCCCTGAGCAGTGGTACACAGTCAGCTAGATTCCAGAAGAACAGTGCAAACTGTTTGAAACTATGTCCAGTTGTCAGTGTCAGATTGCAGCTTTCTAAATATAGATCAGAAAACAAATTAAAAGTGTTATAGTTCAGTTAACTGGATGCATCTTAAAAAAACAAAAACAACAACTATGAGCTTAGCATTTCATTCAGTACTTCATATCTAAGAATGTTTGAGATTCAAAAAATTTTAATGTCACAGATCCAATCAGGTACTCAGGACTATTTATGGTCTCAGACCACAGGCAGTACTAGGTACAGGAGCCTCTAAATCTCTAACAATTTTCTTTTCATTATAGTCATTTTAGTTTTGAAATTTTTCTTTGCTTGTTTTTGGTTTTGCTGTACTACTGGCTTTATGAGCTGTTACTTCTCTTTGATATTTAGGTTTTTTTTTTTTTTTTATACGAAGTTTCTCTCTGAAGTGAGAATATTTAGTTTTAAATACAGCTACTATAAAAACAATGTAATTAACACCTAGTAACCCTGTTAAAAAACTTGTTTGCATTGTTACTATGTTCATTAAAGAACAGTCTTACAAGGGATTTAATAAAAGACCTGAAAAAATAATTATTTCTAACAATTTTAGGAATGTTGTTCTACATTCCTTATGAAAACAACATTTGGAACTTCAAAAACCTTCTGAGAAGTGTCAGAAATAGTTTAAAACCAGTAAGATTCAATTTTACTCAAAGATGTATGGAGACTATTTTTAATATGTCAAAGTATGGATAGAACATTATTTTTGCAGCAAATGCCTGCACAGCTGCAGGCTTCTGTGCCTCTGTAGGAATTAATGGGATTCTAATGCAACTAAACAGGATTAGAGGAGAAAATTTGAGTGAAGAAGTCTAATGCTCACAATTTTTTTTTTATTCCAAGCAAACTGAGTATTGCAGACATTCACAAAATAAATTCTCTTCATATTACAGCTTAATTAATCCGGAATGACAGTTGAATCTGCTTTCTTAATGTTCAATTGTAAATCATCTGCAGAGGTTCAGTTAATTTGAATTCAAATGCATTTATGCACTGCAAAAATGAACACATTAATCCAGAATTATCTCTATGGAGTAAATGTAATTCCATTACGTTTCATGCTAAAAGCTTCTATGCATAAGCCTTTAAGAACTGAAGAGTAATTTTTTAAATCAATCCTTCTATCTGTGAAATAATGCTGTGGTGTACCTTCACAGAAAAAGAAATAATGTAAATTATGCAGAATATTGTTAATGATTAATATCCCAATATTTGGTTACCTCTGATGTATTAGGAGGCATGTTCATCTTGTTGGCAGTTTTTTTTCTTTCTTTTTATTTTTGTCCTTAAGTAGACAAAAGAACAATAATAATTTTCGGTCAGAGTTCGCTTTCGTCATCCAATGATTTGTAACTGATCCTGACTTCCTTGGAATCTCTGTAATTCAACATCTGAATATTTTAGTAGAAAATCTTTCTCAGTGTGGATTATTTACAAATTGCTCAGTTTGTTTATGATGTACAACTGACAATCTGAATCACATCTTATTGTTTGTATAGCTTGAATGTATAAACCAGTTCCAAAAGGAGAGAAATGAACAGAAGAACTGGGCAACTTTTGTAAGGAAATATTCAAACAAATATTTGTACTAAATTTTATGTGATTTGTGACCTTCTGACCTCTGCACCATTTTCGTTGTTGCGTTGGCAAATAAATACTGAAGACACAAATACTGTGGTCCTGGTTTAGAGTCAAATCAATTTCTCCTTAAGAATGAATTCTACTATTTATTTAGCTCTGCTGTCCATTAATAATGGCTTGACATTTTTAAGATCTTCTTACCAGCTTTGGATACTTCTGCTGTTGCTTGTACTTCATCAGAAGTTGCACTGTGCTATATTTTTAATCTTTCTGTCAGCATTATATACGTCTAGCAGAAAAAAAAAAAACAACAAATCATATTAGCTGCAAAATTCACAACTTGTTTCTGAAGCAGGAAATAGAACAATTTTTCCTTCCAGATCAGCTCCTCACTAAATAACCATGTCTCCTTCAACAGTTATTTTATAGTGACTGTTATACATTACTGTACAAATAGCACATATTAAGAAGAATAATATTAGGCAGTTTTTGCAAAGTTCTGATTGGTAATGGATTAAATGCAGTTCTGTGGGGTCTCTTGCCAGAACTATATAAATGTTTATATATATAAATTGAGCCATTGACATTCTGGAGCTGGGGGAAAGGAAGTAATTCTGTCTTTCACTACAAAACTCTTCTGCATTTAATATTTCCAGTGAGAGATATGAGACAGTGAATTAATAAATTAATGGGGTTTTCTATGTGTCAACATAACTTCAGTCTGGAACTTCTTAAATTCAGGGCAGGAATCCAGTTAATAAGTGAAGACTTTTATTTAACCATTGTAGAAGGCAAAGTGGAATAATTTTATTGATTTTTAGCTACAAGAAAAAAAAAATCACAAATGCCATGTGCCAGAGTATGCGCCAAGGTCCCCAGTAAAAGTACCGAAAATAAAAACATTTCCATGATATTATGTATTGTTGTTGAGGACAAGTTTTTCAAAAAGTACTGTGTTTGCAAAGAATTAAAAGCAATCCTTAAGTGTACTCTTAGGCTATTCCATCTCTCTGCCTGAATAAGGTATCAGGTAAAAAATCAAGTATAGGGTTTCATGCATATGCTATGCAAATGTATTTTTTGTTCTATAACAATTTAAACAAATGCAAATAAAAAAAAAAAAGTAGCCAACGGAAAATGAAGTGCTAAGTGCATACTAAGAGCAGATTGTTTCTTTCTGTAGTATTTTAGGTGGTTTTTTTTTTTTGCAGGAGATGTATTTTGGAGTTGTGTTTATGCAGAATGCTCAACCTGCTGATATTGAAAGGGTTATTTTCTATCAAAGTTCTCTTCTGTAACACCTAAAAAGTAGTAGGAAGTGGATGCCAGTTTGTATAAGGAAAAGAACAAAATTTCATCACAGAACGAACCACTTCAATTGCTGGCAAGATTAATGGGGTGCTTTTCCACTAGCTTGCTGTGTTTTGCACAATATATATCTCTGCATGCTTATTAAGGAGGGATGAGAGACTACATGCACACAGAGTTCATTGCACTGCTTAAACAGGCTTGTCACTGCCTTGCTGAGCAGAGTTATGACATTATGGTGTGCTAGGAGCAAAGCTTAAGTCTGTGGTAATTTAAGTTACTGTCAAGGTTTTAAAATGTGATTCGGCAAAAGCAGTTTAACAATTTGCCAAAAACGTAAGATAGAACATTCTGTACAGTTGTTTCACATGCTCAAGAGACTCCTGAAAAAGGAATCTGCTTTCCATCATGAAGCATGAAATAGATACTTTTAAGTGAGTGAAAAACAAGTCACTTTCAATATAATGTGATGAAAACGATCTCTAGTGAGGTGAGGTATTATTTATCCTGAAGAGATTTTTAGTGATACAATATTTCTCTTTTAAAACTGTGTTAAGATATTCTTTATCACTTGCAATCTTCATTTACTTCTTCTACTGTTCCTATTTTTATCGGAAGCTATTTTCTACAGATAGAAGAAATTAAAGCTACTTCCTTCTTACTGAACTTCCTCAGTGAGGTTTAAGCACAAGGGCAGATATTAAGAGCAGATTCTCATTTCTTTTTTTTTTTCTTTCCCTTTTATTCAATGTAGATCCAAACAACAGAGAGAAATCCATTAGCCAGCTTGTTCTTATGCTTCCTGGGTACTGATCCATTTTTCCATGTATGGAGGTGTCTAATATCCAAGTCATATCTTAAAGCATTCATGGTAAACTTAGGAATAGCAGGCTCAAACTGGGATTGTGCAGTAGAGCAGTGTGCAGAGCTTGCTGGTAGACTAGGCAGGCACTGCTAGAAATGAGCTGACTTCTATTTTTCAAGACCATATGAAAGTAAAATTAGTTTTGTGCAGGGATCTGAAAAACATTAGGATTCTCCTGTTAGCCTTGTTCTATAATGGCTGGTCTGAAAGGTGTACCTACTGTCTTATGCTGACAAAATAAGAAGTGAATGTTGGTGGTATGGCAGCAGAGGTTGAATTTTCCCAAGGACATTCTCTTACAATAAACAATAAGTGGCAGTCTGACACAATGGCATCTGACATGGAAATGTACATGAGGCAAAGGTGTGTCACTGCATTTCTCCATTTGGAAAAAATTGCACTCATGGACATTTGTTGATGCTTGCTGCACTATTGTGGAGACCAAACTGTGGATGTGAGCGCAGTGAGGTGGTGAGTGATGTGTCTCAGCAGTGGTGACAATGATGTGAAGACAATCCACTTTCTGTACATTGATGCAAAGTTATACCAGCACAGCATTCAGGCTCTTATTTACTGTTAGTGAAAAAGCTTAGATAACGGTGGTGACTATGCTGAAAATATAGTATTTTGAAGCTGAGAATTTCCTCTATCAAATAGTGATACTGTGCTCTTTCTATCTGTTGCAGTTTCAGTGGAGATAAACACAAGGGATCACATTTGGAGACACCAACATAGAATCTGTGGCTACATTTGCAGGTAGCCACTGTATGTTAAATACACAGAAGTATAAGAGTGCCACAGGGAAAATAAAAAGGGCTAATAATTTAATTTCTGTCTCTAGTAACTTGGTTGCATTTAATTACATCACAAGTGGGAACATGACATTTCACACGAGACTGTTAATTTGGTTTAAAAGACAGAAGAGGTCAATGTTAATGCATAGTTTAGAACCATTAGGCAAAGAACTTTTAGAGTACTTCAGCATCCCTCATTACTATTGAAGCCAGTTCTCCCTTCGCAGTGGGGGGGGGGGGGGGGGGTACATTCTTTGACTGCTTCTTCTCACCAATGTACCTATAGAAATCTTTGTTATTTTTTACATCCCTCGCCAAGTTTAGTTCCATCTGTGCCTTGGCTTGCCTGATACCATCTCTCTATGTCCAGATGGCATCCCTGAGTTTTTCCCAGGTCTCACATCCCTGATTCCAGCCACTGTGCTTTTTCTTCTTTTTCTTCCATCTTCAAGAAATTTGAAATAATCAGTACGTTTTGACTGGCTTGACCCACTCTGAATGTGGTAATTCAGAAGGGCTGGTGTCCTCAACGGATATAGAGATTTGAATCACCTTTGTTTGTTGCATGAATAAATTCATCTGTGGTGAAATGGCACCATTCTACTTGGCTTGGTTCCCAAATATGTCTTGTAGCTTTCAGTTGTGTGTTGAGAGGGATTTTTTTCCCCAGGCCAAACATATTGTAATGCCCAGGATGCTATACTAAAGGATTTGAGTCTTTGGTACTTTTCTTGAACTAACCTAAACTAAAAGTTTGAAAGCCTTTCTTACATAGCTGCTTTTCTTATGTAATTTGTAAGTTACTATTTTTTTTTTTTTAATGGAAACATCTCAAAGCTGAATTAATACCGCTGTATTGTTTAAACATAGGATTATAGCTTTAAGATTGCCAGCTGTTTGGAAAATCCTGTCTGAGAATCCGGTCATCAGCAAACACCCTAAATGAACATAGAATACTAGCTTTTGGCTACTTATGCTTCTGTCCATCTGTTAAGCTCACATTATGCCAAGTCATAAGTGAAGATATCTCCCTTAGGAATAGGATTTAGGCTGAGAATGAGTTAGACAAACAATAAATACAGCACTGAAAATGTCATTTGTTTTGAAAGATTTTTCTCTGTTCCAGGATTTAGTATATTTATATTTATTAAAATTATTATGTAATTATACCATACGTATTGACAAATTCTAGTTCAGTAGAGATTGCTCTGTTTAATTTTAAGTACACGTTTTTTCAGTGAAAACATTGGGCTTGTGTTACTAAGGGTCCAGCTGATTGTGAGAATTCAGACAGCAGCTGGGTACATAAGAACCTTTTTTTATGAATCCCATTAAACATCACAGTTTAAGCATATGCTATTATTCATCCAAGAATTTTTGTATTTTTAGGTCCCCTGACATTCTTTTATCATAGTAAATAGATTTCAAGTGTTTACCACATCCTAAAAAAATAATTAGAAAGAATATCACATATTTTAAACTTCTAAGTAAACACTGTATCAGTTTAAAGGAGAAAACAGAATAATTGTTCCATTTTAATCATTCTAATAAAAAATAATAATAAAAAAAGATTTAGTAAATATTTGCAAGTGATGACTGTGATTAAATCTCATAGTAAATTCTACAAACAAGAAATACAATAAATTAGCAAAAAATGTTGTCCATCCTGGACAGTGCTAGATTCATGAATAAAATTAGCACTTCCATTTATGTATAGTTTCATATAAAAGTCATGACGATATGTTCTGAAAATAACTTGTCAGAAGTGCCAAGATTTGATTGCAGTTTCATAATTGTTCATGGAAATCTTATCAATAAATATGTAATCATGTAGAAACAGATTCAAATAGTAAGGAAATTTAGATGACAATATCACAGGCAAAAGAACTAGTGTTTTTAAAAAAGGAACTGAAATTTTTAATGATTAATGATACAGAGTAATAAGGAATGACTTCAGAAGTGTTATTTTAGAGCTTCTATGTAGAAAATCTGTGAGGGGTCATCCTTTGTATCTGTAGTACTCCTTATCACTTGGAAGAAAAATATCTTATGTGAATGATACACAAAAAATGAATAAATAAATCAAGGAGTAACAGTGGGAGGCTTCTTTGCGAAAAATGAATAATACATTAATTAGTGTCTTTTATGCTTATCCATAGAGTTACTCTTTTGTACTAGTTACCCTATCAGTAGAATCAATAGTTTGGGGTGATTTGCACCAAGTATTTCATGCAAAAGGACAGACAGCGTTGTCCATTAACATTACACTATTGCAAAATATGCCCATAGAATTCTGTAACTGATTAGTAAGAACAGATATTTCTATAACTTGCTTGAGCTGTTATGCATTCACTTGCATGCTTTGTGTTTAAAACAAGCCATAAGAAGACACAAAATAGAAACAACATAACAAAACAATAGCCAGCTTGCTGCAGGTAATAGTTTAACTTAGTGAGGCAGGCTTCAAATTCAAGGATTTGAGGGTGAGATCCAAATTGTCAATGCTCACACCATTTGAACCAAATGGGGAATAAGCCAGGACAACAACAGGACTGGGAGCAAAGAGCACAAACTGAAGCTTGCTAAGTTCTATCTGAACATGAGAAAGAATTTTTTTTGTGTCTTTTCTTTGTCTGATTTGGATGTCATTTTAAAATATTTTTTATAAAAAAAAACATTAAAAGTTTCCTATTTTAACCTGGTCAATTCTAGTGCAATACCCCTGATAACGCCTTGTCTATTGTATGGACCTTTGATTTTCATTTTAATAAGCAATCAGGATGCAATGTCAAACAAATTGCAATATCCAATGAAGATGTTTCCAGGATGACTTTATTAGTAAACATCAAAAATTTCAGATTCTTACCAGTCCCAGTGTACAACTATGAAAATTCAATAATGAGGTTATGAGGTCTTAAAATAGCCTAAAAATAACACAAGAGTAATTTAAATTCTCAATTAAATTTATATTATCTGCTGTTTTATTTTGCTATTGTATTTAACTAGTATAACTAAGTGAATGCCATAATATGAGAAGTATTATTTTATACTTCATATTATGCACAGAGCCGAAAAGAGTATTTTAAATGTTTCCATAGAAGTTTAGTATATACTGTGGCTGTGGTAGAAACAACTTTGGTGTATTTGCTACTTTGTATTATCTTTTATGCTTTCATCCAGTTAATTTATATACTTTAAGAGCCACAGCTTTATTGTCTCACAAAAATTAAAACTAACAAATATACTTCTATTCCAAATTAGAATAAATAGTTCATTTATTCATTTTTTTAAATGACTGTATCTGTAAAATCAATACTTTTCTTAAATTTCTATTTTTTCTTGAAGTGACCATTCTCTGTCAATAAGTCTTATACACAAAAATATATCTGTCATTTTTAAAAAATGGAATTGACAAAAAAAAAGACTGTGCTAAATTAGACCTATTACGCAGAAGTCTTTACTTTTTCAAAAACTATGTATTTGTGAATTAGTTGCCCCAAATGGGCTTTTTCTATATCGTTAGTGTACTGCATAGCTGTTTTCATCGTGTAACTGATTTTCCTTTTCTTTTTCAGAAGTAACGAGAAAAAACTTACATAAATATCTATGGAAGATAAAAGTTAGAAAAGCAATTTAAAAAAATAAAAAAGATAAAGTTTCAGTAAAAAATTTTGTTACAAAGGAATAAAGATTATCATACTAGAAGTACCTTAAAACAAACAAAAAATGAAATATGGGGAAATTTTTGTACAATTTCATTACAAAACTCTAGGAGGAATTCAAGGAGTATGAAGCCAAAATACTTGTCACACATTTTTCATTACTGAAATTACATTTTTAAAAAATGTGTTGCATTGCACTCTGTGAAACTACAAATTAATCTCTTGCAGATTTTAAGTCTGACATTTTTAGACATCTTTACAACATAAAGAGAGACACAGGCATGCAACACTACATCTCTCTTAGAACCTGCTTTTAAGGCAACATGAGTGTGAAGAAGCAACGTGTCTTGGGGTTGTACTGGAAAAAACCCACAGTAACTTTATAGACATACTCTATGTGCATGGCATTTGGTTTTTGAAAGCCAAGTGAGATATTTCTAAGGGATCTGAACCTAGTTAAAGACCATTTGCTCTTCTGTGATTCTTCTCCAAGGAGACTGTGCTTCTCTAGTGCTTCTGACAGTAGATCGACTTCAGCCCAAATTCCCTATCTATTCTCTTTTCTCTTTCAAACTAGCATCAAAGTTTCTGAACAGGATTGAAGAACAGAGAGAGTACTGTCATGATCTTCAAAATGTGTTTGCTTTACTTTGTGCTTTTGAAAAATGAAGCATCTCTTGAGGCAACATAGCTCTCCTCATAAGAAAGGTAAAATAGTTGTGAACTGAGTGTCTCAGAAAGAGAAAATGCTTTTTAAAATTTGTACCTTTATTTCCAAATAGCAATTCACCAGTTTAAAAAATGCTCTGTACAAAAGATAATACTATATTTGGAAGATCTGAAACTTCCAGTAAAGGCAGGAAACTTTAAAGATATAAATGTCAGAAGAAGAAAATGCATTGGTAAGTAAAAAAAAAAAAAAAAAAAAAAAAAATAGACAAAGCATTGGCAATGACATCTTAATCACATAGCTAGTCAAGTTCAAATGTATAGGTTACCAAAAATTGTTGATTACATAAATTCATTCACATTTTCTAGTAGAATAAAACAGCCTAACTTTTTAACCCTTTTCAGTTGCAAAAGGACTAGTTACCTTGTGAAGTAACTAGTGCCACAATACTGCAAGGAAGATTATCAGGTCTAGGAAAATACAATCTTTTTTAGCATTTTGGGCTTGTATGGAAATAAAGGCAAAAAGTCACCTAAGGCAGGGGCAAACTGGAAGGGTCCAGATGTACGTCATCCTCATTTTCTCTGAACAGCTGATAATGATACTGAAAATTAGATATATGTTCATCATCCCTGTTAATTTAGCATTATTCCTTATTGTCACTCTACTACTCCAGATGAGGAGGTAGGATTAGGAATACCATCTAACTTTGTCTTTTTAGAGGATACTTCTACATTTTCTTCTAACAAACTAATGTTGAAATGTAACTGTTTGCCCTTTCAGGATTTCCCTGATTACAACACTGACTTCACTTAACATTACTGGTTATCTCTTGTACTTTCATGCTAATATCTGATTCCAAGGAAAAAATCTTATTTTGGAATGGACCTTAATAGCAAATATAGAACTGTTGCTTGATAGTTACTCCTAATAGTTCCTTATGCCTCTTGGAATGGATACTGGGAAAGAAAACTTTGGAGGAATCCTGCTTTGTGTTAGCATAAGATTAGAGGATATACTATGAGTATACTATGTCTCAAGTAAAACATTTACCTCAGTAATTGTACATTATTCAGGAAGTGTCAGTAAGTACATTCTAAAATTATATTGAATTATTTTTCATTTCAATTTATTTAAATAAGCTTGTAATCTACATGTTTCCCAATCTTAAGTAGTTTCATTCATTCATTTAAAAATTATTGCATTAAGATACTAAATTTTAATCACACAAAGGCTTCCCTTGTGGGATTTGAAATAAAAATTCTGTGTATATTATAAAGCATGAGGATGTCTGTT
Organism: Oreortyx pictus; assembly: GCA_036925125.1. NCBI lineage: Eukaryota > Metazoa > Chordata > Aves > Galliformes > Odontophoridae > Oreortyx > Oreortyx pictus. Next base: position 32,519,820 of record JAUPFR010000006.1, on the reverse strand, counting down.
TAATGGATTTATCAAAGCTGTCATTATTCTTCTTATTGATATTTATGGTTTCTTTTTTTTTGTCTGTTGTTTGTGCTTTATTAATGATACAAACAAGCTTGCCTTTTGACTTTTTCATAACTTACAATTTATGATGAATATGGCTTTGTCTGATAAAGCCTCATCAAAGTCATCATTATTCTATATTTATCATCATAGAACTGTTTCATCTGTTAAGACTTTAAACTTTTTTTCTATCTGCCTATAGTCTTATTATACATTACCTCTTCTTTTCTGGCAGGCTTAATATCTATCCTAGTGTTGAACCTTTGCAAAATGAAGAAAAAGACAGCTGTTGAAATACAGAAATTGTGCAGCCAAAGTCATACTCTTTCCTTTATTTTGGAACTTCTGCAAGAGGTTTTGAATGTATGTTATTTAGTGTATAACACATTAATCTTTAAATGTCATCGTTTTTTTTACGTTAATAACCCATGTCAGCTCTCTTTCCACTGGTTGATGGTATTCATCATAGGGAATGTTCTGAAATAAACTGTTGTGTTTTTACCTTTATTTCTGTATTAATCATCCATCATGTAATGTTTGATACGCTTATCTTTTTGTCTCTTTAACTTACTGGATCAAATGATAGAGAATTACCTTTATAAAAGCTCATTTTCATTTATCTGTCTTGATGGAGCTCTCTTTCTAGTCTAGTTATTAAATGAGGGTGAGAGTGTAGTCACTTAGGAACTTAGGGAAAAAAAGGAACATTTACTGGAAAACTAATTAGATTTGTGGAGGTCAAGGTAAGAAGTTTCCTTTTATACATATCATTCTATGCAGTCAACTTTCTTGAGATGCTTGATGTTGAAGTTTTAATACTTCTGGAATGATCTGCCAGTATAAAGAAATCGCAAGAATTTTGTAACATACTTAAATGTAAAACGACTTGTTAAGAAAAGAATCGCTACTACGTGCCAAGCTTCCATAGTAGAAAGTTATTCTAGTAGTGACATGAACTGCTGAAATTCCTATCATTTTGACAAATTCTGTGAAAGTACTTGTTTACTATACTACAACAATATGACAAGTTATAGATGTAGATATGTTTTTACATATGTATGCCTTCAGAGTCCAGCTTATACATATATACATCTATAATTTGCCCTTCTGTTATTCTATGATGATAACTTGTTGTTTTGTTTTTTAGCTGAATCACAACAGAGCCTCTTCTAAATTTTGTGTTATAAGGTTACTGTCCTCAGATAAGCTTACTTATTCAGTAAGGTTTTGCTACTTTTTAATTTCGAACATTCAGCTCCCAGTTGCTACATCTTAAAGTATAATTTTTACATCAAAAAGTAAACTAATTTTTACTGTTTAACAAATTAATCTAAAGTTTACAAGATAGATCTGCAATAGTTTATTGAGGCATGTTTCCCTATCTACATGTCCTCCAGAACAGTATGGAAATATCAAAACCTGTCCTTTGTTCCTATTAATTTTTATTAAAAATTCTGAGATAAAACCATAAGGATATTGAGAAGATTTAATTTTCATTTATATCTAATTGCTTTGGACTCTCAACAAGCATGCTAGCAATACTGTCAGTGAAATTAATGGTATTTTCACGTGATGTAAATTAATGTGATCTGAGAATTTGTTTTTTATTTTTTATTTATTTTTTTTAATGTAGAAGTGACTTATAGGAAATCCATACTCCCTAAAATGGCACTGTTGTCAATCTAGCTGTTGAATAATTACTTTTTTTTTTTTTTTTAATTGATTTTAAGTAGCAGAATTGTTGAAAGAACAGGTTGTTTTTGCCAGGGCTGTCAGGTAGAGAAAATAATTTTAAACTTCACTTGGGAATCGGAAGCTTATTGATTAATGCTGAAGAAACTGTAACCGTGAAGATTTCTGACCTGTTTCCTAACAGAGGTTAATTATAATCTATAAGATCCAGAAACTTTTAGGGGAGCAGAGAAGAGGAAATGACTTAACCCTAAGAGATGCCTTCTATATTTATAGAGAATATCATTTCTATTGTGAGGTTGATTTTGTCAAGAAGTATAATTCAAGGCAACTAAGATTCTATGCTTCATAATCTCTTTACAGTTCATCCTGCAGATTGTCTTTGAAATTCTTCATGTTTGTGTCCATTTTCTTGATGACTGAATTTTTGATTTAGAAATGATATTCCTGGTATTTTCTGGGTTTGTACAGTAACATCTTTTTTTCCCTATGTCAGCTGGAATGATCTTAACTGAGAAGTTTCACTGTGCTTTTTTCATGACCATTTTACCTTTAATAGAGAAAGAGATTCCATATAGAATTTCCATCTCCCTTCTAATTTCAAGTAATGAACTTCTACCTTAAAAATAAATAACTAAATAAGGCATAATTATTAGTCTCTAAATGTTTGACTCCAGGCTTCATAGTGTAAATTTTTACTGTCCCTATATACTCATTCTTTGATATCATTCTGTTTTTCTTCATTATGCTTTGATTCTACTTTGCATATATAGTGATTTCTTTCTCTCCTTTCTCTCATTAGTTTAATTATTACACTTCTAGATATTTTTTTTACCAGTGGTGTTAATAATATTCAGTAAAAACAATGTGTAGACTCAGTCTTGACATATTCTCCTTATTTATTTCCTTCAACCTGTTGTCCCGTTCCTGAGAGACATCACATCTGCCATTCCATAAATAATTTGGATAACAGACTAATTAAGAACATGCATCAAAAGATTTACAGCTCCACTAATTGTTATTAAGTTTCTAAAACTTAAAAAAAAAAAAAACAACAAAAAACCTACTGCTAATAGAAGACTCTTCATGATGTCTGACAACTATATAAAAAAAAAAAGAAACTGGAAGTAGAGATTAGACAAATTCGGACTTGAAATAAAACATATAAAACATAAAGATTAGCAAAATAAAGCATTTCAGCATTATATAGATCTTACTCTAATGCTGAAGGTGCATTTGGTTAGGAGCATACATGCTGCTGGGATGAACCAAAAGGGAAAGAAAGAGGGATCTCGTGACTTACCAGCAGTTTTATCTTTCCCTCTGAATGGAAAATGGAGGAATGCAAAGTAATGCAAGGTACTCTGGTAGTTCTTTCCTGAGATAGGTATGCACAGAACTACTGACATTCCACAGAACTGGAGCATTAACTCTTTAACTCCCAGTGCACTACATGATGTTATGATGTGGAATACCAATGATAAAAAGTCATAAAGACATGACTGTTTTTGTAGCAATTGGTACCTGTTGCTGTTCCACTCATAGCAACCCCACAACAGAGGATGTATTGAGGTGTACAACCCTGGACTGAAGGAAGTCTCTAGTACTGAACATGAAGTTAGGATACCATTAAATTAGATCTCCATTTTTCTGCTTGTGTGAAGATGCTGTTTCCTGTAGGTGCATTCAGTTCAATGAAGAAAACAGAATTTGAGGTTTTCTGTCTAGACAGCTACGAGTGGGACATTAGAAACTGAGAGTTAGATATAAGTAATAATCACACTGATTAATTAGAGAAGAATTTAAAACGTTAGTTTAAAATCATTAGATATTTATGTAACTCATTCAGTGAAGAAAAGGAAAATCCTTGTAACTAATAGATTCACATATTTTCCACTCTGCAAGAGATGAATAATTCATCAAAGCAATGTAAGAATAATTCTATATACTAAATAATTTCAAATGGTATGCAATTTATTTCTGTACAATCATAGAATGGATTATTTTGGAAGAGACTGCAAGTATCATTAAATTCCAACACCCTGCAACAGCCAGGGCCACAAAACTCCAGAGCTGCTATCAGACCAGGTTGTCAAGGGCCCCATCCTACACTTTAACATCTACAGGGATGGTGTATCCATAGCCTCTCTGGGAACCTGTTCCAGCATCTCACCACTCTTTTTGTGAAGAACTTCCCCCTGACATCCAATTTCAACCCTCCTTGAGCTTAAAACCATTCCCCCTGGTCATGTCACTATCTACCTGAGTAAAAATCTTTCTGAAATGTGAATTAGGGAAAAATGTATGGAATTACTGCTATTACTACTACTGTTTGGCCAGCTCTAATTGGCAAACCAAAGGGATTCAAACTTTCTCTGCTTTATGCACTGTATACTCTACCGGAATTTTTTCTTTTTACCTTACGTATCGTAATCACGGGCAAAAAAGATCTTATGATTGTGTATGGGAACTGCTGAATCATGTCCTAAATAACTGATTGATCACCTGTGGTGAGCACTGAGTCAACTATGAGAGCACAGGTGGAGGCAATTCACCTGTGTGACAGGAAGGGATGGAGTTTGGTTCTACCTCTCCCTGACCCTATTTAAGGGCTGACCATGGCTGGGGAAAGATCTCTTGTTGGAGATCGCTCCTGTGTGGTGTTCCAGGTGAGCCTCAAACTTTGGTGACAGGTGAGTGCTTCCTAATTTACCAGGTGTCCTTTTACCATCTAAACAATCCATCCAAAAAATATATTGTCCATCCTCACTATATTGTGTGAGTACAGTTCTGTCAGGGTATTCACCCTACAGACTGCATCTGATTTTTCCCTCTGAAAAACTACAGAAATATTGTAAACTGTTTAATTCATAAACATATCTGAAAAATTTGAAGTCAATAAGATTATAGCACATCTGAAAGAGCTGTAGTATTCACATGGGTGCACTGACCTTTGTTAGCTCCTTCTTTGTATCCTTCCTTAACAAAATATCTCTTAAATAACAATTAGTAAATAATTGTTGAAAATATATTCTGTTACCTTATCATCCTTGTGAAAATGAGTTCCAATCCTACATCTCCTTACTTCCCTTGTGAATGCTTTCAGTGTCTTAAAAATTTCAAATGCTGATCCAAGAAGAATTTGACAAAATTGAGTATCAGTGAGAATATTAATGCCCCAAGCCATTAGAGCTGTGGCTACTGGGGGACATGAGCATATGGAATGTGAATAAGACTAGGAGGTCAAGATTTTCAGAGATTCTTTTAGAAATGTTGAAAGGTTGTGGTTTTTTGTTTTGTTTGTTTGCTGTTTTTTTTTGTTGTTGTTGTTTGGTTGGTTGGTTGGTTGGTTTGTTTTTTTCCTTGCAAAAAAGAATTTTTTCTTGAAATCTTCATACACCTGAGAGAATAAAGAAAATGACCTTTAAAGGAGGGGACAGAAACGAAGGATGAGTCAGACTATCAAAGACTGACAAGTTTATAAGGTATTGGCTGTTAATATATATGAATATTAAACCTAAGTCAAAAATTCATTTCACTTCATGTACAATGACAAATTGCTCTGAAGTTGTCTTACTGTTAGACTTGTTGCCACCAATAAATTCATCAGGTTTGTGTAGTCATCTCTTAAAAATTTATTTTAATAGACACCCATGTGCACCTAGATTTTATGGGAAAAAGGTTTTATTATAAGACCACATTGTTATGTTAGAGAGATTGCACTTGTTACTTTGAGTAAATTGTTACGCTTTTAATCACTGACTTATTTTTGACATAGGAAAATATTTTTGTGTATACTTAAATATCCGTGCTGCTTCCCCTTTTAAGCCATGTGTGTCCAACCTTTTTGAAGTGGGCCACATATACGCAGGCTGATCCAGAAGAAATGCCTCCTATTTATTTTCATGAAAACAACAGCAGATCAAAAGAGCAAATTCTCAGCTAAAAACCACTGTTTTCCAACATATTCACTACTATGCATTTTTACCAATAAGATCCTGCATGCTGTACTTATAACAATCAGCAGTAGTGAAGGTGACTCATGGTCACCACTCCTGAAACACACCACGCAACACCTCAGTGTGCTCACATTCAGTGTTTGGTGTCCACAAATGTTAAGCAAACAACAGTGGACATCAATGGGTGCAATTTTTTTCTGCATGGAGGAATTCAGTAATACACCTTTGCTTTATCTGTACTTCATTGTCAGATTGCCTCTTTGTTGCCATCTGTCACACAGCAAGAAAATGTAACAGAATACTGGCGGGAAGGTTCAGCCATACCACCAGTATCCATCTCTGATACTGACAACAGAATAAAACAGGAGGCATTACACATTAATATCTAAGTAACAACACATTTTAATTATTATTCTTAAAACATCAATAAAATTAGAGAGGAATAAATACATAAAACTAGTGGGATAGTTGACCTTCTTTTTGTGAAACTAACACACCAGTCTGCTTTGATGGCAGTTGTTGCAATTCTTAGTGAGATCTCAAAGTGTTCATGGGAGATTTCTGATGAAATTTTACTCTCCACATAATTTATTTTTGATAATAATTGTTCAATTATTGTGTACTGCCAAAAATGATGACACAAATATGGTGTGATTGTGAAGGATATTTTTCTTTGCTAATATGGAGATTATGAAAGTCCAGAAAAGAGGCAATTATTTTTATTTGAATATTGTTTTCAACTCTATACATTCTCTTTGAAATTTTGTAGATCATGTATTTATATCAACAGAAAGTGGTCTCAAGAACACAAATTGATTTTTATTTTTTTTGTCAGTCTTGAAACCCCAAGCTGTGGGGTGTGGTCAGCATGTCAGAGTGACAGAATTCCATCTAGAGAGACCTAGACAGGCTTGAGAAGATATATATAGTATAAGTAGATATATAGTATATTCACAGATATATACCTAGTCTTTCTAGTCGGTACCATTAGACCTAAAGAAATGAAGGAAGCAGAGTGAGGGATTATGATGAGAATACGCTAAAAAGAGCTTCTGGAATTTGAGACTAATGAAAGCCTGAAAAATTAAAATGCTGCTTGTTTTTATTTATTTATTTTTTTTTTTCTGGAAACGAGTTCGTATCCACAGCACTTAAGACAATCTAAGTATATCAGCCTGACATTACCTGTAAAAAAAATAATCAGGTCAGACAGCCCAGGAAATAGGTAGATTTATTTTGGACAGACTGGATCATGAAAGCTATTCATCATGATGACACGTGCCTTGACAACTGTTTACAGAATATACTGGAAGTATGTTCATGTGTAGACTTGAAAATAATGGAAATGCTTTTTGCCCTCCAAGTGTTTACTAACAGTAACAATAATCACTTTGCCTGTCTGACCTGCTTTTTGATACAGTGGAAAGTTCAGAAAAAACGTTTACCAACACAAAGTGGGGAAACTCACTCAAAGAATTCAATCAGTCTGGTATTCTGAGGCAAGCAAGTCAAAACGTCATAGTACCCATCAATTTTTGTCCACTTCTTTCCTGGTACCATCCTTGTACAATAAGGTGCAGATGGAGTTTAAACAGTCTGCAACAACCGCTCAACTGCTGGAAATGATAAATTTACCAAGGCTGTTGTGATTTTATCTGACACTGTGGTACATAGAATCTATGCATCTCTGTACTAGGTACTATAATAAAACTTTCTACTGCATAGTGTTTAAATGATGTCAGTTTGAGAGCTAAATTTTTAATAGTTGAGGTGTTTCAGTGTAGTCTGGAGCTTGTTTTACCCGACATGAGAAAGAGCTTGTACTATGTGTTTATTATTTACATATTTCCTAAATACACCATGTAACTGTTTTTTATGAATATTCACAAAATAATTAGAATACTAATGAATTCTACTGGTTATGAATTCAAAAACTATTTGCCTTCAAGCACCAGAAATTTATCCCTTAAATAACTTCTTAATTGGTTACAGCTGTTGCACAAGTTTGTCCAATCAAATGCCTTTGCAGGGATCAGACTGGAATAAAAACATCATCGGAATTAGTCCAATAATTTTAAACTTTTGATCATAAAGAAGTCAAGGTAATTTAATAGTTCTAAGACAAGATATGTATTTTGGCATCTTTTTACTTTTTCTTTCAGTTTGTCTGTTTTTCAAATTGCAAAAATAATTAGTCTAAATGTCTTAATTTTAAAATGTCAGAATAGGATGTTCCAATAAATTCAGAAATATTTTCAACTGGTTTTCGCTATTTGAAATAACTCTAAATTCAACTTTCCAAAGAGTTTTCCCTTTCTTTAATCAACATCAGTGAATAATTGTCAAAAATCGACAGATTTTTGTATTTTAATTCACCCAAAAGGACAGTGACCTGATGTGTGATTTAAAGTGATTACCACAAGAAATATTATATGGTCTATGATTTTATTTTTCACTAGCTTCATTTTTCACTGTTCTCTTCTTTTATGAAAGATTTATGTATGCATAAGTTTTATTGGTGTGTGGACTAAGTTCTACTGGTGTATTGGTAGTTGCAGTAGAGTTCAGAATAGGAGTGTATTACACATTGTTGTGCTTTATATTTTAGAGAAAATTCCAAAATTTTGGTACTGTTTTGGCCACAAAAGTTTCAAGCAAGTTATTAGGAATGCTGTTACAAAACTGTAGGACTTACTGTAGATGCCATATTTTCTGAAGAGTCTTTGCTGTTATGCTCATCTTCTTTGCTATAAATCTAGGGCTTGAGAAAAGTGTTACTACATTAGTTTCTCTACAATTTAAATCCTGCTCAGTATCAGGATGCTTTATGGCACTGACTACTGTTACTAAGACACAGAATATATAAGACTCTCAACATTTCTAAAATAATTCTATTCTTGTGAATCAAAATATTGCACTAAAGAAATGGAAAAATAAGACAGGCTAAATAGGAAAAAAGTTCTGTCAGCATTAAAAGATATAGAAAATGTAGCTGTAAATTCTAATTTAGTGTTTGTTGCTTAGGGTTGATTATTAAACACTATGGTTTATTACACAACATTTTATTTATGTATACATTTTTAATGGTTTTTTTCTTCTGTACAACTGTGGGTAATACCTGGATTTCTCAGTAATCACTGAACACAGTAATTTCAATTATAGTAATAAAGATATCTAGACCCTTGAGTGGTGTTATTTTCCCTGTTGGTCAGTATTTTCTTAAGAAAAGCATACTATTCTGAACTCAAATCCTTGCAGGTAAAATGTATTATTATTCTTTTTAGATGAAAGTTTTGTAGATATATGCAAAAATCTATTTTCATGTGTTTGTAAACTTATACATGGTAGCTTCAGAATGCTATTGCCACCTGGTAAAAACATTTAGGAACACATTGCCTACCACAATAGTCAGGCAAATCAGTGATGAAATTACATTATCTTATTACAACATTATCTTTCCATGGGAAAGAAAAAAAAAAAAAGGTACTAAAATCTGGAAGAAAAAAAATACTTGAAATATAATGCAGTATAGCATTTTACTCTTTTAAGGTTATTTAGGTGATTCTGGCACTAGTTTCTGATCTCTGATCTATGATGTTCCCCTAAAAACTTTGGATTTTTGATTGATTTCACTATTTATCTGGTTGGTTAAGACGCTTGTAAATTATGCAAATGTAATATGTAATACTTCTACTACTCAGAAATGTTTTTTGATTTAGCCCCATCCCATCAATAATATGGGATCTACATTCTGCTTGCAGAGATGCAGTGAGTTGCTTGGTCTCTGTCATAAAACATAAATACATATTGATACGACCTTTTTTTTTTTTTTTTTTTTTTAATTCACAAACTAAAGCAGCCTGAAAACTTCATGATTCCTGCTGAAACATGAACAATTCATATGTGAATCCTAGCTTTTTTTGCACAATGGAGGATTCCACATAGACACAAGTGGAAATAGCATGGTTTATAATAAACCATGGTGACTTACAGAACTTTGAAAAGTTGATATAACTGTATGGATTGTAAATCAAATGTTTATTAGCAAAACTAGCTACCAAGATTCTGTATAATTCATGTACATGCATGAATTGTAGTTGCATAAATTCTCAAGAACTTTATTAATAATTCAATGTTGTATGAGCTAGAACAACTGCTTGTCCAGACATGATGACACTAACTGAGTACAAATGACAATTTGATTCAGAAACAAATTGATCTTAGATGTCTGGCTTTCATTTTTTCTGAGGTGAGATAACTGTCTTTAAAAATCATCAGTGGTGAGCATCAGTTTAAAAGGTCAGACTTTGCAAGATATCAGCAAAAATTATGCTACACAGACCAATGAAATAAAGTTTAACAATTTTATTATCTTCACTCATCTGTTATGTATTTAATCTCTTGTCTACCCTCCACAATTAGGGAGGAAGCATCAATGAATGTCAGCGGGTGCAATTTTCAAATGGAGCAATACACTTCCACACCTTTGCTTCACACCATATCAGACAACAATTTGTCAGACTACCCCTCTGCTACCATTTGGCACATAGCAAAAAAAATGTAATGGAACACTGGTGGGAAAAATTCAACCTCTACTGCCATACAGCCAATAGACACTTCTGACACAGTTGGCAAATACAATAAAACAGGAGGCATTACTTTTGGAGCAGCTGTTGTATTGTAATAACTATATACCATGTATTTATATTATAACTTGGAAAAAGACAGCGTTATGGAATATATATTACTGATACTGTGTTGAATAAATTGCATTGTTAATAACTGCAGTTAATTTTGACTGCTAAGATTGGTTTCCTTTTAACAATCTTTTTAGCTTTTCTATAAAAAATGTTACCAACCAATAAAAAGTTCAATAATAAGGATTTCAGAGAAGTTCCAGTACCCCAATCAAACATTTTTTAGTCATTACTTAACAACTGTTTTTTGGATTTTTTTGGACAAAAAGTTATATTAACCTTTATGACCATTTCTTTGCTCATTAAAGCCTCAGAACTTGGGATTCAGTTACAATATTGATGAAGTTGCTGAGCTACAAACCTCTGCAGCTAGTATTACAAGTCAGTGAGAAAATATGGCTCTCTTCATATATTCCCCAACATTTTCCTGTCCATACCTATTCTCTCTTATGACATGAGATTTACCTCCCATTTATGTACTTCCTGAACAAACACAGTGCCTTCCGAAGCATCTTCATGATCTCCCCATTGCTCTTTATCTTCTACAAAGATGCTAGAGTAGTTACTAATTTTAAAATTTAACTTTGCTAATTTCTCACTATATACACAGCTTAATCTTTCACTTTACAAGCTACATGACTGAAAAGCTGAAGAATTTTAAAAGTCCATATTCTTTCCCTCTAGCTGCATTTTCTGCATTTCGAAAAATATAGCACACAAGCAGGTTCTTTTCAAGAGTATGAAATACAGATATTGAAGTGAACCCTGTGTTACACATAGAAGGACAGTTTTGACATGGCATCTTTGAAACTGGTATCCTTTTTCTCACTACGTTTTTATTTATGCATTTTTTAAGGAATTACACTGTTCTATTTTAATTACACTAAAAGAAAAAAAATGTATAGAATAATTTTGCATGCCTTATCAGTTATTCTAAGTATATATTCAAAGAGAATGTGATAACATATCAAAAAACAACAACAAAAAAAAGGGCTTGAAGCCTCAGCACTCGGATTAAAAGTTATTACAGTTCAGTATGAGGGTGACAGAGCACTAGAACAGGCTGCCCAGGGGAGTTGTGGAATCTTCTCTGGAGATATTCAAGACCTGCCTGGATGCCTACCTGTGCGACCTGGTGTAGGGAACCTGCTTTGGCAGGAGGGTTGGACTTGATCTCTAGAGGTCCCTTCCAACCCCTGTGATTCTGTGATTACACATTTTCCGTTATAGTTCAGTTATATTCATGTTTCTTATGAAACAGAACACTTTTCTTTTTCACAAGAGGAAACACATCATGAAACCCTTTTTCAGTAGATATCACAAAAAGATGACAGAAAGAAAAATGCAAGCCCTTAAAGATATGACTCTTCTTAACATCTCTAAGAATAACTGAAATTCTAACCTGCAGCTCGTTCTGCCAGCGGTTAGATTAGTAAAGAATATTTTGGCACTGCACACTGTAGCAGAATTTTATGTAAGGTAAGTTATAAATGAAAATTGTGTTATTGGAGACTAAATATTTTAAGAGGAAAAAGATGAGTGTTTGCAAGCAAGAAGAAAATCCTAGAATGTATTTAACGTATTGAATAAAAGAAATGTTAAGCTTTATCATATAAATGGTTTCATTAGTTTCTGTCAGTCAGTGTACTTGAGTATTGTGTTCATGTAGTTATGTAAGGTAATAAACTATCTCAGTATGAAGTCACCTTATCTCAGTTATGATCAAAGCATTATGCTTACATAGGCTTGCTTGTAAGTAGAATCAAAACCTTTCTGCTGCCACAAACTACAAGAGCGTTTTACTAGAAATTGAATAATTTTTTTGTCTGTTTATGGATGCACATAAGCAATTTTGTTTATTTACTTAAGCGTCTATTTTTTTGATGTTATATATAGACCTGTCAATATCCCATCAGTTTTGAATTATAGCAATTGCAACTGGGAGAATATTCTTGGCAAACGAATCTAAATCAAGTATTTTATATGATCGTTCAGTAGTTCTGATTTCATATGGCAATTCTGCTGTGGAATTTATGTACATTTGACTGACCTTGCAGATACACAGTAACAATCTTTTATTCCAATACCAGTGAAATCAAGTTGTAACTAAAATTTCTCACCATGGAAAATGTGGAATTTGATCATTTTCTCATGTAGAAGTGTTTTGTTGGTTCACGTTAATGAAATTCAGGTTCAAAGACAGAAGTTAATGTATGTATGACATTTAATATATTCTCAGATTCACTCTGTTGGTTTTCAGCCTTCATATTTTAAAGGATTTCCCAGAAATTTTATAAAAAACAGATTTGAGGATAAGTAGTTGTTCAGGAGTATTTCAAAGAAGAATGTATTAGTATAGAGCTTTTTCTTTGTCTCAGTAGTCTGCAAAGACTTTTCATCCTGAGCTATTGCCAGCTATGCCAATTAAGAAAAACTTATGAAGTAAAAATAAAACTACATTGTAATATTAATTTAAAACTGTTTCAGCAAGTACTTTAGATAATTAATCCAAAGACCATTTTTCTTTCTCTAGGTGAGACTGTTCTTTGACTTCCATAGTTTGTTTTGTTTTATTTTGTTTTAATTGCACTAACAGTAAAAGTAGTAAGATAAATTATGAATTACTCTACATCGATTTATTTTCAAGAAAGAAAAATAAAATTGATTTTCAAAACCAATAGGACTTAAACAATAGAGAGATCTACTCCTTGTTTTTCAAGGAGTTAGAAATCTGCTTAAGCAGCATGTTGAACAAGATGGTCTGTACATGTCCTCTCCAGCCTATAATATTCTTTTCTATGATCTGTTTAATAGGTTTTTGTGAAGACAAGAGAATTTATATTTCTGTCACACATTATCTTGACATGAGTGTAATCTTTTTTACATAAAGATCTACTTTTAAATACAAATAAAACTTCAAAAAATGCTTAAATAAGACTCCATAATCAGTATCTTTGACAAACTGACTATATTAAAATGTGTCACAAAGAGGTAGTCAATGCATATCTCTTCAGCCTGTAATAATAACTGATGATGTGATGTGATCCAGAGGTTGAAAATTCAATTTCACTTGCTCTTTCTGTATAATTTCTAAACCTATGATTTCTGCCCCCCCCCCCCAAAAAAAAAAAATTGTGTGTGTGGTGGGGGGGATGTGCAGGGACTGGGAAGAACTTTAATCATCATTATTGTTATCAACATTAATTATAGTGTCAAGTATATCAAGTCAGTGCTAAATTTAAATCAACAGAGTAAAAGGAATTCAACCACAATAAAAACAAGATCCAGTCAAAAAGTAATTGGTAGGTTAAAATACCTGCAACATATGCCGGCATCAAGACATTCAGAGAGCTTGCGTCTATTGCCTGATTGCACCCAAGAACTGGGGTATTTGAGTTGTTAGAATAGCGTGGAAATAATGGCAGTCTGTCAAGTACTTTAATAAGGGGGTTACAGTTTTAGTAGAGATAAAAAAAAATAGAGGAAGCTCCCTAATCTTGAGAATAATCTTGTGTCCTTTTTATACCTTTGAGAGCTGTACTGTAGTAAAGGATATTTACTGCTCTGATAGGCTGACGTGCATACAAACATTTCCCGCAACCCAATTTTCTCAATCATACATTAGTCTGGATGAAGTGTAACAGTTCAGTAGCCTCTAGGACTTGGCACAGTAGCAAGGGTTGTAGTCATTCATATGTGCATTAACTCAAGAAGATGTGTATCATGAGGATGATTAATACATCGTTCATGGTACCAATGAAAGGTCAGTCACAAATCACAATGAATCCCTGTGCCAGCAGTAAAATGAATAATATTTAAATTTTAAAAAGAATATTTAATAAATACAGAGTTGCAGTACCCTGCTGTATGGTTAGTATGTGTGTATATATATATATATACTTTTTAAAAATTTTTTTTTTAGATTTTTTTTTTTAATTTTTTTTTAATTTTTTTAGTTATCTGTCCTTATAACTAAAGTGCTTTTATAAGGAAGGAAATATAAAAATACCATAGTTCAGTACCAGGTATTTCTATAGCTTGGATTTTTTTTTAGTTTAATTAGATTTTCGGAATCCCCTAGCTATTCCAGAAATATCAGAATCTGGTCTGCTTTGTGAGGAATCAGATCCTTTGTAATGACGTCCATGGAGTAAATATTCTGTCTTCATGAATTTATGTCTATAGGGAAATTTCAAAATAATATCTTTTTTTTTTCCTCAGTTATAATAAAACCAGAAAACAGTTAGAAATCATATGAAACACAAAGGAATGAAAGTGGGTTTTTCTTTTTTTTTCTTGGTTGTTAAACAATATTTGCTGTCTGCCTCAAGATGGATCCTCAATATTCTTTACAAAAATAGAGCAAGGTGCTATCTATATTTCTCTTCCTTCATCTGCTACTGGAGACCTATGAAACCTGTTAAAACTTATCAGCTTATTAATTTTCCCATGTCTTAGTATCTCTATGACATCTTGTGCACAAGATTTTGAGTGCAGCTGAGACAGTACCACAATAAAAAAATCAGGATGATGTATGGTCTGAAGTCTGCCCCTTATTGTCCTGTCTCAAGTGCATTCAATATCTTGAAACCACCTCATTCAGAAGGTTTTCAAATCAGAGACATGGATAAAGTACAGCAATCAAAACAAAGTCAGAATGCAACCATGTTTATACCTTACCCACAACCCGTGGTTATTTTATCTTCTCTGATCCCAGACTTAGGGAAATCAGAACAGTGTAACAAATTTCCCAACTGTTATTAATCATCCATTTCTTTTTTCTTCTCACAGGAAAAGAGCATAAAGCTGCTGTACATGGAATATGATTAGTTTACATGCATAAATCTTCTAAATTTGAGAAAAAATATTAATTTTATTAAAAACATATTTGAGCTTGTTAAATATAACACATTAAATGCAGTTTAAATCTTTTTGTTCCATTTAAAAACTAAAATGTTGATATTTGCATTCTTTCTATATATTTAGTATTCTGAGTTGAAGTGTATTTATACACAGCATAAAAATTACTTCTCTGTATTGATTACATTTATAATTGGCCATAAGAACAATCAGACAATTTTGATGTTTTCATTTAGAATGGCTATTTTTTTCTTAACAGTGGGAAAAAAAAGACAAAATAATTTGAAAAATTTTCAGTCAATATACTGGAGTTTGTCTTTCTGGACATCCCATGCATCACTGTGACAAATACCAGATCTTCATTCCTCTGATGATCAAAGCCTCACATTCAAAGGTAGCATTTGTGGGTTGTACATTAACAGTTTTTTGTGACCACACACAGCTGCTTACAAGTGTCTTTATACTTGTATCACCAGTCCATTGTCCAAATCAGAGTATTTATCACCATTGTCTGTGGCTCTTTAGTATTTCCCACACACTGAAAGCACAGAGAGAAGGGAATATATACTCTGCTCTTCTACATGTGTTGGTGTTGCCCAAGCCTACTGTCAGAAAACAGAAAGAGTTTTTTTCAGAATCTTAACATATATTTAACCAAAAAGGAAAAAGGTAGACTTTCAAAAGGAGGAATTATGCAAGGGAAGAAAGTCTGAAAAGAGAAAGAAATACCTATTTCCCCTTATTTTGTGAAAGGTTCTTGAATATAGTGAACATAGACAACATAGTACACAACCATGTGATAAACATGTCCTTTTTCCCTATTATCAAGCAACTATATATGATCCTTTATGGTGTTCTTTCTCTGTGTGCAAGCTCTGATTTAGAAATCTACTTTCAGAGCAGATCTACGAACAAAAGTTGCCCTGAGAATCCTATGTTGTAACTGTGAATGTTTGATTAGGATCTCCTTCTTCCCTTTGAACAGAAGGGCATATGGCTGGCATCAACCAGCCATAAAACACTGACATAATAATGAAAGCAGAATTCTGGTTTAAAGCCTAATTTTCTTTTCATGTCTTTTGAGTTTAATATTTTTTGAAATTTCTGATTTTATTCAGTTTAAAATATTTTCCAGTTTTTAGATATTTATATTATTCTAGGTATTTTTGTGGCTTTTGTTGTTGACGTATGTTTCTTAGTTTTTCATCCCATATGACAGCTGCTTCAGTATCTCATCAAATATTTGGGAATATTTGAAAGCACCATATGCACAAAAAATTGTAAGGCATTGTATATTTAGGTTTGGTAAAGTGTTAGATTAAGTCCTACTATGACCACCTGGACAATCCTCCCGCAGACACAAATTTAGTTTCCGGATTATAAAAATGATGATGTCTCCTTATTGTTGTTTTTTTCTTATTGTACAATCTTTTTCATCAATGCAAATCTTTTTATTTATTTTATTTTATTTTATTATTTTTCTTTTGTACCAAGTTGAGTAGTTCAACTGAATGGAATGCAGTAAGTATTTAGTCATTTTTTCAGACGTAACTAGCTCTCACAGGCAATTAGTTGCAATTTACTAAAATAAAACTACTCTTTTTGGAAAATACTTTTCTTGACAATCTCATTAGTTTATTTAGAGTTATCTCAAGATCATGTAAAAACAGTGGATAACTCATAGTCATACCAACACCAAGAGGAATCGGGTGACTCTGTGCAGTTTTCCAGGGAGAATAAACTTCCTGTTATTACAGAGTGTATGGGAATTGTTGAATCACCTCCTGAACCACTGATTGATCACTTGAGGCTAGCACTGAGTCAGTCACAGGAGCACAGGTGAAGACAGTTCACCTGTGTGACCAGAAGTCAGACTCCACGCCTCCCAGACCCCATTTAAGTACTGACCATCACTGGGGAAGGTTTTCTAACAAGAGATCCTCCTGTGTGGAGTTCCAGGTAAGCCTCTGCCTTCTATGAGAAGTGAGCCCTTCTTAATTTACTGGTTGTCTTTATACTGCCTGGATAAGTCATACAAAAATATACTGTCCACCTTCTTTATATTGTGGGGGTTCTATTCTTCCAGGGTGTTCACCCTGCACAGAGGAGCCACACTACAAGACAGTTCCTTATAAAAGAAGCAAAGATATGAGCCACTGAACTTAGATGAGAAAGGATTCTGAGCACCGAAAGAAAAAAATCCACTGCTTTTTATTCAAATCACAACACACGGCACTTGACAATTCCCCAGTGAACAGAATGAAACATTACTGAAAATCTCAGCAAAATCATGACTTAGATGGTTTTCAGTTGTATTCTCCTGATTCTTTAGGTAAGAAGGGAATAAGGTAATGAAATCAACAGCTGTATCAAAGACAGGTATAGTTTAAACTACATTTGTAGCTTTTGAGACAAAGTAATGGAGAACAGTTGGAATTTTACCTCTCTGAAACCGATGATGGTACAGCTAAGAGGAATTGTAAGGCAGGAGAATGAAATGGGAAAGAAACAGGAATTATTCTTGTTAGAGATAATTATTCCTATTTGATATAATACGCAGATGAATGTGAACATAAATGTAGGTACTGCTAATCAAGTACAAGAAGATAAGAAGGAAAGATGCTAGGTAAAGCAGCACTAGTATTGATCAGAACAGTGGTCAAACAGGAAATTCTAATTATGCCTAATGCATAGGGGTGCAATCCATGAGAATCGTAGTAAATACTTTTAATATCAAATAACAAGAACTGGACTGAAGAAATAAGAAATTTGAGTTTACAGTGTGGGATGTAAAGACGAATAATATGAAGTAGTAATATGGAAATAAAAAAGATTGGTAGCTGTATGTGGTTAACACTCCTAGAAATGATGCTGAAAAGCAAAGAGGAGAGATGTAGTGAGGAAGTGTGGCAGAACAGTATTCTTTAACTTAAGTACTAAATCCAAAGAAACCATGTAGAATATTTTTGGTTATAATTCTAGTTGAAAAAGGATAATATAATCATTTTAAAATCACATCCTAGGGAAATAAAAACAAGTTTTCAGGAAAGCCTCACCTAACTTGACCAGCAATTATATAAAATGTACACTGGGATAGAAATCCATCAAAGAGGTGGGGGAAGATCAATTTCAGACTCAAAAATTGATAATGTACATTGTATCATATGTATCTACAGAGCCTAATAATACAATTCAGGGCTATAATTTTACAAACTGGTGAAAATAAGTTTTCTTCTAAAATGAGTTTGCCACTAAAATTTCAGAAAGTAACCACCTATCTCTAAGCCAACTGAACAACTGAATACTTCTTCTGACCTAACACTACAAATCACATACGAAAAAGTGTGTGGCATGTCATAAACTAATAATCAAACTAGCAAACATAGTAGTGAAGGATGTTGGATCAGATCATCCTGCTGCAAGATCTTTTGTATTGCTTTAATATAAAAGGGGGTGAAAAGAAAATATAGATGGTGTTTGAATGTCCTCAGAGATGGTTACTTACACAGGACTTCAGATTGCATAGGCTTTGGCACAGCAGTAACTACCACATGTACTTCAGCAACAAGTCAAAGGTGATGATAATTGAGGTCTGCAGCTCAGTAGATTGCTCATGACCATTCTACGCCCATAGATACAGCCCAAGTACTGATTAGGCTTCATGAAAGACTGTCACCTTTCTTAAATCATTTTAACATAATTATGCTCCTTCAGCTACCATTTCCACAGCCTGGACAAAGACAATTTAAATGCATTTCCTATAAATGGGCAATTTTCATAGGTATTAGATGTGCTCTTGGACATTTAAGTTCAACATATTTGTGATCAGATGGATTTACAATTTTGTGCTTGCTGAGGAGCTTTGGTGAATATATTAAAATTCAAGCTTTTATTCTCTGTAACTGTTCATTAGAATACAATCAGAAAAAGGAAGTGATTGCATGTGACAGATATTTCTTAACATTGCTCTTTTAGAATTTTAGTTTCCTAAGAAACTTCACGCTTTTTTCTTAATTTTTCTGTTAATTCATGGACAAAAAAGTATTTGTTTGTGTGTATACGTGTACACAAACAAACACATCCTCAGACATTTCAAGTTAAGGTTACAATGGAGCAATTCAAAGCATCTTGAGTAGCAGAAGCAGCATCCACATATAATGGACTTTGATAAACTGCCCAAACCAACTATATACACAACAGATGTTTGAGGAAAAAAAATAGTATGTATTGTTTTATTTGATTTTGCAAAGTACTCACAGCTACATTTCTGGATAGAATATGGACTGAATATGAAACGGAACAAATCATAGCTTCCACTGCAGTTAGGTTCTAATTATCAGTGGAATGAAGCCAGGCTTTAAAGCCATAATAGAACTCTCATGAACAACTACTTGGCCTTGAATCATATTTGAATCCCCACATTTACACTGATTAACATGTTGCTCTAAAGTAAGTCTGTTGATGTTACATTAGTTTAGCATATTTTTTTACTACACCTGTTAGAATTAGACATAATTACACAGTAATTATTTCTACAGGGGTTGTAGTTTCTTAAAATGAGTAGACATTTGTTCACTCTGAACTGTATATTTTCACAATTTTACACTGTTTCTCTAAGACAGATCCTTAGAAACCACTAGATAGTCATTAGTCCCAGTGAGTGTATTTTAGGTTTCACATTTACTAAATAGATAAATACGACAATAACAATAAAATGCTTAAATTAATGCAAAATATTATACAGATTTCTTTGTAAAGTGATTATGTCTCCTTGTATTGTTGAACAACAGTAACTGTGCTGGCTACAGCTTACCTTTGGACAGATTTATCTTTTCATTTCAGGCATAATGAGGAAAACAAAATTGACTTAGCTAATGAACTTTTTTTTCATCTCTTTTATTCAGTTTTACTTTTAATCTCAAGGTGTAACAGCTACAGGGCTAACTGAAGTTTAAGCCTTCTGTTTTATTATGTTGACCCACAACAGCAGAGGTGAATGTTGGTGGTATAGTAGTAGGAGCTGAACCTTCTTGCCAATATTTTGTAACATTTTGTTGCTGTGTAAAGGTGGCAGCAGGGCAAAAGTCTGACAAAATGTCATTTGACATGGAAGTGTGTATGAAGAGAAGATGTGTCACTGAATTACACTGAATTCCATTGATTCGTGTATGGGAACTGTTGAATCACGGCCTGAACCACTGATTGATCACCTGAGGCAAGCACTGAGTCAGCTGCAGGGGCACAAGTGAGTGTGATTGGAAGGGATGGAGTTTGACTCCACCTCTCCCAAGACCTCATTTAAGGGCTGGCCACCACCAGGGAAGGATCTCTGGTTGAAGATCCCTCCCTAGTGGAGTTATCGGCAAGCCTTGACCACCTTCAAAGGTGAGCCACTCTTTCCTTATTAACCATCTGTACATCATCTACTTAAGCCCATCAAGAATATACCAGCTTTGGCACTATTTCTTTTGGGTGCTATTCTTGGGTGTTATTTGCCCTACAATTGGTCAGTAAAATGTGGTAATAGTTGGACAGTTCTGAAAATATTCATTCTCTATGTAGGTCACAGGTAAAAGGAAGATGGAATAATGAAGAGTAATTATAATAACATTAATTGAATTCAGTACTTAGTCTATTCATGGTAATGATAAAAGTTTTGAGTTACTTCTGTACTGAGTTTTCAACAAGCCTATACATAAAAAGAAAATGGTATTCTTGCAGAATATTCTTGCTTTTGAATCAATTATGGCGTATTAAAGATGACACAAAAAAAAATTGGGGCATATTTTCAAAACCCAACACTATTCTGCCTTTTAAACTTGCAGACCATGCTCATCTCCACATAGATATTTTTAGTTCTGTCACATCAAAATAATACATTTAGGAAAACAGTGTAATGGCTGCATAAATGTAAACTGAGCAACCATCTGGGAGAGGTGAGGGGACAAAATTATAGAAATAGTAGTGCATAAGAATATTCTGATATGGATATGCTTTCAAAATTCAGAATTATGTTCTATTCAGAGTTATAGTCTATATATCTGGACTTTATTGTCCATATAAATTTTGAAAATATTTTATAAAAGATTCCAATGTGGCTGATGTCAGCAGTTTTTACAAATGCTATTTTGATTTGCATGCTGTATAGCTTTATTATGCTTCTAAAAATTGTATTTACATTTTCACAGCACTCAGCTGATTTATTGTCTTCTTTACATTCATTCCATGTAATTAAGTATTCGTTAGGGGCTTATAAAGATTCAGTGATCTATACTTTTGCACTGCCTCTTCCAATGTGGAGAGGAGAGCCTTTCTTGGAAGGAATCAGACTCTTCAAGAGTGCCAGTGGCTTAACTCATTCTAACAGAAAAAGCAGATTAAAACTCTATTCTTCATATTCTTCTTTCACGTTATATTTCAGATCTGATAAACTGTTTAACTTCATGTGATAATCTCACATGGAATTCATCTTGATATGCAAATACATTGAAGAGCATGATGGTTTTGTTGACTTTTTCCCGTTAAATTGAATCCTGTCTAGTAGCTGTCTTTACTTTCTTTAGGTGTCATGACTCTCTAAGCTTCTGTAAATTTTCATGCTTAATCTTTGATTTTAATACTAGGGTGGAAGCTTTGATTCTGCTTCCTTAAAACTGTGAAATGTATCTCACAGTTTGCACTCGCACACTGGTTTGAATCATTTCCACACAAACCTGAATAAATGGAACTAAGTGAAACTTATTTATTCAGAAGCTGAATCTTGCTGAAGGTCATGGGTATTCCAAAATCCCTATTTTCTTAATAAAATATCCTTAATCGCATATAGAGTACTGAATGTTCACACACTGTACCCCTTGTTATTCTGAGGTTTATACCCATTTGAGACTATCTGAAAGGTGATTTCTCATTGAAAACAAGAGTGCAAGATAAAGGCAATAGTAAAGGAATAATACATTTAAGGCCATAGTGACTATGAGAATTTACTGGTTTAATAGTAAAAAATTAACTGTACAGCAGAAAATAACAGCCTTTGTTGTTATTGTTTTTATCCTGTTACTTCTACATAATATTTAAATTAAAGGAATGGATTTCAGTAATAGCATTGAGAAAAGAAACAGTAAAACTGAAAGGGCAAATGACTTTTCAAGATAAGGTATGTGACCACTTTACGACTAGTAAGACTTTTTAGATGTGAGCAATTTGAAAAATTGGAAGACCAAAGATGTCAGGCTTAAATCGATTATTTTAGCCCTGTAGTGGGATTGCCTGGTCACAGCCTGAACCAGTGAATGAGCATCTGAGCGAGCGGAGCGGAGGAGCCCAGGTCCACCCGCCCTCCCGCTCTCCCTCTCGGTGGTGCTTCCGGGAGCACAGGTCCGCTCAGAGCCCGCGCGGGTTGCCCCCCGCCCTCCCTGGCTCTCCTCCTTCCGGCGCGCCAGTGTTCGAACGAGAGGCGGCCGCGTTCCTTCGCCTAAACGGTCGCCGGGAGGGGTGAGTTCATCCCCCTCATCTCTGACATCTCTTTCTGTAGCGCCTCTCCCTCAAATAAAAGCTCTGTCACCGCCTTTGCTTGCTTTACAAGCCCTAAGAGCTGAGCACAAACATTTTTTTTTTTTAAACAGCTCAAATTAAAAAAAAAACTCATCTAGATTAAGTCTTGTCTAGGAACAGATATCATAAAAAAAGCTTCATAAAGGGTTGGCTCAGGCTGTTTATGCTCTTCCTAAAAGGTATTCCCAAGAGAAATTGCCTGTCCTTCCTCCTGGCTTGGACTGCTAAAATGTAATTGGACATCATGGGAGTGCTCAGATGAGGAGAATGTCAAGTTTAGTTAACATCCCTTACTGTAGTTCAGATAGCCTCAGCTTGCATGTGCATTAATGCACATCCCGGAGAATGTGCATCATTTTGCCTCAAGGTGAGCTGCAGAAGGAGAGTACCCGTGCTTCTCAAGGTAGAATTTTAGGTGTGGTTGCAGCTTGCATCTTGTCACACAGCTATAGCAGCAGAATGCAGAACTGTTCACAAGGACTGATAGAGTGAGTTTATTTTTTCCACAAGTACCTCTGCTCTTGGAGTGCTTTCTCCAGTCTTACTAGCCAGATGATGGCCTTGACTAAGATCTGTTTCATGCAACAGAGTTAAAGCTTCAGCTGAACTTTCAAACATTGACATGCCTGCAGACAGTGTATTGCATGAGTGCACATTCTCCTTGACAGCTGCTGAGCTGAGTTTTAACAGCTTCACCTTTGTTCTATCCCTCTTAGTCTTCATTCCTACAGTTTATTTTGAAACAGCAATCATTGCTCATAGCCAATTCAAAATACAGCAAAAAGAAAAAAAAAGAAGGGAAGTACAATCATAAAAACATAGAATCATAGAGTGGCTTGGGCTGGAAGGGACCTCCAAGATCATCTAGTTCCAATTCCCATGCTATGGTCAGAGTTGCCACTAGATCAGACTGCCCAGGAGCCTATCAAGTCTGGCCTTGGATGCCCAGGAGGGGAGTATCCAGAACTTCTCTGCCCAATCAGTCCAGTGGTAACATAACAGAAGGCAGTATGACTGAAACTCTCCGTAGAAGTCAAGTGCAAAATATCACTCTAGTCAATGTAGCGAAAATTTATAACAGGTTGGAATTATATATCATTTGCAAGCATCAACCTGATGTTTCTTTCCACTTGGTAATACTCTGTTAACTACATATAGTATCTGTTAGAGGTACAGACTACATAGAAGCGGTGAAGCAGAATTTTAAGAAAACAAAATTTAGAGAGAAGACTTGGATGAGATAATGCAGAGTTCAATTTCATATTCCAGTGTTTCAAAATATGTGGAGCCTAAGCTCATTCTGCATATATGTACTAAATATTTTAGAAAAAAATATATCGGCCACAAATTTATACAGTAAAGGAAGACAAAATACCATGTTTGGATTTAATAATTTTTTTTATTAAATCTATTGGGAAAAAAGCCCACAAAATTTATATTTATGATATCCTAAGAATCTATTTACTTTTTAAGTGAGTTATTCTGGAAACGTTATATGAAGGCTGGCATTGCACTGGTGTTGTGGATTAACTTTGCAGCCATTCATTCATTCCTCCCATTGCCCACTCAGATGGAGGAGAGAAATGGAAATAAAAATAGAAATCATAGGTTGAGATTAAAAACTACTTACTGAAACTGCAAAGGAAAAAATACGAGTAATTATAACAATATATGTATTAGTTAGCAGATGTGATGCACAGTGTAATTGATCAACACCTTCTGACTGATGCCCAGACAGTCCTCAAGAAGCAGCTGTTCCCCACAGCCAGCTCCCTTCAGTTTTGGAGTTTTTTCCACATGATGCCATATAGTATGGAATTCCCTTTGGCAAGTTGAAGTTACCTGTCCTGATCATGTACCCTTCCAGCCCTTTCCATGTAATTTTTAGGTTTTTTGTAGCCCTTTCCTCTTTTATTTAGTTCTCCTTTTAAAGGAGTTCCACTTTCTAATTTCTCTATACTTTTTGAAATTATTTTGTATTATCTTTGAGGGAAATTCTCTACGCTCTTTAACTTCACTTACCAAAGTGACAAGTGGCAAGGGAATTAAAATCTTTCTGAGTGATAAATAAACATGCAACAAGGATAAAGAAATCCAAATCTAAATTCACAAAGGAATAAGACAAATATTGAGAGTGGGATTTTAATTAGTCGTGTCATAAAACTTAATTATACATGTAAGTAGAGCATCTGGGCAGAAGAAGGAAGAGAGAAATGCAGAAAATAATTTTGATCATACAGAGACCTGAGAAATCTGAAATATAGAATTTCCATACAATGTGAAAGAAGGAGCTTTACATTAACTGTTCAGAACTTACTCAAAAACACTTGAAATCGGTCAATAACTTGTCACGGAAAGGGTACATCGCAGTCGTTTTTCTCTCAAATTGCAGTATTCAAAGCTATCTTAATAACTTAGCTGCTTTGCTTTCAATAGAAGCTGGTATTTTTTTTTTTTTTTAAGGAAAACAAGTGATCAAAGGGACCTGCAAAACAAAAACAGAGAAGTTATTATAGATTCTGTCTGCTTTAACACTGAATCTACATAAAGGGATAAGAGAAATTACTAGAAATTCTGACAAAAAGACACATTATAGGTTGGACTTCCTTTTTAAGCCCTTTTTCAGACAACATTTCTGGAACTGTGGAAGACAGCAAAAACTCTTGTATCCTTGAAATGTGAAGAGGGCTCTAAAAAGATTGAGGGATAACTAAAGTAGAGCAGGGAATAAAGACTTCAGTGAGAGTAAAAATAGTGTAGATATTTTTTGAAGTAAGAAGAGTTACAAAACTATAGTATGGTGTAAGGGAGTTTAAAAAATTGTGAATCAGTGACCAAGTGATGGAAACATAGAAAAAAATATTAATTACATATAAGAAAGAATAACCTTCCTTGAAGTATGGAATGTAAAAAGTACATGCTTGGTAGTATGGATTTATGAAAATTTGAGAAGGGACATATTGTCCATACTTACTATTTTTCTCTGTTTTATTTTACATGCTAACAATAACAGTGGAAGGCAGAACAGTACTAATTATGGAATGCATAAACTTCAAGCTGGAAATGAATGAGTACAGAGATGGCAGCCCACAATCAAGGGGTAGATCAGGCTAGCAAGGAAAGTGTGTAGGGTGAGGTGGACGTGTTAGAAAGAAAACTGGACTGTAAAGAGCTAATCTCAGTCAGATGCACAGAAATAAGGACAGCATTATGGAGAAAGCTTTCTTATCTTTCCTGGGAATTAAGCACAGTCAAAAACGTCTCCAAATAGCTTGCAACATGGAGAAGAAACAAGAGGAATTAGAGCTGTGTATAGAGCTGCAGACTTGCAGTCTTTGGGATCACAGACACTGTAGGATCGCTCACATGCAATGCATAGATAAAGGTACTTTCAGAAGGACCGGCTGAGGTAGAGAAAAGGGGTAGTTGTATACGAGAAAGAAGAATGGAGACTGGAGCTCTGATTTGGGGTGCATGGTAGATCTCTTCAGAATTTATGGATTTTGATTTGTGGACAGATAAATATAGACATTTTGTGGATGTCAACAACAGACTGTGTTCAGGAAGAAGTACTAAGTGAGGCTGTCTTCAAAAAACAAGAAGTCTCACATTCACAGGTCAGCTTCACAGAGTAGTCTAGTAGTACCAGATATAGATTCTACCTTCTGATGCAAAATCACAAGCATTAAGTCAGATCATTATTGAATTTAAAAAGATATGTTTTGACCCTCAAGATCCCTGCCCTTCTGCTTGCTTTAAATATACATATATATATATGTATAAATAATAATAAAAATGTTTTATATATATATATATAACATGATTAATAACAAAATACATCTCAAACTATGGAATGGCTTCCACACAGAGGTATTATTATAAAAATCACACCCAGTAATAATATAGCAACAGAGTTTAGTATAGGCTTGTTCACACTGCCAATTTCAAGACTGTTCAGCTTTACAGAACAGATCATAAAAAGCTTAAGAAGTGCTTTTACTCACTCCATTTTTCTAGGCTATAAGATCTACACTGAATTTAGTGTTACAGATTCCATTTTTAACACATAAGACAAAAGATTAGTGAGAATACACAATTGGTACAAATACTGGGAGCTATCTACAGGACATGAAAGAAGCTGGAAGTAAAGTCATTGTGCAGAATCTGCATAGATGAAACATCATCAACAGAAAAGAATCGGATGACACTAACCATCCATAAGAATGACTAACGATGGAAGGAAAAGGAAAAGTAAGGAGGAGGATGCAGAGAACCCCAAATATATAAATTCTCATGCAAAAGAAGTAAAGCTTGTAAATATTCATGAAAGTAACACAAATAATTATACTAAAGCTAATACATGAGATAGCTTTCGATTTTTCTGGATTTTTTATTTTTGTATAAACAGAATATACAATCTGTTACTAGTGAATTCTGCTTTCATGTTTAGCTGATCATTTCAGCTGTGTATAGAATGCTTATGTAACACTTGCTGCAAGTGACCTCCTAGAAATTATTAACAATTCATAGGTACTAGTTGTGAGTATTTTTGAATGTATCTATAATAGCTGTGCATGAGATCTCCACACAGATTACACATAAAGTTCTTGATCGCTCTTTAGCAGAGTAAATATTACATGCCTTTCAAAAGTGTTTCTCTGCCTTTCAGAAGTGTTTCACTTTCTCAAATATAAAAAAAATACAACCAACTTTACTGTTATCAAAGATCAAAACATTCTCACACTAGAATCCGAGCCCCTGGCTTCACTGGGTTTTACCACCCATAGAAGCACAACAATAAAGCGAAATATCATTGTAATATGGAGACTGCCCCTGTTCCATACTACGCACTTTTGGGAGTCTAGGGTTAATAAAAAGAACAGTACAGGAAAAGAAAGAAAGCAATGAGGGGAACACTGAGTGCTTGGGAAGGGTGATATACCTGCTACCCTACCTGTCTGCACATACCTGCAGAAGTGACAGTGCATATATTTTGTCATTCCTTCTCTTCCCGGTGAACAACATTCATTAATAGCCTTGGTGTCTGATGGCCTTTTTTTATTTCAAGCATAGAATGTTAAAGAGGATAACATTTCTGCATGTATTGCTGTTTCTTCTGGAACAGTTTTTAGGCTTTTACAATTAATGTGAAAGTTAATTAATGTGCAACAGGAATATCAGTGGCTCGTTGCCAGAAAATCATAAGAAGCTTCATTAGTTCAGATGAAGATTCAGATAAAAAAAAAATCATATACTGAGCCTTACATAAGTATTGTAAATTGCTTTAGAAAGCATTCCTATTTCCATGTATAATTAAATCAATATTCACTCATGAAGAAAGAAATCCAAATAAATTTTTGGTGTGTGCTATTAGCAATGAAGAGTTGAGTCATACAGACAAAAGGACAACTGCTAAGGGAAAGGTTATCTTTTAAGTCTTCCTTTCTATTCCCAATGATATCAAGGAATATATAAAGAAATTATAATAGTTTTCTATAGGAGATTTTTCCTCTAGTCAGTCACTCTGTTAATCAATTTTATTTTCATTTACTCATGCAGAAGAATAATGCTACCAAGTCTTGCATATTTAAAAGTCTTGGGTTTTATTTGTCTGAGATTTTTATCATCACAGAAATGCATGTATGTGATTTGCTTGTAATCACAGACCAGAGATGTTTCTGCTGCTGGCTAAAGTGCTTTACTCCTTTGTCAGATTACTATATAGATACACTAAAATGGGCAAAAAAAAAAGAAAACACAGATAATTGCAAAATGCTGTCCTATCTGTACAGATGTACAAACAGTGAAACTTAACCCCATGGTACATGTTACTTCTGAAAGTAAAAAATTCGCAACATGTATGTGTGTATTTCATAAAATTGTTGGTGCAAAGTACATCAAACAGATCCCAGACACGTGAAGGTGTCAGACCAAACTCAAGATGGTCTAATTATGGAAAGTAATCTCAGAACAGATTGATCCCTAGACATGGTTTTATGAGTGGGACCAAAGAAATAACAAAAAGTCTTAGGTCAAAGAAAATCTGCATCATAAGTTGGGAGTTGGCCAGATGTCCCCAGGAACGGCTGGGTTTTGATTTTTGTAGGAAAGAACAGTTCATGCTGCACAGGAAATACAAGGAGACAGGTTCCATTTTGGAATCAAACTGTTTTTATGTCATAAGAGACTGTAGGACACCACTCTACTGATACTTCTATTTTCTTATTTTGTTTTTTTTTCTGTCTGCCCTCTGAGACAGCCAATACATGAAGTTACTTCTTATTTCACTTTATTTTTTTTTTCTCAGCAATTCCAGCTTTATCAGATGGTAGGCTGTTCCTCAGTTTCCTGTTTTGTGCTTAGCAATGGCATCTTAGCGATGACTGTGGTTCTTAGGATGCCATCTGCATCCATCAGGTTTGTTCCTGAACCCAGGACAAGCTCCAGTGCCAGTGGCCTAGTTCCCAGACTAACGTATTTTTTTCAGTCATTGTTTCGCAGCCATTTTATGTCACTATGCTGTCAATATATGGCCAGACTACCTCTCTAACCATGGCCTCATCAGATCCACAGCCAAAATCTCTGCAGATGCTGCTGATCTTCCACTTGCAGAGTAGCAGGTGGCAGGGGAGGGGACTGGTTGCGTACACTTCTGGACATACTGGCATCTGCTGCTTTGAAGACTTTGCAAATACCACTTTTTTAGCTTTCTGCGCCAGAGCAGCTCCTAACAGAATATTACCACAGTTGCCCTGGAGCTATGAGCCTGCAGTTCCCATTCTTACTAGATTATGCAGATAGCCATGATGTAAGTATGCTTATATGCATTGTCAGTGACACAGTCTTTTTTGTTTACAGCTAGTGACTGTAGCAGCAACAGGTCATCAGATGAGTCCTAGCTTCTTGGCATGTGAATACAGAGTTAATTTGTTGGCTCTGACAAAAAGATTTCCTTTGCTGTATGAAGAATCTGTCAGAATTGAGAACAAAAAATGTCCTAATACACCAGTGCATGAATCTGCAGTACAATAGAGAGCTGTGCCAAAATGTGACTGATGTGATTGTCAGTGGAAGTTGTGGCCTAAAGGCCCTCTTACCTTCTCTCACATGCTCCTGTTTCAATCAATTTTATTTTCTAAATGAGGCAGAAATCAGATTGTTTTTGCTGTTGCCATAACAACTGACAGAAACACCAGTACTGTGGTCAAAACTCCCTACCCTTCTTGTCAAGAAGAACCTTCAGCAGGTGCTTGCTTCACTCACTGTGAGTGAACTTACATTTTGTCTATACAGATAGCAATCCTGCCAGGAGAGACTAGTGTGCAGCTGCTTGGAAAGCAGCCTCTGTTGGAGGACTCAGAGCACCCTTGCTTGTTTTCAGGGGACAGATATCTTTGGGAACTAGTCATGGTGCATCCAGGACTGAGGGAAAGGATGACCAATACAAACTTGATCATGGTTTTTCCAGCAACATGGCCACTCTTTGTACTCCCAAAATACGGTTTCTCTGCAGTTTAGATGTCACTTCCTGATTCAGGGGCATGAGTAATCATTTTTTTCTGACTATGTGAAATTGGATCCTCTGATTCCCACCTATTTTTTGTCTGAAATGTACTAAATATTAGGTGTATGTACAACAGACTGAAACTAATAGCAGATACCAACAGGCACATTTTCTTATATAGGTCTTATGTAAGTCTCGAGATTATATATGGAATAAACATGAGGCACAGGGAAAATATGGAGAGATACTTTAATATGAGTACAACTGGGCTAGTGATGTTTTTTTAATGTATTTAGCAAATGTATCCTATATGGTGTGCACTGTGGATATTTACAGACCTTCAAGATCCAGTAAATACAGTCATACCCAGGCAGATATAGCCAAACTTGAATATTCCCTTTTCATCTTCTGAAATACATATGGCAAGCTTAAGACTCTTTTTTTTTTTTTCCTCAAAATTGAACTGAATATCTTACTAACCTGGATTGACATGTAAGAAAATCAAATGAAATGAAGAACATCTCAATTAGCTCATCCACATAAATAAGTTAATGGCAGCTGAGAGTTTGCTCTATTAAGCAGTGTTATTGTGCTCTTTGTATCTGTTGCAATTTTCATAGAAATAAATGGGAGGCATCATTTTTGGAGTAACAAGAATGACAACCTCTCTAAATCAGGGCCTGATAAACTGCACATCTTGTGAGCAGAAACAGAAATACAATTATTAATAATGCAAGAATATACATAAATATAGGCAAAAACTAGTATCTTATTTTCGTAACTGCACTTTCTTCCTACCACAGTAGTAAGGAAG
Organism: Oreortyx pictus; assembly: GCA_036925125.1. NCBI lineage: Eukaryota > Metazoa > Chordata > Aves > Galliformes > Odontophoridae > Oreortyx > Oreortyx pictus. The sequence continues at coordinate 32,488,698 of JAUPFR010000006.1, read as the reverse complement.
TAAGAAATCTGAGTAAACATAATGAAAGTTCTTCTACTACGAATCTGAGTGAAATCTGTTCTACTTGACTGTTTAGGTTCTGTAGTTTTACATCAGTTACTTCATTTATTCGAATGTTGTGATGTGAAAAAATTGAAAATTTTAAGAAGTATCTTAATTCTTCCTTCTATGGTTTCAAAAAGGCATTATGAAGATGATCAGGTAAATAAAAAGGGAAAAAAAGAAGCATTATTTTAGTTTAAAAGGAGAAGGGAGAAACATAGTTAATTATTCTTTTTGAATAAAATTCTACTTTGAACAGAAGAAAAAAAGCATTCAATGACCACTATATTTTTAATAATTTGTTATTCTTATCATTTAAAACAATATTCTTTAACTTCAAAATATTTTTTCCAAAGGAGCTACTAAATTAGGTTCTCTTGACTTTCCTGAAATGTACCTATTCTCCACCTTTAAAGTGCCTGTATTAATTAGAGCATGACATGCACAGTGGGGAATACACAAAACTTCACCAATAGATGTTGACACTTCAAAGAATTAAAAGAGGTAATTTGAGATAGAATTCAGTGAGCTCCACTCTTCCTGGGGGAGGTAGGAAGAGAGGGAGGAATTTAAATTCAGTTCAAGTCATTATAGATATTTATAGATATTTAGTATACTGGAATGGATCTCAGTTTTGTTGAATATATTTTAGTACAATTTGCTGAAATCAAAGTGCTACTTACCTACAAACGAATTGCATCTTCATTAGTGAATGATGAACTTCAAAAGGTTCAGAGTTCAGGTTCGTTTCAATTGTTCAGTAAGAAGTTCCAGTGCAGGTGGCATTGCATCCTTTCGAGCTCACACAGCTCCTGCTCTCTCTGAAGTTCTTTCAAAAACTTTTCCAATATCTTTCCTTTGTTTTGTTGTCTTCTTTTTTTTTTCCCTTTCTGATCACATTGTAATGTGATTATTATTGCATAATCACTGCATCACTTTGCCTTTCATGTATTTCAAGCAAGTGTTCTGAAGTGACTACCTTTTCTGAAACCTACAGAATTTGGAGATGCAGCAATGAGGAAAACTCCCAAGACTGAAATCAACACTTTAGAATTCCTTCCCATAGTTGAACGATGTTTTCAAAATTGCATTATGTCATGTTATACCATGTGCTGAAGCCAATGCTCTGTGACACAACATACAGTTTTTTCTTGTTTCTTTTAGGAGTCATTAGCCACATAGCAGGGGAAGACTACTTTGGATTTTGGTCACCTTTGTGAGGAGATTGAAAAACAGAAAGGCTGTGGCAAAGATTATCTGCCAAAATTGTGGATCTTCACGTATAAGCAATGCCTAGAATAAAAGCAGCACATCAGCTCTTTATGCTCCTAGGACGGCCAGCATCATTTGTGAGTCTTATTTCACTTAACACTGGGGTTGTCCATCTTCCCCAGTGAATTTAAACAAGCTATGAAGAAAAATGTCCTGGAGAGTTTTGAAGAAGTCAGCAACAATGAGGCACTGATACAAGTTCCTTTGAATGTTTCCCTCTTTCTCTCCAAGTTTAGAAACCAGAGAATCTACTAGATATAATAGGGCTAGAAAGTAAAATAAAGTAAAGTTAAAATATACATAGGAATGTTGAAGTTAGAGTTAGGTAGTATAAAAAAGCCAAGACAGAAAATATGCTCAGCTATAGAAAGTCAGAAACAAAACAGCAAGTATAACCTTACTGGGAAGTTGCCTCTCAGGAGTGAAGCCAGGTAAATAGCAATGCTGGAGAAATTAGGATGAAAGATCTGTATTTAAGATATACCCATAAACCTAGAATTTCTGGTACATGACAATAAATTAAGTGAAATAAGAAAATGAATTTCAGACACATATCATGTTACCCATAAGCAGCAAGACTGCCATCTTGCCATTGCTAGTATATCTGATTTTCTTTTCTTTGTTTGCTGTTTTTGTTATTGTTGCTATTATTAATATTTCTTTTATTCACATTATTTTTGTAAAATCTGGAACTGGTCATTTTGCAGCTTGTTTCCTGTCTTAATTGTCCCTTATTAACATTGGAGTTTCTGGTGCCAACCACAGGAATTCAATAAATCTGTTCTAGACTCTTATGTGTTTTTAAATCACATTGCTGTATGATTTTTGTTTTACTTACAGAAAAATGATGGGAATTATTTGGGATTCATCTGTGGGAGAAGTGAGGGAGGTATTTTTAACAGGCAGTTGAAGACCTGCCCTTGCTCTGCAAAGAAGGAATGGACTTTTGCAACAGTATGTCATTGGTGGGGTAACACTGTATCACAGTGTAGTTGTCCTAGCTGCTAAAAAGTAGTGGATGAACACTCCTCCATTTAGTGAACTCTGCTTCACAATAACAGGGTGACAATATCCGAGGCTCAAAAAGTAGTGTCACTTTGATTGCTTGTTCTCCATAAAACAATTATCCTCATGAATAGTTCTCTGACACCTTCTGTTTAGAATCCAGAGTCAGAAGGATGCTGAGGAAAGAATACAAAACACAAAAAGATTTTTAAGTAAATAAAATTAGGAGAATGTTTCAGAATGATTAGTAAGCCTTTTCAGTAGGCCAGCTACACAGGAAGATAGATATATATCACACAATATGCGTGTATATCATGATCTTAAAGCTTGGACATGGTTACTGACTATGTGATTATTAGAATAAATGTGAAACTTGAAATAACAGCACAGTCTCTTGGAATATATACAAACAGATCTGAATGGCTATTTTTAAGCTTGAACAAATAAAAAATATCAATATAGTATGACAAAATATTCTGAGAAAACAAATCCAAATATTTTCAACGTGTACATAAACAAAACAAAACAAAACAAAAAAAAGAAGTTAAAAAATAAATATATATATATATATAGAGAGAGAGAATGTTTAGCCCAAATAATATAATAAACAGAACTCTAACTAGTATTGTTGTTCAGATCTCATTTTTCTATGTGTGGAATTCTGACAAGTTAAATGTTCTGTGAAGCATTGGCCCCCACAAAGAATTTCCACAGCTGCAGAACACTGGGTATTGCAAATTATAGGTTAAATGTAAAAACAAAAATAAAAGCTGTGGTGACAACAGCAATCACTACAAAGCAGATTAGATTTTGTGGAGGAAGGAATATACTGCAGACTCAACTTGGTTTATAACACAAAATAACCCAAAATATTTGAGAATTTCCATTGTTTCTTTCAGTTACATATGGAATTGATGAACATAGAATTTATATACAAACATAAATGTACGCACTCTTTGATTAGATACATGTCAGGGCACAGTTCTGCTACAGTGATGTTGAAAAAATAAAAACAACTCACTCATAAGTACTGTCAAAAATTAGGTAAAATTAGAATGAGATAAAATCCATCAATTCTTTCTCCTTTTGGCAGGTTCCATCTTGGGCAGTCCTGTGGAAATTATACATCATGAATAGGCATTTCTTTCAGCAGAAATCCAGGGGCATTGGAAACATTGTTAACAGAATTAAAGTGCCAAGCCTTGATAAGTATTTCTCAGTGGACTTTCTCACAGTTCTCTTGGCTCAGAAAAAACAGTTTTGACCAATGGATAGAAAAGTTATTGCCTTGGGATAAAGGTTTCAGTAATGTATTTTCCTTGAACAATCTCTTTTGCATAACCACTTCTATTCTCTAGTACATTTGGGGGTACTTTCTCCATTTATTAAATTCTGTCTACATTATTTGTCTATCTGCATCATTATAAGGTTCACAAATGCCTTGCACTAACAGATTACTTAGTGACAATACAGTCCATACTTAGAGTCATTTTATCAGAATATGCATAGTTCTTAGTCTAAGCACATTTTAACCCCCAAAATACTAGACTGTAAAGTTTAATTGACATTGTATCCAGTTAACAAAAATGAAATGCCTTCTTAGTTGTGCACAAATTAATCCTACTCTCACTTCCATTTTGCATAGAAGCAAGGCCTCTCAGGACCCGTGTTTTTTGATTTCAACATTAAAATCTTCCTGAAGTCATCAGAATGAGTGAAATTGTCAAAATGTTGTCATTGCATAAATTACTGTAGAAAGATTTCACTGTCATTTTTATAAAATTGACAATAAAGCAATAAAGGAATACATGCAGAGTCAAAATGATGCTTTATGGGGGGGTGATCCCTGTTTTTCCTTGTAAAGCGAAACTAAACAGGACAAGTCTTTGAGATACGATGGGTGGTATCTACCACATTTCAAAAGTTTTCTTTAAAGTGATGGGAACATGCAGTAGAAAGTATCTTATCTTGTAACCGTTCTTACTGTAGTTTTAACTGACATTCTGTTTGTTTTAATTCAGTAGCTTCATCCTTAAACTTTGTAAATTCTTTACTACTTGAAAAATATGGCTATTTTGTATATAAAAGGAACATTCTCAGTGACTGAATGCTAAGGCTAAACTGTTTAAATCTGTTTTAGTACTTTCACAAAGCTCACAGCCATGAATCAGCAAATATGAAAGGAATGTGTCCTTATTTCATTTCTGTCCATTGCTCTTTCCCTGTTACTCTGTGTACTCTGCTCACTAATTGAATAGTTTGAATAAATAAAAGCAATCTCATTTATGTTCAGTCTGTGAAAGAGAAAGATGAGAAGTTACCCATCACATACTTCGTTTTCTTTTCACATACTTAGGTCCTAAAATGATGAATTACCTTTTACAGGCTGGCATTTCCTATTGAATCCTGGGGATTTCTCTGTGGACCCTAATGGGGAAGATGCTGTGAATGATGAGCGTTTAGTAGTGCTCTGATTGTAGCACTCAGCTGCGTGTGTTTCTTGACAAGTGGAGCAGGAGGTGAACTTCATAAAATCTGTAGAAAAATGAGCTGTAAGAGTAAAAAATAATAGTAATAGAAGTAAAGATGTATACAAACCTGTGTAAAAGGTACATAATTTATTTATAAAGATTTGTGTGTTTGTATTGATATCATCTTTGCAAGGGTAGGGAATGGAATTATTTTCCTTTAAAGGAACAGAGGCACACTCTCATTAATCTCAGATATGCATATCAATGTTGAAAATATTATTTGAAACACTTAATATTTGATTTTGTCATAATTTAATATATCACGTAGCTGGAAATCATAAGCATTTCTTCAAATCAAGCTCCAACTTCTCAAATCAAGGATGAAAAAAAAGGAATAAATTGTTATGATTTACATAGTCTGAATACATCTTAAGGGAAAATAGATATTAGTTCTGTTCTCTGAAGAGGAAACTGATGACACTAACAATAAAATCAATGTTCCTTTCCTATAAGTTTTTTAAACCTAAAGCAACTTCCACTTTTCTATAAACAAGGATGGAATCTTACAGAGAAGATTCAGCCACAGAAGGCCCCCAAGTTCAGTGGATCTGCCTATGCAGCTATATGGGCTTTCTAATCTAGACAAAGCTCTCAGCTTTACTGCACTCTGCCTGTTGATGCACAGCGAGAATGCTCACTTTCTGTGACCTTACACAGGAAGCAAGAGTAAAGCACAGAAATATCTACAGAGAATGTTTCAAATTTATATTTGTGTGGTTGATATTTGAATGTTTTCATGATTACATGTTTAATTGAAATATCTTAATCAAATTTTGTTGCAGGTATTTTATGCACAGATACACATAAGAGCATGTGTGGGAAAAAACACCAAGGGATTCTCTGCAATGCAGTTTTACATAAAGGCCTCCAAGAGCAGACAGAATGTTATTAGACCATAAAAGCACATCGGGCTGATTTATGGTTTCTGATCAAGGTTTCTGTGAAAATTACTCTGCATCACCAGCTCAAGGTGACTGTTACCATTAATGTGTGGAAAATAAATGAGATGGGGAAACTGATATCAGAGGAAGAAAAAGGAAGCACCGAGACAGTTTATATAGCACAGGCTTCTCATTTTGTTTTACAGTGCATAGAAGACTGTCATCAAAATGATTGCTTTGGGGCAGAAAAGGCAATTCTGGATAATTAGATCTTATGGCAGGCTTTCTTACATCCTGTATATAAGAACCATCAGGTAAAATACATTTGTGCTATATGTCATCTTCTCCTCTGTCATGTAAACATTCTTAGAATGTCAAAAATGAATAACATTTTTTTCTCTTAAGTTATTTTCCAGAAGAGATAAAATTACTAATATAACTTCACAGGAGTCTCAGTGATCAGGACTATTTCACATGTGATCTGATTGCAATTTACATTTTGGCCAGCAATACAATAAAAACAACGTATTTTTTCCTCAGTTCAGTGTTGTTTTTTTCTATGATGTATCACAGAAAAAAAGATTTTTTGTTCTCTTTTCTTTTTCTGTTGAAGACAAAAAATTATACTGTCATTTAAATACAAATGAGTAACACATTTTTTTCAATTTCCTTCATTATATCTATTCTAAAATGCATTATAGTTATTCTTTACATATAGCTTATTTTTATTAAGGATATACTCATTGACATAATGCTACTTCCAATTTTCTTTGTTTTCTCTTTACTGTTTCAAATTGCCTGCACTCTCCTGTCGTTTGTTGCTGTATTTTGCAAGTAAAGGAAATAAGTATGAAAGGAAATCCATCCACAGTAAAATCACTACTGAGCCATGGAAAACCATTCAGGACACCTCAAGCTTCCCCAGGATTTTTAAAACCATTCTGTAACATTTGATTTCTAGATTCAAAATATAGTATATGGGTGTGTTACATTATACACATCTGGAGAACACCAGGTTTGCCATACAACTGGCTATAGCAGCTGATCTTATGGTCACTAAAAGATATGTTCAAAGCAGCATATGGAACAAAGACATCCATGTATCTGGGGGTCAGAGTCCAGAGTTTTAGGACATGATGACGCACCAAGTGAAAACCCTTTTCAAACTTATTTTCTGCTTAAAATGAATATCTTTCAATTTACATTCACAATAGGACACAATATCTTAGCTAACTCATACCACTAACAAACAGGGCTTAAAGCACCTGTAACCTTAATATTGCTGGCTAAAATGCCATATATTCAAAAAGAATTTCTGTTATTTTTATTTATATAGGAAGAAAAGGACTTCTGTTTCTATGCAAGAGTGATTAGCTCGTACTGTTAATAGGGTGGTTTTCCTGGTACTTAATTGAAACCAGGTGGATATTTAGAGCCAATGTGTATCAAGAACCAGATATCAGGTGATCATGACTTCATGCCTGATTCTCCTCAAGATAAAAACTTACTGTCAAGGCTGTATGTTTTAGAAATTAATATGGAAAAAAAAGAGAAGCCCTATTTCTTAGGGTGAGTATAACAAGGCTATTTGTAGTAGTGTCCTGAAAATGGCTGATAAAGAAAGCTCATAGTGTTTTTGTCTTTGTTTTAGTGGTGTCTTGTGATTTTTCTTTTGTAAAAGTTTCTGTTAATGTTATAAATGTCTTAATTTTTACTTCAGATCACTATAAGGAAAATATGAATTTTATTCTTGTCTGTGCTTCTCATTGTATGTTGTATCTAGTTAATTTTGTTAAGTTACAAAGCATTTGTGTCAATCTGTAGAAATGTAATGTGTTAAATAACTGTGCTGTTGATCTCAAAGTAGTTTTCCCCAAACATGCCTGTTAAATTTTGTGGTAACCTCCGATACCTGCACTGGAAGGCATAATGAAGATGAAAAGATAGCTACTCTCAGTAGTGTTTCAGTAATTACTAGGTTCAGAATACTTTTTATGTTGTAGTTAAAGCAGTACTTTCCTGTGATTAGGAAAAGTGTTTGAAGTCAAGATCCTGATGCTCAGTAGGAGCTGTTGTATGTCTGTCACTTTTCCTTTTTCAAGGACTCAAGCGAAAGAGACATAATTTTTATTTCTGATATAAGTACAAAATGTTAGCATTATGCAGTGAGGATCATGTGTTTCTATCACCCCTTCTTGTTTCTCTGGCCTTTTCTTTCTTTTCTTTTTTTCATGCTTCTTTTGGAGTCCCTTAACTTGTACGTAGTGTTGCTAACAAAGCTGTGTCACATCTATAAATGTAACATATTGCAACTTCAGAATTCAAATTACTAAAATTACTTGAACTAATGATTACTTCCATTGTTTTATCAGAAAATGATATTGGTAATTAAGCAATGTGAACATGTAGTCTATTTAAAGCACTACCAGTTGAGCTTATTTGCTCTGGCTTTTTTTTTTCCCCTTTTTTTTTTCCTCCACAATAAATCCAGCAAAAAGTTGTTTATGATGGCACAAAAATGTGTTATGAGTGCTGCTTGTCAGTAATTTAAGTATTTTGATCTTGTGCTGAGTCGTACAACACTAGCTTTGAACACAGGACATGAGAAGTTTATCAATTTCATTTTTGTGGAAAAGTTTTTTTTCATTGGATATTATTCCTTCACTCTCTACATTCTTTAAGTTTTATATGCCATTGAAGGATAGCAGTACTGAAACAACACTACTAAACAATGTCCTTAGATACCACATCAATGCATCTCTTAAAGGAAGAGTCTTAATTATTAGATTTTTACTGTTTGTTTTTTTTGGAAGGCTAATTTGGATTATATTTGATCTTTGTTAGCTAATCTTGGCTATACTCACGGCAGTCATTTCTGAATAAAGAGTTAGTTGAAGTTGACGTATCTTCAGTAAGGGAGACTTAAAGCAGAAGAATTCTAAGAAGCATTCTGAGAACCCTGTATTGTTATTCAATTCTATGCCTAGCTAATTAAGTGATTTAAGGAAGTTTCTATATTTTTCCATGCCAACTTAATCTGTAGAGGATGGGAAAGGGAGGGGCGAATAAAATAATTTATTAAATTGCTTACAGGAGAGTGACCTTTCACAAAATACCATAATTCTAACAGGTAAGGCAGGTTTTAAAAGCCTTTAGGGAAGGAGATATCAACTATACGATAGAAATACTGCATAGAAAGCATGAGCAAATACACTGATTTTGCTTAGAGGACTTGCCAGTGAACCTGGAATGTCATGTTATGGAAATATATAGGAGTCTTGTGGTACTAATGGGAGTTGGTGAATGGTGGTTTAAGCCCTTCTTAACCCGCAACTATGTCAGTGCTAATGATTGAGTAAATGCAGCTTATTTCAGTGCTCTCCAGCACAGTATGGGAGACTATCAGTGCTCAAAAGAGAAAAACCTGAAGTTATAGTGTTTTTCAACAGGAATGCTGATGATAATTCTGAGAGAAGTCATGGATCACAACATAGATTTGTGAAGAGTCAGAGGTAATGTAAGCCCATTGATTAACTCTACAATTCCCAGACCAGACACAAGGGGGGGGGGGGGGGGGGGGGGGGGGGGGAAGGGCCCCAGACATCTCCTGTCAACTTGCATTTTCTCTCTGGTACAGGTCAGCTTTTAGCCTTCTATATGATAGCAACTAGTCCTGAACTGAGTATAAAGGACAGTTTGGGCTTATAATACCATTTCATAATTCAAATATATTGGTGAAAAGAAGAGAGTAAATGTTTTAAAAAGAAAATAAAAGCTTGCAGTAGCCAGTGAAAATAAACTACAGTTAGGAGAGAAGTAACTTCTTTCCAACTTTCATTCCAAATAAGTTGCCTGTTCTAGGAGACAAAAGTACTGAAATAACAGGAATTCGATGAAACTGCAGAGAAATTGCAGAAAAAAAATCAAATAAAAGGTATTGGATGATTTTTGATAAGTTGTAACAGACTGTGTTGAAGTAAAAACTTCTAGTGCTTTGAATTTCATTGCCAACTGGGGACAAAAAAAAACAGATAATTTTTGTCTTTTATTCACTGTATTTATGTTCAAAAATATTAATAGTAACATGTTGTTCTTTTATAGCACTTTACAGGCGGAAAAAATAGGAAAAGAATCTTAAGATAGGACAAAAACATTTGTTTTTCAATGGGAAAAGAAAGAAAATTGAACAGACCTCAGTAGCACTGTAGAAATCATAATAGGAAAGATAATGCCTCCTTGGGTTATTTTCTCAGATTTAGCACAAAAGATCAGAGGAGACATGAATGGATTTTAAAGAAAAATAGGTTCAGAAGAGACATACAGAAGCTTTTTTGCACTCGGTGTAATCAGTGTTACTAATGGCCTTCCTGGCAGGGTGTTTTGAAGCTGTGTTAGTCAAGAAGGTGATACTGTCCTACCTGTCAGGAGCGTATTAAAAAGACTACGGCGAATTTTCTATATATTCTGATACTATGGTATCTAGCTGAATGTCAGAAATACTCTGGAGGCTAGATTCTTGTTCATACTTTGTGTTTTCCCTAATATTGCACTACCATTAATGAGTACCCTTGTTTCACCTGCTGAAGTTCCCATCTGTCAAAAGGTATTCAACAACATATAAGTTAGTACAAGAGAGAATTTATGAAAATTATTTTTCATAATATATTTTAACCTTCAATTTTCCTAAATTTCTGTGAGCATATACTTAGCATTGTTAAACATTTTGTGTAAAAGGAAAAAAAATATTTTAGTACGTTATAGTCTAAAACATTGTATGTATAATATTTAATACTGCTGTATAGGCTAATCAGATGAACATCTATGTATAAGGGAGTTTTTATTTATCTTTTAATCTTCATATGGTCTTCAATAGTCTTGGAGTGTTGTGGAGGCTTGAGTAGTTTCTTTTGTTTGCCATTGTGAAGAGCAGTCAGAGTTTTAGTCTGGCTTTGCTGAAGAAGAAAATGCTGGTTATTGACTTAAATATCAGCTGAGTAGCTGTTTGAACAATATATGACAACACAGTTCTATTTGCATCCCTTACAGCTTACAGATTTACTGTTAAGCTTAATTTCTCTTTTCAGCTTGATCCATCTATGTTCATACAGTTAACAAATGAACTACAGAACCTGAAATTTTGGGGCATTTATACTTGCGTAACTCTTGAATGTCAAGGACTTATCATGGATATATTGATGATACCAGATGTTAACCTTTCTCTTCAAAAAACAGGAATCCAATTTATGTATCTACCATCTAAATAAATATCTATACGTGCATAGATAATTTGAGTTTCCTGCAGTTATAGAAATGACATTGCAAGTACTTGGCTATTTTGCATGATCCTTATGATCCCATGTATAAACATGATGTATGCATTTTCTATTTTTTTTTTTTTTTTTTGAATGGGGAAAATTGCCTTTTCAAAAGTATGTTCTTGTACAGGGAGAAAGAGGGGCAGAAAGCAACCTAACCTTTATTTCATTTTTTTTTTTAGTTTGAAAAACTCATTATTTGTATTTTATATACATTACTTAATCTAGCTAAGGTAGAAACTATGCAGCAAGTTTCTTTAGTGTTGCAGTTACTTCAATATTTGCTTTTTTGATACATGCTTACTTATCTTTACTAAGGTTATGCAGTAAATTTGGCCATGATATGGACCATGAATCTACTTTTTGATTGCCCTCTGAGTGATTACTCATCTCACCAAGGAAAAACATCTGTGTACATTCCGTATGGATAAAATCTTGCCAGATCAGACACGGATATCAACCAGGCAAATGTGCAGTGCAGCCAAGGAGCACAAAATGTCAATTCATTAATGCATCAAATATTATTGAGGGGATTTCAGCCATTGGAATGTCAAAGTATACTTTTCTTTGCTGTGATTCTCAAATGTCTCCAGGGCACTCATCCATTACAAAGCTTATTTCAGTACAAAAATAATTTGTGAGAAGTCTACATACTGCAGTGATATTGGACCTAGCCTGTTTGCAAACCATTATACTTGTAGATGTTCCTACAAGTATTGGCTACCACAGTAGTGCCTGTTATATAAAGCCAGCATGAAATGTGATATTCTGTGACAGCCTAACTGTTTAATTCTAAGTAATCTCATAAAACGTTGTTTTTACTTATTTACCATGAAAGTGTTTAGATTTATTTGAATACAATCTATATGAAAATGTCTCCCTTTCATATTATAAACATAGTTTAGTGTTCTAAAATAAAAAAAAGTGCTGCTACTTTGCCAAGAATTTGATGTGATGAAGCTATTGAATGTTAGCAGTCAAATCTAGACCCCATAGAGCTAAGATTTGAGGACTTTTGGAAGCTAGTGTCTCAAAAAAATATGGTTTGAGGTGTTAGTTTTGGTAATTTTTTCTGATTTAATCAGAAATTGAAACAGTTCGGGGCTTTCAAGATCACCTAGGAGATCTTGGAATAAAAGAAATCATACATAGCATAACTCTGATTATCAGTAAGATAGAGCCAAAATTTCTGTACAAACTGAAGTACATATACAATAAAAAGTATATATAGTGAACAGAAAAAATGAATTTAAAAACTGTGCTGCCCTTTGTTCTATCATATGGAGGAATAAGTATGATACTCCTGACATAGCCTTAAATGTTGGTTTGATTTAATTTAGATAAGTCCTTGGCAGTCAATAATAAATGGACTTGAAAAATGCTTGACTATTAATTGGACATTGAATATCTGAAGTGCACGTGTAGTTGTGATTAGTTTATGATGATCAACAGCAAGTTAGGAGGATTGTGCTGTAAAGCCCAATTGCAGATGGGGTTAAAGATGAATGGGTTAAAAGGTGATAAATTGTTGCAGCTTTTTCAGTGGGAAATACTCTAATGAAGTTCATGACAGAACTATGACTATACCGTAAAAACTAATTGAAGTTGAAAGCAACCAGGAAAAACAACGATTCATTTAAATACTAAAATTTTTGAAATGAGATTTTATTTATGCAGGACCCAAACTTCAAGGAACTTGACATCAAACATACAGATCCTTGCAGATGTTTATAAAAATGTAGGTGACAGGTTAAATTTTCAAACAGCTCAGTAGCATAATTTGTACATAGTTTACAGCAGATCATTTGATCTCTGTTCATATTGCTACTTCTTCACTCCTGGAACTTCTGTCAAGTAAAAATCCTGTTATCTATCTGACGGAACACTGAAAGAAATGTTCTGACAGGAGCAGGTAGATATAGAATTCTTATCCTCAGTCACACAGCAAAGATCTCTGGTTTTATTTTGTTTTAATAGAGGGTTTCCAGCTGTTGAAGGATACAAATACAGAAGGGCTGCTCTGAAAGTAGTGCTTTCTGTTTTATTATGTTGACCCACAACTTCAGAGGCAGATTTGGTGGTATGGCAGTGGAGGTTGAACCTTACCCACCAATATTCTGTTTCACTTTTTTGCTGTGTGACATATGGCAGCAGAGGTGCAGTCTGGAAAAATAGTATTTGACATGGAAGTGCATCTGGAGCAAGAGTGTGTCAATCCATCCCCCCATGCTGTGAAAGTATAACCTACTGACTTTCATTGACACTTGTTGAATGTTTATGGAGATCAAACGGGATGTTAGCACAGTGAAGTGGTGGTGATATTTTTCAGTGGTGACAATAACTATGTAAAAGGCAAGCCCTGTTACTGAATAGCTATGCACAGCTGTTGCACCATTAAATGAAACTTGTCCAGATCAGTTTATCTGTGCAAATCACCTAATGGTGGTGACTGTGGTGGAAAAGTGTTTGTAGCTGAGAGATTTCTCTATCAAATAGTTTTACGTGCTCTTTTTATCTGCTATATTTTCCATGGGAATAAATTGGAGGCATTTATATTTGTATAGTATTTAGTTTATTAAATGTTAGTTAAAAACAAATATAAATATCTCTGAAAATGGATGCTCCATTCAGGTCAACAGGAAAGCATCAATAGTGCCTTAAGATAGAAAGTGTTTATCAACAATAATGAACTATTACTGTGGAATGCAAAACATTGCAGCTATAGAAAAAAAATTTTCTAGGAGTTGATTGCTATTATCTCTGTGTCTGTTTTTGTGGTTATCTGAGTTAAAGTGCCATGGATCCAGGGTACTACAGTCGCATCATTTTAGTTCAACACCACTATGTGAATATAGTTTTAAGTAGTCATCTCAGATCCAGAATAATTCTTTTTAATGATCTAGAGCCTTCACTGTCAACTTCTATAGATTCAAGTGTTTTTCAAGTCTACCAGAAACTCAGTTATGAAGGGAACCTTTGCCATCATTTGGTCAGATTCAAAGCATGGTTAACTTCTAAATTCAGTCAGATTATTGACCGTTTCCTTCAATAGTTTTGAGAATACAGAGATAACAAAACACAGAAGACATCCGGAAGACATCTACCACATTTAATTTCCAATGTAATTTTTTAAAAGTATACCATAAAGTCTTGAAATGAGTGAAGTAAAACCTTTCTCTTCATATTGAATTACTGGTAGTTGGAAGTCTAAATAGGAAGCATAACTCAGTTCAGAATTAATTGATGTGGCTTGCTCATCCTACACATGCAATTAAAGAATGGGATGCAAAGAATACTCATGTTCTCCAACATTTTTTTTCACTTCAGCTTTTTTTATTTTTTTTACAATAATTTTGTTATTGAGTTCAGTGAGTCTAAGTGTTAGTTAAATGTTGTCTGATATTTAGTCTGTACTGAATTTCAGGTAATGCCCAGGTCTTAGTAGACTGGACTCTTAGTGAGCTTCCCTCTCCAGGTTTTTGTCCTCAAAAGTTATGACTGATGAGACTTAAATTACTACTGAATATTTGTATAAACATTTTTTTTTACTGATCTCATGTTACTACATCAAAATAGATATAGCTACTGAATTTTATATTCAGGTTAAGATGTTCAGGTGTGTGATATCATTGTCTTATTGTTCTCTGTTCATTTCATTATGCCAATACATACATTCCATCTCAGCTGTCTGGAAAAACCATAATTACCATCAAAGCCGTCAGTTATCACTCAGAACAGGCAACCAACAGAATTGTTGATGGGCATAGTTAGCAGATGACAAAGGACAATCTCATGGCATCAATATTAAGTAATTTGCTACAGAAATAGCTAGTGCTTTCTTGTTGAACTTTCTTGATTTTCTAGCATCTTTAAACAGCTAGCACACCTAAGAAAAGCATGTCTATATATTGCTCTTCACTGGAACCTCTAACAATTTGAGTCAAATATTTGTTTTCTTTGTAGAGCTGAGTCTCCTGATCAAAACTGTATATAGGCACATGTTCTTGAAAGGAAGAGGGCACTGAGACTTCTTTAGTGGTGCTGTTAGTGAGAAGCTTCCCTGGGAGTGTAATCAACAGAGCTTCCATAAGGAGATCTTTTCAAGGCCACATGCCTACTATAATTCATACCTGAGCCCGGGTCCTTCAGGGAGTGAAGTACACTGGAACTAAACAATATTCTTCTGTATTTTGTCATTCCTAAGTAAAGGAAAACCTGTTTTCAGAATGATTCTCTTCTCATCCCCTTTCCCTTACTAGGAAGGTGCTTTAGCATAAAGCCTATGTCTGTCTCATTCAATTTTAAGGAGTACTATTGCACCAGGACTGTAATTTACTTAACCTGAATGCAGGCAATCCATTTCAGACAGGATGTGTATTCTAATATTAGAACTTTATAGGAATCTTGCACCAAATTGAAATCATAAGTGCATTTATCTTATACTTTTAAAGTCAAAAGATGCAATTTTTTCCTGTTTAAATCTTTCATATATTAAAATACATTTTGAGATTGGGAGTTCTATGTTGCTTTCATCTACCAACTGGGTATGAACATGAACATTCAGCTACACTGAAAAGCCACTAGCTGTTAATAAAGTATAGAATTGAGAAAGGAGTTATAGTCACTCCGATCTGTTTGAGATAATTACCAGCAGCTAAAATGTCTGATTCTAAGCTGTCTGATTCTTGGAGACTGCAGGAATTCAAATATAATTTGGAGCTAAATGGGAAGAGCATCATATAGCTTTCCCTTTGATTTCTTCCTTCTTGAAGGAAGAGAAGACAGATGCTTTCTTAATTTTTTTTTTTATGCAATTCTCTGGAAAATTTCTTAAGCTCTTGTTTTAGCACGATGTTGAGTCTTTTTTTTTTTTTTTTCCCCTGATTTCTACCTGTAATGCAGAGAATGTCTGGTTGCGTTGATTTTTGTTTTTTTTAAAACCTTTAAAACTGGAGTCTTTTCTGCCTCCACCTTATCTGTTAGCTTTCAGGGTCATGTTGTCTGTGAAACTTCAAACTCAATGTAGAATTCCATACTGAAGATATGAATTGAATATTAGGCAGTTCTATCATTCTGATATTAATCAAGATGTCTCTTTTGAATGAAGATACTGTCATCTATGTCAAGCATACATTTATTCCGAAAAGGTACTATTTCTCTTTCTAATTCATGAGAACGTTCTAAATTTATCAAAACCAATTGGGAGAAACTGCTTAATTGTAGACCATAAGTGACATTCTCTGAATGGTAATGGAAGCGAAGTGCTTATCCAACTCCAAATTGAGGTGAGATTTGATTATTATTTTTTTTTATTTTTGAAAAACAAAAAGTTACTGTTATTACAATTACAATTGTTGCCATATAAGAAAAAAGCTTTCATACATCACCAAAATTATAAAAAGGTTTTGTCTGCTGAACATTTTTGTTTTTATTATTTTTAAAACTCTAATGAATATACCTTTGTGGAATCTTGCTGTGAAGATGGTGAAGTGTATAGTCATGAGTTGCTTATAAACACCCCTGCAAGGAAAAATTCCTTTTGGTCCAGAAAAACCTGTGTGTTTTCTATGTGACCATACAGCGATAGTGGGATATTTTTAAGAGGCAATTTGTTTGTAATACCTGTTTTCAATACTGCTGAAAGCATTTGTGTTGTCCCCTTTCTAAAGAAACTATAAAATGTGATGACAAGCAGTGGACAATACTTCTATTATAATCTATTTCTGAGAAATGGTCATAAATGCAGCATATTGATGTCCCTTCCTATCCCTGACATTCTGTAATTCTGTGATCTGGCTCACAATGTATTTCCTGTATCACATGAAATAAATATTTTCTCAGATACAGAGGGATATAGGAGAAAAAAAAAAAGATTTTTTTTCTAATATGCTACCTAGTTGTATCCATTAGAGAAAAGATTTTTGCTGTAAAATTTATAATTTGCTTAGCAGCTCTGGTATGACCCAAATAACCCCATTCATTTCACAGAAACAGTTTTAGAAGTTATGTTGCATTATTCATTAATGTTGTGGATAACAACTTTAACCTCAGGATTGTTGAGCCAGCACTTTCACGAGCAGTAAATTCCCTGGGGGAAGGAAGAAAAAATTATCCCTACCCTGAGTTTTGAAAAATAATCTTCACTTCAGGAAGGTTTTGCTAGGGAGTTGTGTCTAATGAGAAGAAATTCTCTGGGAGGATACTCATCATTCTGGATCTATTTTGGAAACCTGAGGCTCTCTAGAAGAGATATATTACTGTAGGTGTATTTTTCTTATTCTCCCAGTGCTTCTGCAATCCTTGGGAACTTCTGAGAAAAAGAATTGGTTCTCTTTAGGTGATGTTTAATCTATTTCCATCCACTTCTACCTGCAATGTCATTAGGAAGAGAAGAAATGGTGTCCTTCCAATAACAGATTGTGTATGTGAGCCAGAATACAACATTTCAAATTAATATTAAGGGAGTGGTAGTGAGAAACCGATGTTTTTCCCCAAAGCAGAAGACAGGACTAAACATCCCTAGGCTCTTCTATTAACCTGGTATCTTCAGTTAATATTAGTTACAGTTTTGGGGTTTGTTTTGATAGGGACGATGTTGGGTAGACTGGAGAGAGGAAGGAATGTATCTCTTACAAATATATTTTTATTTTCTCAGGCTTGCAAACAGTGTGCTTTTAAAAGCCAGCAACACTGCTCTTCACCCTGCTAATAACACTTTTTTTAATACAATTGGGGTGATTTGGCCTTGATATTTTCAGAAATCACCTGCACTAATGTTCCTCCAAAACTCTTGGTTACCTTGTGTATGGGAACTGTTGAATCACGGCCTTAACCACTGATTGATCACCTGAGGCGAGCACTGGGTCAGCCGCAGGGGCACAAGTGAGTGTGATTGGAAGGGGTGGAGTTTAACTCCACCTCTCCCAAGACCCCATTTAAGGACTGACCACCACCAGGGAAGGATCTCTGGTTGGAGATCCCTCCCTAGTGGAGTTATCGCCGAGCCTCGACCATCTTTAAAGGTGAGCCACTCTTTTCTTATTAACCATCTGTACATCATCTACTTAAGCCCATCAAGAATATACCAGCTTTGGCACTATTTCTTTTGGGTGCTATTTTTGGGGGTTATTTGCTCTACACCTTGTGATATGCATAACAAATCATCTAATTGTATCTATGAAAGTTTTGCTTCAATACAAGAAGGAAAAAATCAATTTTCAAGGCTAGGGATTCACATTTTTTCATCTGTTATTGTTTCCTACAAAAAGGTTTGATTCTAATTTGTTCTTCAGCAACAACATAATTATTTTTTAAATTCAAACAGTAAGTCAGGAAAGAAAAATTCAGGGAATTTTTTTTTTTTAACAGTGGTGGGACACAAATAGATATGAATTTTTCAAGGACTTCCCTAGCTTTTATTTGACATATTTAAACATCAGGCAATGTTGGAGCTTTGTCTGCCTTGCTTTATTAGTTCAAAGTATTTGCTGGTTGCAAATATAAGACCTTTCTCATCCTGATTCCACAACTGTTTTGTACCATCCTCAAACTTACAATTTTATAGATTGGAATGGACTTTAAGATATCATCAGGTTCAACATCCTGCTCAAACTGAAGCTACCGTTATACTTAATAACTGGTATAATAGTGGAGATTGGATATTATGAAACACTAATTGATATGCCACTGGGAATAACTACAGTTAAAACTGGCCCTTCTGCTGTTTGGTAACAGTTAGAGATAACTGCAGCTTGCACATTCCACACACATGGGAGAAGAAGAAAGGAAATACTTTCCAAATGTATGTAAAATAAACAACAAGAAAAAGATTTATCAGTAAATCAAGACCCAATGAAATGTAATCAAGCAGTCAGCAACTTAAATAAGCAGCTTTCCCCTTCTTTGGAACTAATCTTTGGAACTATGTTGATTGTAGTTTAAAAAATAAAATATAATTGAATGTTGTCCATTCATCAGGTTGCAATTTTTTTCTATGCAATTTATCTTTTTCAACACATGAAAAGCAGTTATGTGTGTAGTTTGTTTTTCCTCTCTTGGAGGATGTTTCCATTTGCATTATACTACTTCCTAAGACATCTCTGCTCCAGCAATAATTCTGGAGCTATGTACCTGCATGAAATGCCTCCCATGAATTTTGGAATTATCTAGTTTAGAGATTCTGGAAAGCATATTGCTCAATTCTCATTCCTTTGTTTGTCTGTTTTACTGGCAGTAAATCTGCACTGTATACTCTAGCTTGGTCCACACTGAATGCTTCTGGGCACTGATATAAGAAAGGCATTTGTATACAAGGTGGTAAGAATAGGAGCACTAAGCCATTTTGGTGGATGGTCCAGGATATTCTTCATACCTCTGTTTTGTTATACTGATTTACAATTCAGAAACATTCATGTTTACATGTTGTATATTTTTTCTGGTCTCACTAGAATTTACCACCCACCCCTAAAATTCAACAAAACTATTTTTAGTTTGTATCTCCTAGCCACAGTGACAGTCAAGTAACAATCACCTAATCTATTTCATTACAAAACTTTTTTTTTTTTTTTTACTTTAAACAAACATCTCATTTTGTTGACACAATTAAATAATCTCAGTGTGATGCTGTACATCTAGTGTGGACTCAAGGGAGCAGGTAGTAACTGCTGCAGAAATCATGACACACGTGATTCTGCATCAAATTAAATAGTTTCCCCTTAAACCTAACACCAGCAGCTGTTAGGCACTGTGGCTTACTGCGCATGGCCTACATAATGAGGCAGATTCAGGCAGTTCAAGTTCCTCTGCTGAATGCTGAATAAGGCCCTTCTCTCCAAGGACACTAAGACTTACTGCTGTTGAAACAGTGTTATACATGCTAATGAATACATTCCATATTCAGCTTTTATGAAAAGGAAAAACAGCACAGTGTCTTTTGTTATCACAGAGGGGAAATAATAATGAAGAGAGGTTGTACAGGAAATGCAGGAAACCTCAGATTTTGGTGCAGAAATCCTTTCATTATGTTAAAACTGTCTACAAAGGAGGCAAAATAATCCTTTACAATGACAGGGTCCTTAATAAGGCTTAAATTGGAAATGGTTATTCCTACTTGTTGATATGTCCCAGAAAAAGTCACTTATTGATTATTGAAAGAACCAAACTGCCTGAAGGAAGACAATACAGTTAAAAGGCCCTTGATATTATGAGCAGTAGTAACCTGCTCACATTTCCTTGCTTAGCAGACTTGCAGGATTTAAGGGCCTTCCTTTCACACAGGTTGATGAAGTGAGGATAATATCCATATTTAAACAATGAAATCTTTAAAAATAAGACAATCTCCATTTAAAATACTCCAATAAAAATAATTTCAAAATGCAATTTGTAACTGGGAATAGAAAAAGAAACAAAGGAGATCACTGATTGCAAGTGTGATGAATGTTTCCTACTGCAATGAATGCTGCTTTTGGAATTAATATTACTAGAATGTGAAATGAAGGGTTCTTTTAACAGTTTTTGGGTTTTGAATATTAAAAATGTCTAAATTGATATATATATCTGTGTATATATAGTACTGTTATGTTGATTTCTGAACTGGGCTAAGCTTAGCTGTGACAATGTGACTGAAATTGTTTGTGCCTGTAGAGCCAAATCCTGTCAAGTCATCTCCTATCCCCCATGCAGCCAAAATAAGCTAGTTGTTCAAAAAGGTTAAGAATTAACTGAAAATATTTCTACAGGCCATCAATACCCTGCAAAGCCAGACTAAGTATAGCTGGTGTTCTAGATCTGTGGAATTTCTTGCAAATATGGTGGCTTGTAATTTGTGTCCAAGATCATTCCTTCCTATTGTTCTTTTACATATGTACAAGACTTTCAGATGACAACTCTGAATCCACTAGGTTTGGTCATTGCTCATTAAGTGCCAGTGTTCAGAGTTTCACTGTTTTCAAAGATCTGCTGTTCTATGTATACTGAAGACCATAGCATAACAGAATATACCCATGATTGGTTACAGGAAATCTAAAAATTCAGTATTGCTAATTATACATTTCATACTGAAATGGATCTTTCCTACCTTAAGTACAAAAATTTACATGCTAAGATTGTCTCTTAGTCTACATTAAACCTTAAGTATATCCAAAATTTTGGTATTAAATTAAATAGGCATATCTGAGATAAATACTAACACTACTAATTCAGTACTGCAGTGTGGGTGAGCAAGCAGGAATTTACATTTATCTCTGTCAGTTTATGGAACACTTGTGAGAAATGCATTTCTCACAATACCAGTATTCACACTGCTGTATGTTGTGGAATAGAATGAGAAGAGCTGCTTTGGAAAACATGTTTGATGTGTAACAACACTGATGTTTGCATACATTTGGTAAGATAAAATATGCGTTTTCTTTTTGGTTTCTATTTTTTGCTTCAAATATCATCTGGGTTGGAAAATTAATAATGAATACCAAATGACACTAACTATGGTGACAAGATTCTTCCCATGTGTCGGGCAAATCTGATCTGATTTAAATGTTAGGACCTGCTAGTCCTGGTCTCATAAAAATAAAGTGGTTAGATGATACTGCTCTTTCTAGAGGCTTCTTAATCAGTTTCAGGCAATAAAGAACTTCAGTTTCGGAGCAGTATTTGACATGCTATCAAGTATACCCAAATTTAAAATTATGAAGAAAAATATGAAGTACATCCTTTCTTACCACTTCTTTTGTTTTTACCTAGGATATACTGAGACCTGCCAGCTTTGCAGGAAGCTCAGTATTAACATAGGTGTAGACATAGACTGCTTATTGAAACTGATGCTACAGTATGTGCGTGCTGCACTGGTAATGCATGATTCCTGTACAGAATTTTCAGCGTCTGACAAATTCCAGGTTTGGGGATCTAGTTCTTATTTTCCTTACTGTCTCCTTCTTGTTTTCTATTATTAAGAGATAATTCGGGGCAGTTACTTCATGTGCTTGCTTTTCTTTTCTCTTTTTTTTTTTTTTTGGATAATAATATGTACTATTCTGGGTGCTAACTTCTGGATGACAAACTTAACTGTATCTACGTTAGCATCCCTTTACATTCTGTCAAGGTATGGGTTAATAAACTAGTAATCAATTTTGATTTTTTTTTCACTGTTTTCTATTGCTACACAAACACATTTGGCTCTAGTGAGGTTATGTTTTGCAGGAGTACATTTTTACTCAGTTTACAGTGATCTATAATGAATTACTAGACCCTAGTTCATGGACCTGACAGCAATGTTATTACTGAGTTGACTACCCAGAATTATACCTTTCAGGTTGTTGTTTGCAGAATTAAAAGCATCTCCTTCTCTCTGACTTTAGCAACAATTCCACAAAGACAATGTGAATTTTGAACAGTTTGGACTAATCTAAATTAAATGCTTTGAACTGTCAACAATATTAAAAGTACTGATGGTATTCTTAAAGCCAACTGAACTCATCTCATACAGTGGTATGGCTGAAGCCGAGAAATTCTGCAACTATGACATATAATGTTATGACTGCAGTAAGAATGTATTATTTTCTCTGGTAAATTTTCAGTATATTCATCTCCAGAGCGAATTGCTCTTTCCCCATTTTCTGTTCTTAGTACAGTCTTTGTCATATAAGGCAGTAAAATGTTAATATCGTATATTGTCAATGAGAGAGACTGTCATTTTCTATAGCTTTGACCTTTTCATTGTTCTGTAATTCAGTTTGGTCTAGAAGGTGATAATTAATAACAATTATAATTACCATGAGAGTCTTGAAGTGTGATTGTCAAATGAACTTGAAATTTTATCAGACATTTTGTGTAATTGTACTTCACAAGTTTTCTCCTTCATTTATTTGCTATTGATTTTGTTATTAATAGTAAATAAATTGGTAGGTAATAGCTATAGATAGACAGACTTAATATAAAAATCATAGATATGAACACATTAAATTTAGGGCGGACATGCAAATATAGTACATCTTAAATTTATCTTAGAAATCACTGTGTGAACTGCAGCAAAATAAGCAAAGAAAACCCACAAGAACTTGTGATCTGTGAGCCATCATTTATAACTAAAAAAGTGGGGAAAAAAAGAAATTGAATAGCATGCTCTTCTGCCCAAACAGCTTTGCTTAACAGCATGAGCATTCTATAAAACAAGGCTGTGCTTTGGATTCAGATCATTAGCTATGATTCCCATTATATTGTAGGTGCCAAAGGGAAAGAGATATATACTTGTCTTTTTAAAGCAGCTTCGCTTTAGTGATTTTACATTTGGGAACAAACCCTCATATTGGTGAAAATTTTTGTATTAATTTCATAGGAAATTGTACTAGTTTTAGCTGAGATGGAGTAGATTTTCTTTATTTCTTGTATGAGTCCATGTTTTGAGTGTGTGACTAAGTGTCAATAACACAAGTGTTTTAGCTTTGACTGACCTGTACTTGCTTGCAGTTTCAAGGCTTTTCACATTGCATTCTGAGTGTAGGCTGAAGGTGTGCAAGACTGTGGGGAGGGGACACAGACAAGATAAGTGACCAAAGGTGACAAAAGGGGTTTTCTGGTGACATAGTCCTCAGCAATAGATAAGCCCAGGGAGAGAAGAAATATTTGGGAATAGTTACTTTGAAAGACACCCTATCATGTATGGTAGATCTCTGCTTTCCTGGAAATGGGTGAACACCTGCGTGTTGATGGGAAGTAGTGAATGAATTCTTTGTTTTGCTTTGCTTTTGTGTTCAGCTTTTGCTTCAGCTGTAACATTTTTCATCTCAGCACATGCTTTTTCTCAGTTATACCTTTCTGATTTTCTTTCCCAATCTATTCAGTGGGAATGAGCTATATGGGGCTTGGTTGCCTGTGAGGTTAATGCACAACAAGATTCCATGTACGTACATACACTGGATGTAGATGGTATATTTTACTTGATTTTGTATTTGTAGATTAAATACCACTCCACTTCCTACTGTGGAGCAGATTCTTACAAGAATGTGATATAAAAGAAAACTAGAGTCCTGTAAGAGTAGGTTGCTTCTAATCTTTACCTATTTGAAGGAACACCAGGTTTTGAGCATTATTATGTATAATGTTCTTGTAAAATCTGCTATCAGACTTCTTTGAAATAAGGCATTACCTTGAAGACGTCTCTTTCTTTAACTAAATATGAATAAATTGGACTGTTTCTTGGCTGCTTTGTATTATTATAGCTCTATAATGCAAAATTCATTAAATTTTGGAAATATATAGTACTGTTGGAAAAGAAAATTTCAATCTTCTATCTCACTTTTAGCCTTGTATTGGTCATATTTTGGATTATTTTGAATAATTCTCTCCTGGATGGTTTAAAACTCAGTAATTATTGGTTGTTATAACTGATACTGAAATCTTACTACCTTCATGTCTGTGGAGTGATCTGTGTATGCTGCATGTGTTTTAAACATTTGGTGAGAACCAGTATATTTATTACATTATTAACATGTTGAGGTTTTTTTGCCCTTGTGCTCAACCAAATCTGGAAGTAATACCTCCTATCTATTTATATGGAAACTCTGACAGATACAAAGTACACGATAGCCCTACTTGATAGAGCAGATTCTCAGTTATAAAGCACTAATTTCATTCTTTTTTTCTATGTAGACAATCCATTGGCTTATGTATTTTTGCCAGTAATTTAACAAGACCCTGAATGTTCAGCACATTTAAATATACATATATAAAGTTGAAAACAATCTTCACCAGTAGAAGTGAGCCACAGATGTCACTGGTGAAATGTACCACCCACCACATCACTGTGCTCACATCCATTGTTTGGTATCATAAACAAGCAAAAAACATTAATGTCAATGGGTGCCATTTATTTATTAATTTTTGCATTTTCACGACTTTGCTTCATAATGCATTTCCATGTCAGATGCCGTTATGTCAGACTGCCCCTCTGCTGCCATCTGGCACACAGACAAAAAAAAGTAGCAGAATGTTGTCAGGTAGGTTCAAATTTACTGCTGCATAACCAACTTCTGCTTCTGATACTGTGTGCGAGCTTAATAAAATAGGAGGCATTACTTTTAGAGCTGCCTTCTTGTAAGATAAATCTTTACTATCTATTGCAATGAAGAGTATATCTTATGTAGCACATAAGAGCATAAAGACGGTACTATATATTTGACTTGAAAAAGTGGGAAAAGATATCAGGTAAGAAAAAGTAGTTATATCAAGAATGGAAATTATCCAGACAGCTAGCCTCTCGCTATCAGGGATCAGATCAGGAATCACATGCATGCATTGTGATAAGTTTTCTATCCAATTCTAATCCCGAATCAGTGCCTTATAACATATCTATTTTGTTTCAACTCATAACACAGATTTGAAAAAGAGGATTGCTGAAGAAGTAATCCACCTATAAAACTCCAAATTACTACTGCATTTCAGTTCTTTAGGTGTAAACTGTGGGCTGTTTTTGTTTCAAGCAATACACAATCACAAAAAACAGGAACAGCTGCAAAAACAAACTAATAAGAACAAGGGGAACAGTAAGAGCTATGTTGATAAGAAAGAAAACGATGTACTGGAGCACTAAATTCATTTACTGCATCCTTGAAAAGCCATGTGTCTTATGTGATCCTGGATTCCTCCTTACTACTGATTAGGAAAAATGCGCTTTATGCAGAATCACATCCTTGGGCTTGAGGATTTGCTCTATTTTTCTTGACAATGCTCTGATAAAAAGTCACTGATGATGGTACTGCATATTACAATGAAGAGAAAATGCTTGTGACAATGAAGCTGTTAAGGAGAAAAGGTGCATTCAAGAAATGAGACTGGCTATATGCTGGCAGATCATAAGCTGCTCTATTCTGGTTTTTAATACAGCAAGGCTGACAAGGACTGAAATTAATTGCTAAATTAAGCTGTTCAGTAGACTGCATGTACTGAATTACTGCTTTAATTCCAATTCCTGGTGGACAGATTACCCGTATCATTGTTCTTACACTTGCTAGTGTTACCACATTTCTGCCAAAAGAGTCAAGATTCTTCTCTAACCATTTTTAAAGTAGTTTATACTAATACTGGAATATTGCAATGATAATATACAAAATTATTATGTTTCAGTGCAAAAGAAAATGCTGTGGAGAGTTCTGTTGTTTTTTATTTTCTTATTTTTCTGTTGTTCTTAAGAATACATTGGATTGATTTTACTTTTTTTTTTTCCCCACTTCATTTTCCACTTCTATCCATGAAAACCAAGCAGATTCTTTCCTTTCTCTACAAGCTGGGTAGGAAATAAAATCCAGGAGTTCAACATGGTGTTGTCACTAAACAGAAGAAAAAAAAGCTCATCTTCTATTACTTTTCCAGTGTTTCTTTAGCTTGCAGTTTTGGTTCGAGTTTTTTTCAAAAATGCATTGTTACAGTAAATAGAATAAAATAGGAGAGGGAATAAAGTAAATATAAATGTTGAATGGAATAGGGAAAGACATAATGCTGCTGACCCACAGATTAAAAAATAATGTCACTATGCTACAGAGCAAAATAATTTGGTGAAAAATCATTTTATCCAGGAAATGTTAAAACAGGTCCCATTACCCTCAGGTTTGTAGCCTGGTGAAACAGTCAAGTTATTTTAAATGTCACCTTTGATACCATTTGTTTTTAAAGCTTAGTTTCTGCTTTACTGAGGTAAGTTCCAAGCATACATAAGGCATACTGTTGAAACAGCCCCAAATTATGATTTTTACTGTTTTGTTAGATCAATGATTATAGGGGATGTGATCAATTTTTAGCTATTGTGACTGTAGTTCCTTGCATTCAAAGTGGTACCCCAAGTACAACAAAGAGAACCAATAAACATGAAGACTGTAGTGTGAAAAGAAATAGAAGTTTGCTCCTTTAAATGCAGCAGCTAGATATATAAAAATAATTCCTTAAGCTGTCAATTAAGTAATAATAAATTTTTCTTAGTAACTGTCTAACACTTCGGTCTTGTCCAATGTTCAGTGGCACAGCTCTAATGGGCTGTAGTTATGCGTTAGTAGTAACTAACAACAGATTATGGGTTATCTGATTATTGTAGAAGCAATGTAGGTTAGGTACCACATGTAAATGAAAGAACCACCTGGCAATTTGTAAAACACAAAAAATAAATTTTAGCATTGTTTAGCAACACATCAGAAAAGAAAATGGAGTAGTCTTCAAACGTTACTTACTGTTTGCTTGTACTTCTCTCTTCTGTTTCCGTTAAATATCTAGGATAGAAAATGTCATGAAATTTATTCAAATTTGATGTAACTGACTCCATGCATTGTCCAAAATTAGTTTAGAATCCTGTAAGATTCCTTGCATGTTAGAATTCTTTGGAGTCTCACCCTCCATACTGAATGACAAAAACAGATTGCATTAAACACTGCATCGAAAGGATGTTGTTTCTCAGTGTTTTGAAATGTATAATCAGCCTTTATGCAATTTTTTTGTTTACAATTACTTTTTACTTTTATCTAGAGATTATAATAACATGAAAGCATAGCATTTGTGCGTCTATGTTTTATGAAATATCTGTATTCTAAGCTTCTGGACAGCGTCAAAATGTGTTGGAAAATGAAAAACAAAAAACAAAACTACAACAACAAAAAAAACCTGAGGGTTTACTTTATCACATTTTGAATGAGAAGCAGAGTCCAGGTTGGGCTAGAATTTATGGAACTACTTGTTTCTGAAGGTGGTGGTTTCTCCTAGTCAGGAATAGCTGACCTGTCAAATCAAAAAGTGATTATATATCCCAGCACTGCAAAATGGCTTGTGAAGCACTTTAGCCCAACCTCCATGCACATTTTGATCTGAATAAAACAATAAGTCTCAGACTAACAAAATTTTGTGTTGTAATTCTTTGACAAAAACAGGATGTTTTTTCCCACTGTGCCACAATGTAATTGGTATCTGCTTTTCCATCCACTCTGTAGGCCAAAAGCTGCATTAGATGTTATCAGAAACAAATAACTCTAAAGCCTGAGGGGAACAGAGCAGAAAATGTCTAAGTTGGCTCCTTAGTAAAGTTTCTCTGCACCAGCAGTTATAATTTTATTTATTTATTTATTTATTTTACTATTTGCTAGCTCAAAAGTTACATGTCACTGACTGATTCCAAGCCTGAGCTCTGAAAGAAGAGGCTACTGAGTAATCTATCACAACAAAAATATATTCCTAATGAACCTTGAAATGAGCCTTCTTACTGGCACTATTCCTTTACCTGAATAGTAGCTCTAGTGGTTTATACATCACTGCTTATTTTATAGGTAACATAAATCAATAGAATTACGGACAAATATATCCTAGAAGAAGTCTAGAGTAAATAGATTTTCAAAATGAGATTGCAAAGTTGATCTTAATTGTATCTTAATGAAGTTATTATAGTGCTGTGGTCTTTTAATGTACAACATATATGTATGTTTTATGCGTGTGACTCTTCACCATGGGCAAACCTATAAGGTTCTAATATTTATCCTATTTTTATCCTTTAAACTTTTATCCTCTTTAGTATTATGTCATAAATGAATATATTTCATAAATTTATAACATTGCAGTGATCTAACAGTTCTGAGATTAGTAACAGGTTCTGGAATAGTTTTCTAGTAGGTTTAATAAGATAGTTGAAGTTGAACTAAATAGAGAAAAGGATTAGATGATGTGGTTTCCGAGGTATGCGAGGGCATAGGCTTGATAACTCAACAGATGATTTCTAGTCCTATATGCTGGAGAAAATGAAAGATACTGACAACTCAGATAAGTAAATCTACCTTTATCTAAAACTATGGTATTCTATTTGAATTCATAGCAGATATGCTACATAGAGTAAGACTGACAGGGATAAGTGATTTAGACCATAGTATAGAGTTATCTCATAATAAAACTATTCCCTATTTCCCATATGCCTGAATGCTTTGCTGGTCCATCCTTTTTCTACCTAAAACAAGAAAAAACACCCACACAAGCCAAACTGATACATTTTTTCTTTTTTTAGAAAAATCTAAATTTGGATCTGAATGTTGGCTCTGAGTTCATGAAGAAATATGATGGATCAGTCTTATTATATTCAGGTCTTTTGACTCAGTGATACACAAACAAATTTCTTTGCCCATGAGCTGTCCACATACTGTAATTGGACCAATAGAGGTCCTGTATAAAACTGTGGCTCAGCTTTTTTTGTGCAAAATGACTTCA
Source organism: Oreortyx pictus (assembly GCA_036925125.1). Classification (NCBI taxonomy): domain Eukaryota; kingdom Metazoa; phylum Chordata; class Aves; order Galliformes; family Odontophoridae; genus Oreortyx; species Oreortyx pictus. Next base: position 32,459,436 of record JAUPFR010000006.1, on the reverse strand, counting down.
CCTAATATTTGAGATTTTGAGATTAGATTGGAAGCATCTTCCATGGTAAGACTAAAGACTGAAAAAAATGTTAAGGTAATAAAATTATTCTACCTAGGGAAAAACATGCACTGCTTTGGTGTGAGTGGCATATGATTGAATGTAAACTTTTTGTCTATCATCTGATGAAAAGTCAGAGATTTTCTTCAAAAATCAACTATTAAATCTTATTTTTATAGGCCTTCAGAATCCTTGAAAATTTTTTGCTAAATGCATGCCAGAGATCGATCTGTCAATCTACCAAGTGTGCTGAGAGAAAAAAATACATATTCAGCAGCATATCGACAAAACAAAGGGGTATGGTAGATACAATGAGCATTTCTCTCTTTGTTTTCAGCTTCCTGTGAAGTTCCAGACAAGCCTTTTAAATATATCTGTACTACATGGTGATTATAGAACAGAGACCCTGAAAGTCAAGCGTCACAGAGCTAGTTTCTTTTCAAGCTAGCAGTTTCAAGGTTTTTTGTAAGTTTTAAGGATTACTTTTGCATACTTAACCACATATGTACTGCAGTACAATTCCTTTGGAGATGCTGTGCCTGCTTCATACTAGGACTGTTTCTTGTTTCTTTATCAGATCATCAATGATCTTCAAGTAGGCCTTCTACATACATTTTATAGAAAAAGAGGTAGAAAAGAAAGACCTACCTCATCAGAATAATTACCTATATAACTCAGCAGTCTGGTTTTGCTGTTAGCGTAAGAACAAAAGGATATTTTGTTAACCTTTTTCTTTCTGAAATCCCTGCATCAGATTGCTGTATAAGGAATGTAGGAGGGCACATCTCCATCTACACTTGTAGCCTGAATTTTAGACCTGAATAACTGTTTGCCTCAATCACTTTTGAATCTGTACCTTCCACAATTACCTGAAGCACATTTCAGAAGTCCACGTATAAATTTCCTGCTTCACAAAGAAATACTTTCTTTTATCTAATTTGTCTCATACAGCTTTCATTGACTGTAGATATATTTATTTACGTAGTAATTACATAATGATAAACATAAAAATAGATTGTAAACAAAAAGAAAATATCTTGTTTCTCATGATATTGCAAATGCATTCTTCATGTCTTTTTGCATGTACCTCCATAATATTTTCCAGAAAGTTTTTCCTCAGCAAGCCAAAGATATCCATCCCTTCCACAAATTCCATCTATTTATTTCTTTACAAGACTCAGTAAATGTTTTCTAGTCCTTGTTTCTTATTGGCATCTAACTTGGCTGTTTATTTAAAACTTGCTAAATACTTGCATCAGGTTTTTCTAGCTCTTCTGATTTATCTGGTGTAGAACACCAACATTTCTCCAAAAATCTTCAGCACTAGAGACTAAAACAGAACGGTTACAGAATAGAACAGATCTTATTTGTCATCTCTGAGTATCCCTTTCATGCTTTTGTCAGCAAGTAGTCCCACTGATTCCCTAGCTGGCTTCCTGCATTCGATTGGAAAGGTTTTGAGAAGAGTTCTTGTTAAAACTTCAATTTTTTTCAGTTTCTTCTTTTTTTCTTTCCTGTTCTCATTTATGCATGTTTTTTGTTTTCTATGAGCCTTTTTCTTTGTTATGGTTTCTTTAATAGTTTTTCTCAGTGTTTTCTGCTTGTTAGGTTGCAGAGCATTTAGTTTTTCCTTCTTGATTTGAAACACAAATATTATACCTGGACTTTGGAGATTAATTTTTTATTACTATTTTTTTAAATAGACTTGAATCCATTAGAAAATTTTATGGGTTTTGGATTGTCGTTTTCAGTTTCCTTTCACCTTGTCTTAATATATTTCCTTCTTGTGAATTTCAATAGTCACATGCTAAATCTATTTGCCTTTTTAAATTATTGCAGTAGTGATTATCATTTTCCTGACCGTTTTCCTTTCCCCTGAGGTTTATAGAACACATAGGTCTATCTTGCAGTTTCATCACTTTGAACTAGACATTTTTTTTTTTTTGCATATTCTAGATTTTTTCCTTCCCATCTTTCTAAATATCCATCTACAACAAACTTCATTCTCAGTGCCTGACTACATTATGATAAAGTTTCAGACCATGCCGCTTGTGCAGATACTTCCTTCAGAGAAATTTCTGTTTTCAATATATTTATGTAACTCTAATCTAAATTACTATTACATTTATATAGTTAGGTTTCACATATCTACCTATTCCTCAGGTCTTGAACAAACAGCTCGAAGGTCTTCAAAGAATATTACAATTGATTTCTTCATCTTTATTCTTCCTCTTAGAAGTCAGAATTTATCTGCCAAAAACTATGGCTAAAGAAAGCATTTAATTTATCCATGCTTGTTCTTTTCTTGATCTCCCAGTTGTATCTACTAGTGAAGAGAATAGTTGTCTGCATCAACAATTTACAGCTTACTACATTAAAGCAGTAAGTTTTGTGATGCTGATTATTTTATGTAGGAACCCTGAAACAAAGAAAAGGCAACCACTAACAAAATATATGATAAGCTTCAGCTAACTAGTATCTCCACATTAACATTGTTTATTAGCTATAGATTTGGCTGAAGTATATTTAAGCTAAATACATGTCTTGTCATTTAATTTCATATGACTTTTATTATATAGGATAGTAGACTGACTGATCATAAAAGTCACTTCTGACTTTAAGTGCTACAATTATAGAAATTGTTGTAGGTAATGAGGACATATAGTCATTGTGATTCATAATCACCTAGAACCAATAAATCTGAAGCTATGTGATGTGATATTCCATTATATAAGTGATATTTCATGGTATTTTTAGCTCGCACATCATACATTGCCACTAGTTTCTGCTAGTTTTGAAAATGAAATGATGGAAATAAATAGTGATGTGTCTTCCTAAAGTAAAACCAATCTGTATTAAGAAACAACCCTAAATTGGACATGCTAACTCCACCCTTTCAGGGCAGTAGATAGTTGATGCCTCTTCTTTCCTTGTATGTGACAGAGGTACTTATATATTTAATCCGTGTGGATCACAGACCAACAAAGCTGCAATCTGAGGCCAAAATCAGGATTGATGTGATTTTTGCTATCACAAATTGTAGAGAAAAATGACACTTTAAATACCTGTTTTTACTTAAAAGGATGCTCTGATTTATCGGTCTTCTTTTTGCTTCCTTTCTTCTTAGATATCAGTTCCCTGATGGCTTCTTAATGAATTCATGGTCTTTCTTATGCATGAACTGAAAGGCTTGTTTTCCATAAAGCTGCAGGCTACTGCGAATTCTCTCAGCTAATATTTAAAGACATTGGAATGAATTCTAGATATAATCACTGATGCAAATTGTCTGGGTTCTGTACCTTCAGTAAAAATAAATTTATTGTTAAATGAGGAAGATCTCACCTTACAAAAACAGGAGATAAATGAGTTCTCATGAGAGAAAAAAAGAAAAAAAAAAAAAAGAAATGGCACTGAGCTGGTACGCGGGGACGTCATGAGACAAAAATTGCTTCAGTTTTACTTTGAATGTTGATTAATCACTATTTGTAAGTGTTCTCTGTGGCAGATGGGGAAATGCATTTGTGCCAAACTGGTTTTGTCACAATTTGTTTTGGGAATGTGTTTCTGTAACAGACTTCAGAGATTGTGTATTCTATTACATTTGGCACTGGATACTGTGTATTTATATACACCTGTGTCAAATGGCAGAGTTTGTTTGAAATGTGGTTACTATGTCCCTTTTTTGGTTGAGGACTTGACAGATTGCTCTTTTTTATTTGTTTTGAGATAAAATTTATTCTACTTTGTTGTTGTTGTCATTTGCTTTCTGCCTCTGGGCTAGGGATTGTCATACTTAAATCAAAGGCAGCTTATAACAATCTTTTATGTCTTAACAAAGTAATAAAGTAGACTGAATGAAAAGTAGATTTTTTGTTTTTATTTCAGGTCATCAAATGTTATCTATAATATGAGTAACTATTTGGGTAAAATAGATCTTATTTCATAGTAATCTGTACATTTAGTTACTTTTTCATGGGAATATGAAATATCATTTAAATTATCTGTTTGATAGCATGTTACTACACTAGGAAACTATAAGTTATCTTGGATGACTTGTATAATGGCAGTGTTTATTTTCCAAGCAGATTTCATGAGAACATCTTGCCAAGTCACTAGAGTATTATCCAATATTTTTAATGGTCGATTCCTTTATTGATAACCTGGATGAGGGCATTGAGTACATCCTCAGTAATTTTGCAGATGACACCAAGTTTGGAGGATGTGCCAAGCTGCCAAGGAGTAGGAAGGCCCTAGAAAGTCATCTGGACAGGCTGAATAGCTGAGCTGAGGCCAGTGGGATTAAGTTCAATAAGTCCAAGTGCTGGGTCCTGCACTTTGGCCACAGCAAACCTAGCCCACACTATGGGCTTGGGGTAGAGTGGCTAGAAGACTGTGTGGAGAAAACTGACCAGGAGGAATTGGTCAAAGCAGTATTCCCAGATGTCCTGGAAAGCCAATGGCATCCTGGCTTGAATCAGAAATAGTGTTGCCAGCAGAAACAGGGAAGTAATTGTCTCCTTGTACTCTGCCCTAGGGAGGCTGGACCTTGAGTACTGTGCCCAGTTTGGGGCCCCTCACTGAAAGAAAGACATTGAGGCCCTGGAGTGTTTTCAGAGAAGGGCAACAGAGCTGGTGAGGTGACTGGAGCACAGGCTTTATGAGGAGTGTCTGAGCAACCCAGGGAACTGGTGAAGTCACTGTCCCTGAAGCTGTTCAATAAATGTTTAGATGTTGTACTGACAGACATGGTTTAGTGGGAAATATTGGTGATAGGTAGACTGTTGAACTGGATGATCTTAGAGGTCTTTTCCAACCTTGGTGATTCTATGATTTTATGAACATGCATTTGTGTAAATAATGAAAAAGAAAAGAAGTTTTGAAATATTCATTTATTGAACTAATATTTATTTGTTTATTTGTTCTTTAGCTAATATGTCCTTTGAGGTACAGAGGTTATTTCTGGATAATACACTTCCTTCTCTCTTCAGCCATCTTGGATAACTGTATGGTTTTCTGGTCTTGTTCTGATATATTTCCACTGTAGATCTACAACTGTGCTCCCTGTAGTAGCACAACAGTAAATTTTTCTTCACTATTTGTAAAACCCACTTATTTTTTACAGGTTTGTGCAGCCCTTAGCATGTCGAGAAGTCATGATCACATATATGTAGTGGAAACACTAAGTCATGATTTGAACCACTGACTGAGCACCTTGTAGGAAGGTAGAGCCAATCCAGGGGATCTCTGGTGCAAGCAGTGTACCTGAGTGACTGGTAGAGATAGTATCCGTCCCTTCCCAGACTTCATTTGAGGGTTGGAAACAGAGGCAAGGGTATCCCATTTGGAGATTGCTGTCTACCTGAGGACATTACAAGCTTCTTTCCTTTATTTCTGTGCCTGTTACTGTCACATTTGAGTGGCTCCTCCCTCTCTAGCCTGGGATCTTGCTACTCTACTGTCTTTCTGCACTTTCCATTGAGATAGACATATACCAGTGTAGTTTACCAGACTTTTTTTTTTTTTTTCCCCCAAGACATAATTCCATCTCTGTTAGCATAAACTTTTTGGATACTTTTATCTGTGAAGATCACAATTTTATTTATTTATTTATTTATTAAGAGATCTTTACATCATTATGACAATGTCCTGATTATTTCTGTTGTTTCTTAAACTGTCTGGAAAACATTTCTTTCCCTACTCATCTCATCTTTTTTTGTTTGTTTGTTTGTTTTTTCCTAGACCCAAAGATGTGATTCATGGTTTAAAGATTTTTGTTGTCTGAAGTCTGCATTTCTATCTCACTTTCCTAATTTATGTTAGTCTGTTTAATAAAACCTTCTCTCTTGTCTCCTGCTGTAGTCCAGCATTAAACTTTTAACTGCAGCTCTCAGTGATGTGTTGATACTAAACTTCCTCTATCAGAGATACTTAATTAATGTAGTTGTTCAGAGCATTATTGTCCCCCCATTGATTTTTTCACTATTAATCAATATCTTCTCTTTTTTCTCATCTAAGTTTGTTTTTAGTCTTAGGTCATGTAATTTCCTTCTTATTATGATTCCTTACTTTTTTGTTCCTTTAGATGTCTTATTCTGTCTTTTCTACCTCCAAAATATTGTTATACCAGAATTTACTGTTAAGAATACTGAAATGTAAAAATAAAATCAAGAAAAGTAAGCTCCTGAAACCAAACCAGTGTTTCCTTGTCTCACAGACAGTTACATGTTTCCAGTTTCTCATACATAGGTATACATAACTGTTACCTTTAGGCCTAATACAGTGTTACAAGGTACTCCGCACAGTTCAATCAATTTCCAGAGTGGAACTCAATTTATTTGACTCTCTAGACGGTTACTATTCCACTTAATATATCCATAGAGACTTTTCTATTTAAAGTGGAGAGAGCCCAGTAACTCTAGTGGCCAATTCATCTCAATAAATGTAAATGTCTAGAATAGATGGAACAATTATTTCCCTGACTGTGCTTTCTGTGTGGTTGGGTAATCATGGTAATCAGTCTGAACTCTTTCCCAGTTGTGAAATTTTGATCTGAAAGATTACTGTCCAAAGAGTGTAGACAAGTGTCATAATGGCACATTCCTATTTGTTTCCTTTGTATACTGATTGTAGATATTAGTATTCTACAAAACTTATATATGTTCTGTACTACTTCACAGATTTTTCAGATATGCAAATAAGAGAGCCAATCTATTTTATTAAGTGTATGAATCTCCCGAGATTTGAATTTTTTTACTATTTTTGACAGATCAGTCACTTGGTTAGGTGTTTCTCTCAGTACTGAGCTGGCAAGCTGAAGTCTTAGGATCTGGTTTCTCTTGGCAAAACCACAGATGGAGACAAAGTGTTCTGTGAAAGCTACTTCTATTCATAAAACCTTTTCTCTCCAAGTAGTGTCCTAAAATGTTTTGTGTTCAACAGAAAATTAATGTGAGTAATCTTATACACAAGCAATAAGAGCCTTTTTGAATATCAAACTCATGAAATTCTCATTATTTACGGATGAGGTGATTTGAATTAGCCTTGTATTTACTTTTTTTCTGCTTTTCTCTGTCTTCCAATTTTCTTATCAGTAACAACTATGTTATCTGAAGTGCATGTATTTATACTGAGTATTTAATTAACTAGTCAGCTCATAAAAATAAATTAATAAAAATGTGTTGAATAGGAGGTAGGCTGTGTTATTTGAACCATTTCCTGAATTTCAACAGGAAAATATTTCAAGATAAATAACAGCAGCAACACATCTAAATGAAACTAGCGAAGTAGAATTCCAGAGAAATAAACTACATTGCATTTCACTCCAATAACAACAGAATTAAATCTGATGCAAAGGTACTAAAATCATTAGGAGCATATCCACTGAGCTAGCTGGACTTGCATCAAGTAACTGATGCAGAAAGGAAGAAATTGGGAAAAATCAGAACTCCTCTGTCTGTACTTATTACACTTATGAAAATAATCATAGTGAAGGTGAATATACAAATCTAGAATAAGCCACCTTTTTAATGTTTATGCTATGGAGTGCTGGGAAAAATATATATATATATATGCAAGATTATTTTCCAAAGGAGAATATGATAAATCTGAGTTCTGAAAACATAAATGCAATTTTAAGATGGATAGCAATTATTGTTTATTGAAGTACATGTTTACAATATGCAAAGAAGCCACAGGAGAATTATTGTCCAATAAGAAACTTTCAAACAGTAATTGAAAATATCTTTGTGAAGTAGAGAAAATGTAACTGTGAAAACTGCAATCAAACAGGAACCACTGTAATGATTTTTTTAAAGATTTGTTTACTTTAAATGTTAAAGAAAACACACAACAAACTTGCATCAGAATCTCAAAATGAGTTACATTCACCAAAATTTGTGTTGGTTTGGTGACTTATTTGCATATATTCCCTCAAGAATTCACTCTGCTAAGCTAACCGAGAAGTAGGAGAAACAGCAGTAGTGTAATAGTAGGGAAAGAAACAAGAAATAAGGAGCGCAGTCAAGTAAATCTGGCCATGTTCTGTTTTTAAGGACTTCTGATGTTACTACACTCTTTTAGCCCTGATTTGTGTTTTGAATGCATCAGATGGGATGCTCAAGACTATTGGCTGAGGTGATGTGTACTGACAAACTAAAAATCCAAAATTTAAAACTCTTATTTCAGTAGTACCTGTAGGAAAATCACCACTTGCTTTTGGATCTTTCTTAAAATCTTGGGCTTCACTAAGAGACCAACGGTTTCCAGTTCTTGTACATAAGACTTATATTATCATTCAAATCGTACTTATACAGGAATTTTTGTTAGGATTACTTTCCTTTCCCATTCTTCAGAGTTTAACTAAATCTTCCATTAAAAAAAAAAAACAAAACAAAAAAAAAAACCACTCTTGTTTCTTACTCAGATAACTACCGTTATCTGTTATCAAGTTCATTGAAAAAAATACTATTGTTTGCAGAAGTTTTTCCTCTATTTGCAGTAAATAATTCACAATCTTGACACTTTAACTCCCGCTCATTCTGTAAATATGTCCCAAAGTTCTATTTATTCAGAGTAAAAGCCATCAATGTAGATCAGTGTAACCCAGAGTTAGTTAGATTTTGGAGTCATTCCATTAGACTTCAGAGGCAGACCTATTTACAGAGGCCTGTAATTAGCTTATTTGTGACTTAAGTGACTGAAATTGTACCCTGAAACATTTAAGAACCATTTCATCAGTTTATCACATAAAATGGGCAAATAGAAAGCACAGACTAATGGTCAAATTTAAAAATACTATAGATATTTTCGATTGCTTTTTTAATGTCATTTTCTTTAAAATACACTGACTTAGTAATTGAAAGTGCACTGACTGAAACTTTTTTTTTTATTTTTTTCTGAACACAATCAAATTACAAGTCAAATAATACACTATGGTTTGGAATGCCCAAGACCAATGGAGTTTCCTTTCTTCAGAAAGTGGCAGGAATAAACTGATTTCTGGTAATATGTCACCGTATTAAATGAGAAAAGTTGTTGATACTCTTAAATAAAAACATCTTATCTTTGATGCAGAACTCTTGGTTCAGAGGAAGGTCACTAAGATGGTCAGAGGACTGATCACCTCTCCTATGAGGAAAGGTTGATGGAACTGGACTTGTTTAGCTTGTGGCCTTCCAGTACTTGAAGGGAGTATATAAACAGGAGGTGTAATGACTGTTTCCATGGGTTGATAGTGATAGGACAAGGGACAACTGTTTTAAACTAAGACTGGGGAGGTTTAGGTTAGATGTTAGGAGGAAGTTTTTCATTCAGAGAGTGGTGACACACTGGAACTTCTTGCTTTCTACAGATCAGCTATTCCTCCCAGCTTTGTAACATCATCAGACTTGTTGAGGATGGGCTCTGTCAACTCATCAAGGTCATTGATGAAGATGTTGAAAAGGACAGGACCCAACACCAACCCCTGAGGAACACCAGTATGTACAAGCCTCAAACTGGACTTTTAGCTCTAGGTAAGAAAAAGTTACTTATTTGTCTTTAATGAGAATAATATCTTTGATAATTTAATAATAATTGCAAGTGTATTCTAACAAGGGCTTCTAAAATACTGAACTGTGCATTCTGAAAAACTGTTCAGTTAAGAAAGAAATGTCTTAATGTAATCTTGTTTATTAGTTCAAGATATTTGTGAGGTATTCTTTCAGTCATAGCTGAATCCTGACAAGCTTGACACAAATCAGCTTTTTTTTAACTTGTCACATGCAGTAACTTCTTGTAACACAGTAATATAGTAGTACTGACCATTTGGAAGAGACTTCTACAAATTGCCTAGTCCACTTGCTCTGCTGATAGCATCATCAAGTATAACAGGCATCCTAAGAGTGGATTCAACCAAGCTGAATATCCAAGGGTGGTTGCTCCACAACGTATCTGGACAGTCTGAGCATGACCCACACACACTGAAAAGAAATATTTTTCTTACATTTAAATAGAATATCCCAAATTTCAGCCTTTTCCCTTTATCCTGGGCACCACCGAGTAAGACTTAAACACATTGATGAGATTCCTATCTAGCCCAAATAAACCATGCCTTACTCATATGAGTAAAAAGATAAAAATTTCTAAGGAACTAGAATCTGGGGCAGAGAAACTTATACCGGTGCTAAATCCAGCAAAATATATCTTCGGGAAAGTTTTTGTGAGACATACAGTAACTGATCTAAATCACAGATTATACATTTAAAAATAAATCTATTAAATTATTACAGTTACATTTGCAGAGAGTGGCGAGGCACTTGAACATGTTGCCCAGTGCTGTGGTTGATGTCCTGTACTTGGAGACTTTCAAGGTGAGGCTGCATAAGGTCCTGGGGAACCTGATCTACTTGTGGTACCCCTGTTCATTGCAGGGGAGCTGGACTAAACGGCCTTCTGAGATCCCTTCAGATTCTAAGGATTCTATGACAATTAAATAACACTTTGATTCTACAATACATATGTACAAACATTTTATTTCTCACATCTTGTTGACTGCACTAGCTGTTAGGCTACCGGATCAAAAATGTTAATGGATTTCTGTTTATCTGAAAATGTGCAAAAATACTAGTAGTTCTTGAGATCTGAGGAAGTATGCCAAGCTTAAATATTAGGTATTTTGAAATATTTAAATGCTGAAATAGATGACATTTAAGATGGAAAACCTTTTTTAAAAACAGTCTGATGGGCAGATTTCAGTTCATCATTCATTCAAACTCACTTTATATAAAGCCAAATGTTGGAGATGCCTGGGGATATGGCAACATTGATTGATTTGCTTTTTGCCTCTCATGCCCAGGACAACTCTGAGTATTTGTTGCGAATCCCACCTTGATTTGACCTCCCTGCTGGACAGCAGGATTGTCCATATGCTCCTAAATAACCTGACCCAAGATATGAAGCTTCTATCAAAATTTGCATTTGGAAGGTGTTGCAGAGGGAAGGTCACCAAACAATTCAACACCGTGTTTAAAGAAAGCTAGTAGTGAATATGCATGTGACAATTATTTTCTCCTTTCTTGACTTCAATGGAAACTGTGTTCCTGGATTCTTACCAATTTTTTTCAGAGAAGTCCAAAGACTAGAGGATGTGGAATCAACAGCATGCTCACTGAAAACATCGCCAAAAGAAAGGTGCCAATTTTTCAGAAACATTGGGTTTCAGGGATGAGAAAGTGAGAGATTTGGCAGTAGTTGTTTTTTTGTTGTGGCTTTTTGTTTCTTTGTTTTTGGTTGTTTGTTTGTATTGTTTTGTTCAATGGGTCTTTATTCATAAAAAGTAAAACAAAACATTTCCTTCATGCCTTAGTACAATGCTAATAGCAGGGTTCTAATATCATGTTTTTCGAAGATTAAATACTAGGATAATTTTCTATTCTGTACTTCTAAGTATGTTACGTGTTTGTCTGAGTTTACAATTAAAACAAAACAAATCACATTTGAATCAGGGCCTATATCTGTAAATCAAGATTGTTATGGGTATATAAGCACGCATTTCTATGAAACAGTGTCATGTGGAGTGGATTTTTTATTTTGTTATTTTTTAAGCTTTCTTTAAAGCATGTTCCTAAATAGATACTTCTAATGACAGACAGTAGAAAATGATAAGAACTGTTCTAAATTAGGAACAGTAAATACATACTAACAGAGCTTTCCATCAGTCTGTTCAAGAAATTACTGGGAAATACATCCTGCGATATTACAATTGCCCACACTCTCTTGTTGATTTATTTATGTGAAGACTTATTTATTTAATGATTTATTTATTAATTTAGAAATTGCCATTTTCTCATCCACCTGAAGTTTGAGTTCAGCTTGCCAAAAGTCTCTTCCTGAACTTGGAAAAGAATCTGACGAAACTCAGGGTTATGGTTTTGTGCCTGAAACATGCTAACCTGTACATCTGGTATGTTTTTCTTTGTTTGCATTTTAACTCAAAATATGACTTTCAATTTTGATGCTAAGAAGAGAAATCAGAATACTCTAACAGCTATAAGCCTCATGGCATGTTGTTCTAAAATTTAGTGTCAGAGACGAGCAAATATACTAGGTGTTTATTACTCAGTGTATTATATTTTAAGAAAACTTGGTGGTGTGTGATTAGGAATATGTGTTTTCAGGCTAATACGTCCTGAGTGCAAGAACAGGGAGTGCTTCCAGACCTCTGCTGTGACTCTTATTGTCTGTTTGGACTGTATGGCATCTTAATGCATAGTAGAGATTCACTTCTTGTAGTCATTCATTGCTTTCTTTAACAACTTGAGAGAATCTGCATCAATGATTTCTTTAAAAAGACAAATCAGAAAAGCAATTTGCTTCTTCCAGCCATTTTTTGTCAGTATGTTGTAAATATTTTCATAAGATGTAGAAGATTTATGGTATTTTTTTTTTTTGGTTGGGTTTTTTTTATGTTCACTTTTGCTATTAGGCTGTATGAACTTAAATCATTCTACAACTTTCTAATTTTAGGCAATTATTTGTACTGCAACATTTACCAAACAGTTCTGCTCTGAATCTTCCATTTTAATTTAGTTAACTTGTGTATTGGTCACCTTACAGTTTTTCTATGGAGATTTTAACAAGAAATTATGTCACTTTGAAAGCTATTTATCAATTTAACTTCATAGTATATGGTTTTGGATCCTGACCCCCAGCTCACTACAACTTCCCTTCAGGTAGTTACAGAAGCAGTAAAGTCTCCCCTTAGCCCCCTCTTCTCCAGACTGAACAGTCCCAGCTCCTTCAGCCACTCCTCATAGGGCCTGTGCTCCAGACCCCTCACCAGCTTTGTTGCCGTTCTTTGAACGTGATCCAGGGCCTTAATGTCTTTCTTGCAGGGGCCCAAAACTGGATACAGTACTTGAGGCGCAGTCTCACCACTGCTGATTACAGGGGGACAATTACTTCCCTGTTTCTGCTGGCAACACTGTTTCTGATGCAAGCCACGATGCCATTGACCTTCTTGGCCACCTGGGCACACTGCTGGCTCACGTTCAGCTGAGTTATCAATCAATGCCTCCAGGTCCATTTCCTCTACACAGTCTGCCACTCTGCCCCAAGCCTGTAGCCCTGTCTGGGGTTGTGGCCAAAGTGCAGGACCCGGCATTTGGTCATGTTGAACCTCATTCCATTGGCTTCAGCCCAACTATCCAGCCTATCCAGATCCCTCTGCACGAACTCACTACCCCCAGGCAGATTTACACTTCCAGCCAACTTGGTGTCATCTGCAAACTGGCTGAGGGTGCACTCAATGCCCTCATCCAGGTCATCAGTAAAGACATAGAAGAGGAGAGGCACCAGCACTGATCCCTGGGGAACACTGCTTGTGACCAGTTGCCAACTGGATTTAACTCCATTCTAAAATCCCAGATACATGTCTGATTAAAAACATTTTCAATATGCACCATTTGTCATGTATCCATATGACATTTTCTATTAATGATGCCACTTCCACTTTTATTTTAACTGGATGATGATCTTGAATTCAAGTACTCTGTCTCTGATTATAATGAATGGTCCCTCTTTAAATGAAAATTTGCTCCTGTCATGCAGATATATACTATTATTACCTTGTGTTTAAATAATTTCTTAACATCAAAAATGAATGCACTGTGGATACAGAAAGACTTCATTTTTTCCATCTAGTCAAGTTTTTTTATAAGTTTTTTCACAAGTGTTCCTAGCTATGTTGGAAAAGAGTTTGCTCTTCTGAACTGCTAGAGAAACACAATATTGCAAAAGCTTCTCTTAACTGTATTTTATTTTGAAATGCTACTGATTTATTAAAAATGAAAATTAGAAGTTCCTGACTGTTCAGAACATTCCCCAGATGCTAAAACTGCGTGAAAGTCATCAAATATTTAAAGTACAATAGTTTTGTAAACAATATTCTAGGCCTTAGTTCAGGCAAACTATAATGTACAAGTTCACTGTTTAATATTATGGCTGTCCCTACTGCACATAAATTCTGCATAAGTTGAGATTTCTGTTCAGTCTTCTTAAATGTACTGACAGGCTTCTCTGTTTCTTTAAAAGGAGAGAAAAGAAAAAAAAAAAAACAATACGTGATCTCAAAGCAAAATCATAACAAATTGTAAATTTGTAGAACTTAGTTTCAAGATATACAACAGAGAAGGAAAAGAATCTCAAAATGGATACACTGCTAAACAAAAATATTTCTTGTTTCTGACTATGTCTGTATGGAAAATAATTATCTTCACTGTTCCTCGAATAAATAAATACTTGAAAGAAGGAAAAGCACTAAAATACAACATTTGTCTATCATCAGTTAATTTGAAAATTCCAGGAAGACTGAACTGAGTTCAAATATAAATCTAATGAGACTTCTTCATTTTTTATGGAAATAAAAACATTTTCTTCTTCTTTTTTTCCCTTTAGGTAATTTTTGGCATCATAATCAGTTTGTTAAATTAATCTTCAGCTATTTGCAGGTTTGGTATGTTGGAGAAACTGGTGACATTTCACTCCAGGAAGTGAAATGGAGCTTTTTGCTCTTCTGTATTTAAAAAAAAAATCAAAAGAATGAAATGCAGTGAATACTGTGTTCTTTATTTTCTTAAACTGGTCTCATTTCTTGTTATTAGTAAAGGCAAATGTAACAATTAGTGTATAACAGCTGTTGTCAGGAATGAGGAAAGAAATGGAGGAATCTTGAATCCTTAAAGGAGTTTTGATTAATACACTCAACAGAATCAAACAGGACTTTTTAAATTCAGAATCATCTTTGTTGGTTACCAGCTCCTAACATCCACTTCTGTTTACAGGTTCATATAAATCTAACTAACCTATTTTCTCACTTCCAAAGACAAAAAGATATTCTTCCCTCTCTTAAGAAACCAATCTAAAGTCATAATTAATTTCCACTTGGAGGGAGACCTTATTTGCAAAATATTTTTACATTTTAACTTTGTTTCCATAACTAAAACCTAATTTAATTTTAACTTTTAATTTTGCTGGAATATATCTTCATCATGGAGAATTTCATTCACCTAACATGATTCCTGTTTCATTATTTTGTTTACTTTGTATTTCTCAGGATTTCAAGGAGTGGTAGTGGTATAATATCAGTATAAATGAAAAATTGAAATTAGATTAAAAGACACATTATATATGCTGTATTAATCAGCATTCTAATCTAGAAAATAAAACCTCAGAATAATTACAAAAAAGAATAGGTCCCATTTTCAGTCTACTACTCAATTACAACAGCATCATAAAGAATGTATCATCCCTCCTCTCCCCTGAGTTACCTCAGACTTGAAGCATAGATTTCTTCTGAATACACGGTGGAATTTTTTTAAGTGTTATCAAATTTCATCAGATTGAGACATTGTTGAAAGTGAGAGCTATTGGTTATCTTCAGTTACTTATCAGGCTATGCCTTGCAATTGATATATTTATTAAAAATATTTTAAAATTCACAGAAAACATTAACGAATTTAAGACATTTTCTTAGGACAGTGGCAACCTGTTTTTAACATATCTAGGCAGAGCAACAGAAATTTAATGAAAGTAAATACTTAGGTACACTGGGAAACATTACTGCTAAGAAAGTGATCTGCTGTTGGGATTTTGTTTCTCTTGCATCAAATAATGCATGTAAATCTAATGATTTTCTCAAATGGATTTAGGTTGAGTAGAAATAAATTGCTTAATTTAATAACCATTTCTTAAAAATCAGTGTTCCCTTCGGTAACAGGAGCAGCCTTCTTCTATCATCCAACCAATTCAAGAATGACCTCATAAGGTAGAATGCATTATAGCTGACCAAAGAATCACTATTTTCAGTGTGTGAAATACTATTTCTTTGTGAATAAAATATTAGTTTAGATTTTGTTGTTATCAGCTTTTAATTAGAACTGCTCTCATCATACATGTATTCAATATGTAAACTTTTTTCCCCTATCAGTATCCTGCTCACAGATTTTGACAGAATTACATACACTTCTCATGTGTGTAGTTATCCCGTGTATGTAAGATTCCAGATCTCCAGATCTTTACAAGAAGTCATGTCTAACTAGTTACAAAAAATTTTAATTACAGATTTTATATATTATATATAAATTTATATAAAGAGAATGAAAAGGAAACTACTTCATGCATACTGGTTTATTTTTGTAAGGAGGGAGTCAGCTTTCTTCAAAGCAGCTGACATGGCGCTTGAATTGTACACTTTGGACTTGTGACAAAAACAGTACTAATAACGCAAAATTATGCACAATTATTCAAAGAACCCTTGCCATAAAACAGAGAGACTTGTGGATGTGGTGTTATTTTCCCCAGTATGACGAAGTACTGCTTTTCTGGAAATGTCTGAGCTCTTTAATTCTGATGCAAAGAGGTGAAAGAATATTTTACTTTGTATGCATGCACACATTTTTCTTTACTTACAAGCTTTCTTTATTTAAACTCATGAATTTTCTTGCTTTTGCTCTTCCAGTTCTCCCCTCCTTCCCATGGAGTGAGTGAACAAACGGCTCTATGGGGTTTGGCTACCTGTTGATGTTAAGTCACAACAGTAAGTAAGTTTGAACTATGAAATCAAATCAATCTGGTATATTAAATACATTAGCTGGTTCATTGATAATTAAATTTTGCTTGACTTTAAATTTAGGTAAATGACTCTTTGGTGCCTGAGAAAATAATGTCTCCGTTAAAAAAATAATAAATCCTGGCCCATTGAGCATGTAAAGAAAAGGCACACACATTTCAGTGATAACCATTTCCTTGTTTACCTTTTGTATGGTTGAGAGTAAACTGGAATTTACTCATAATACTACTCTTGTTTTTGAGAACACTTCAATTTGTGTAATTTCCTGCCTCTCTGCCTGCAAATTATTATTGATATGGATAAAGTAAGGACAAACCAAAATGAATCTGCTTTTTATGTTGGTTGCTCTGAAGGTAATGCCTCCTATTTATTTCCATGGAAACTACAAAAGATACAATGAACATAACAACACCATTTGATAAAGCTTTCCTGCATCAAGGAAGCTGATCTCTGCTTTCTACACAATGTCAGTCCTTGGTGGAATAAAATGGATAGAAGGAAAGGAACTCTGCCATTGAGAGAAAAGACATATCTTTATAGATATTACAGATATGAAACCAAGCCAGTGGTTCAACCTGAAGGATTGTGCAGAAACTAGAGGTGGGTTTTTTTGGTTTTTTTTTGTTTGGTGTTTCATTTTGTTTTTCCATTTTATATTGTCTTTACCTCGTTATTCCATTTTTTCTTAGCAAATCTTTTCCATTCTATTCTTCCCAAGTCTCACTTCACTGCAGTTGCAAAGCACATCACCCCCCAACCTCACTTTGTAGTCCATTAACCTTGTAACAATCTAGTATGTGCTTCAGTAATCGTACCATGTTCCTCCCAGATCAGTAGACCTGCTCACCAGCTTTTGACATGCTTAAAGAGACCATGAGATAGGTTTGGATGGAAAAGAGGCAGGATTTGTGCACAGAATTTCTCAGTTCTTTAGGAAAGACCATGAAAAATAAATAATGGCCACAAAAAGCACAAATACTCCCCATGCACAGAATTATAAAGTCATTGAAAATAACTGTCAGTAATGGTAACATACAAATATGTTAGGTAATTAATTTGGTGAGCAAGCGTTCTTAAAATGCAAAATAATTCAATGTTCCATTAAAGTATGTGCACATGTAACCCTTCTCTAACCCTTCTCTCTATTTCTTTTGTGATTTTTTCCTTTCCTCTTTCCCCTTTATTTCCTCTCTATTTCCCCTCATTCCTTTTTATTTCCCCTTTCCTTTTTCCTTGTTTTTCATTTTTCATTTTTCCTTTCCTCTTTCCTTTCCTTTCCTCTTCTGAAGCAAGCAAGACTTTATGACTACAGCTGACTTGTGCATAGTACAATAATACCACAAATCAATTTCTGTGTTCTCTTCGTCATAGATAGGCAGGAGGTTTCATTGCCTTTATAACTTGCTGCAGAGTTTATTTTGAATAAATAAATAAATACATACATACATAAAAGGAAAATAACATATCTGTGACTAGAACCAGTGCAGCAATGGATATCTCATAATTTATGTAGTACTTTTTCGCAATACATTTCAAAATAAAATCTAATATATATATTTTCCCAATGAACTCTGAATGTCTCAGAGCTGTTGAAAAGCTAACAATCATTCCGGCTTTTGGTGAAGTTATGAAACAAATTAAAGCCAACAAAGTAATTCCAGCCCCAAATGCTTCTGATGCCTGGTAGTGAAAAATGTAGCAAAAAGGATAGCAATAGAGTTCACTGCAGGATGCAACAGTAGCAGTGATTCTGGCTCAAGCCAGTGGTGTTTAACTGCGATTTGCTGCTGGATGATCTAACATCTACTCTTTTACTATATTGCAGCCTTTGATAAAGCCTGGCTATCACCTGACTTGCTTTAACCCCTGAATGCCAAAATCATGCAATTTTAGAAGTGACATTAGCTATCTATTTGCAGAACACATCACCTGCCACTTGCTACATTGCTTGGGAGGGGGATCCATCAGGGAAAGGAGCGTCAGAACATATATAAAGAGCTTCTCTTTCTCCTCACTGGCCTCTTTTCATCTTCTCATGTTTCACTAGGTATTTTTCCCATTTCTAGGCTTCATGCTATGGCAGTGGTGCTGAATGCTGATGAGGTTCTGCTTAATGTAGCTTCAGGCAATGCAGTACATCTGAGAGCAGTTTAAGCTTTCTATCGTCAGAGTATTCACCATAGCTTTTAAAGAATCTCCAGCTAGTGAGCACCTAAACATAAAGGCTAAAGGAAGAAAATATTTAATAAGCACATAAAAGGAAACCTGATGAGACAAAAGCACTAATGTATTGTGGACACATATGAGTCATGTGAGTAGTCTGAGTACAATATCTAAGGTTAATGTTTATCTTCTTTCTTTAAATGGTAGAATTAGCTTGGATACCTCTGCTCTTGCTTTCCTTCCCTTTGACTAATTATGCTTGATCTATCCTGCATTTAATTTCAGTCTGTACTGTAACTGTACATTTTAGATTAAAAAAAAAACATTTCAAATTGTGTTACTCACTAATCTAGCAATCCCATCAGGGACGACATGAAAGCGTGTGCTCCAGTGCCGCATCTAAAAACAGTTATAGTATTATACAGACTTTGTCAAGCACAAATGATATTTAAATTATAAATGGTTAGAGTCTGCTAGGATTTTATCAAACCTGCTTGAAAAGTCTTTTTTTTTTTTTTTTGTCAGGAAATATATTTTGGAAGTTTTTCTTTTTTTCTTGCTTAAACATTTATAAATATCAATTATTGTAGACAGTACATTTTCAAAATACAGTATTGATTATTTACACCATATGAAACCAAAATGCGCACCATCTCTGAAATCTTAAAAATTGAAGCATCCTAATATTTCACATTGGTATACAAATACACATCTGAACTTTAAAGCTCAAATTTGGGTTTCTTGAGAAGGAAATAGCTCTCTCTTTACAAGGGTTTTAAAGGAGAACTGGTATCAATTTAATAATAAAATGAAGTTTAGTATATATAAGACATAATGAACATACATATGAAGATCATATAAGCTTTCTTATGCACATTTCTTTCTAAACTATAATAAGACATAAATGAAGAAAAAAAAATGGTGCAGTTCAAATAACATTTCCAAATAAACTTGAATTATAAACTTCTACCTGGATTCAGGTCCAGACATACCCAAATTCAAAATGGAAAAAAATCATTTTCAGTAGATTGAGCTGGTACTGTTCTTGAGCAGAATCAGGATTTTAGCTTTTGACACACGATTGACCTCCATGTTATTATACACCTACATAAAAACCCCTCAGCTGATGTCATAACAGCAGGTGAATCTTTTGATCAAATAAGTCACTCCTATACCTCTTGCAGAGATGGCAATCAAATTTCATGCCATCTGTTTTGGTGTAAAGAAATACAAACAAGGAACAACTCTGACCTCTGACAATCAGAAGGGTGTTGGAATTCAAACAAATTGCTAAAACTAATCTGAAATTAAAAAACTAATTTTAGTTGGATAAAAGACTTGAAAATTAGATCTCAAGGGAAATTTATTTCTGCATCCCTGACTGTATGAAGACTTTGCACATATGCTCATCTTGTGCAAATAAACCAGCTGCAGTCAAAAGAATAATTCACAAAGATGGTATTTTAAACACATGCACCACAGTTGTCAGCATAGAAACATCTGTAAAATAGTGCCAAACAATTCACTTGTTACATAGTTACTACTGCAGGAAAAATGACATTCTATCCAATTGAATAGATTATTTATGAAAAATGAGGTGATGGATAGCTGAGTATTCTGCCTGAATCTATTCCATGAGATAAATCTCACCTGGCTTGTTAATGTGGTGAAAGCTATGAATCTCATTACTTTAAGCTCTGACTGACTGCTGGACACAAATTTTTCCACAACTGCCATGAGAAATATATATGTGTATACATATATATATATATATATATATAAAGAGTACTGAAGTCTGAAACTCCTACCTTGAGGCAAGCTTACAGCAGTCCTCTGTTCTTGACAGTAGTTCTCAATAGCTACTGTGGGTTTAGAGCACCTCTTTGTGGTATTTTAGTAAGATGTTACTTACCAAAAGAAAGCACAGAATAATGTGTTTCTTACGTAACTGCAGACAGTAACCTGAAGGATAAAAGAAAATTAGGGGAAAGAAATAGAGATTCATCACTAAGAAAATGTTAGGAAATACTAATGCAATTGTTAAACAAGTAATGGGAGAGTAATAATAAGCAGAAGAAAAGGGAAAGCTTTTCACAGGATCATAGAATTGCTCAGGTTGGAAAAGACCTTCAAGATCATGAAGTCAAACTGCAACCAAACTATATCACAGTAAATCTAACAACCCATCACCATATAGTGTCCCTGAGCACCACATCCAAACAAAATTTTAAACACGTTCAGGGACAGTGACTCAGCCACCTCCCTGGGGAGCCTATTCCAGTGCTTAACTATCCTTTCTGTAAATAAGTATTTCCTGATATGTAACCTAAACTTCCCCTGACAGAACTTGAGGCCATTTCCCCTTGTCCTGGCACCTGTCACCAGTGAGAAGAGACCAACCCTGCTCTCACTGCAGTCACCTTTCAAGTATTTCAAGGGAGCAATAAGCTCCGCTCATCCTTCTAATCCCCAGAAGAGGAGTCATTCCTCTGTCATTCCTCTGTTTATTTTGCTGTAATATAGAAAAGTCCATGAACCGCATGTATTTAAAAATCTACTAGAAGCATTCTTCTGTTAGAAATGATAATAACAATGAAGGATATTGTTGCTTTAAGAATACTTACTACATGCATTTCAAAAGCTATGGAGAATAATATTCTGCGTGATCAGGGCGAAACTGTCTATATAGTTGTAGTAAAATTTCATAAATGATATGAATAATATTTAAATTATCTGCATTTTTTTTCTCTCATGGAGGAAGGCAAAAGCAAGCGTGAATCAGGCTGAGAAGAGAGAGTGCACATCTTGACTTCTCACAAGGGTCAAGTATTTCCTAGATTTTGATGCACATCAGCACAATTCTAGGATTTAAAGGTGAGATGTTCAGATCTGTAAAGCATTTCAAGGAGTTATATTTAGTTATGCTGTACAAAAGCAGCAGTTATTCAGAATCAGTGATACATTTGAAAAGTGTTCTGTTATGGAAATTAGCATGGAAATAAGATGGAGTTCAAATGAGCTTGTGTAACCGATATTTAAGAGCATCTTTCCAGGAGAAGATTTCCTATAGTTAGCTGCTATCAGACATTTCTTTTAAATTAAATTATACCTTATCTTAAGAAAGTATGCACCTATGTTAGTTTTAGTATTTTATTTTAGAGACCTTACACATTCAGTTAATAGAAAGGAACAAGTAGTTAAAAAGAGTGTATAAGCTCTCACATCTAAAGCCAAACTGTAGCATCAGTATGAAAGATCTCCCCAGCAGAAGGGAGAGAGAATTGTCACTGGCTATTTCTCTGGCAAAACAATATTTGGAAGGAGGATATGTCTGCTTAAAGTTACTCACCCATTAAATATTGATTTTGCTCTAATATTCAAATATAAACAACTTTAAAAAAAAAAAAAAAGTTGGATTTAAGAACTCTCTGTCCTTGGACTGGTTGTACTCAGGGGAGTTTTCTATTTCATGTACACTAGCAAATAAACCGTTTCTCAGAAACAGGACTTTTATACTTCATGAAACATTCACTCTGGATATTGAAGCGCATTTTAATAAAATCAAACATTTTTCATTTCTTAATCTTAAACCCCTTAATTGCCCCCTAACCATCACTTATGTTTAATGCCTTTGTTATTCCATCAAGTCAATCTTAAGACCTTTTTCGTATTATTTCAGAGGTCACTCTTGTGAGAATTATAGCATATAACAAATATGGAACAATAAGAGATTTTGGTATTTATTCTAAAGCTTAAGACAGCTTTCCTGCTCTTTAAAGCATAAGCCTCTGTTTGAATTTTATCCAAGTAGCCAGACACACTGTGTGAAAAATGTCGTACTATGCAAAGGTCTGTGAGATGATCATGGAATTTAGAGGGTATCTTCTATCCATTGGGAATTTCTAGAGAGAAAAGGAATCTTAATTCAGCTCCATGACAGTATTTTATGCTGTATTAAGCTCTCCAGCATCATAGGAAGTAGGATGTGGATTTTAAATGCAACTGTTAACAAAAATGTCATTCAAATACTGGATGCAAACTTTAAATCAAATGTATTTCACTGTTACATAACATTCAATAGCAGTTTTCAATTGTGTTAGAAAGAAGAGAAAGTAATCATAACAAATTTGTCTATTGATTTGTTTTTCTTCCTTTCACATTCAGGCATTATATATGTTTTGATTGCAGTTTTCTAGGAATTATCATTATGAAATAAGGTCTGTGAATTATTCTTGATCTGTATCTCATTCACAAACAGTTAGTTGTAAGAATTACAGGTTTACATTCCTTGGTTAGAGATGTGTCTGCTGTCTGTGGATGAGGACAACTGCTAAAATTCAGGTGATGCCAAGAGGTTCCCAAGCAGGCCCTAAATGCTGGATGTTAGGTGAGATATGCAGCAGACAGGAGACATACATATGACTTTGATGTCAATGTGTGAACATGATTTTTGAAAGCATGTACTCTTGCTAGCAAAATTATTTCTGGAAAAGGATAGAAAAATGATGTGAATCCAGGCTGAAAAACTGTTGTGAAATATTATGTTTCTTATTTGTATTTTTCCAAACTGACTTAATTTGAAATATCTGTATCTGCTTCCTGATAAGACTAAAGCTGATAACACTGAGGATTGCGCTTCCAACAGAGGTCTTTTAAGACAGACTGAAAATGAATCAAAAAAACAAACATGGAAAATCAAACATCATGATCTCTTCTGTCTTCACCACAAATATCTTTTGCATAATGATGGCCAGGAAAGGACATACTATTAACTTCATCAAGGATACGCCAGAGAAAAAAGAAATAGGGAAAACAAATAGATAAAAAAAAAAAATCCTATATTATTTTAAGAGGGATCTATTGAGCATTTCACTGAACTGCTTGAAAGAAAGTTAAATGAGACTGTACAGTGTTACACTGGCAATTCTTATAGAAGAGATGAGACATAACAGAAAGGAGGAAAGCAGTTACCTAGTGTCCAAAGAGTTAGAGAAACAGTATCTCAGGTATTAACTTGGAGGTAGGAGCTCTCTGGAAGTCTTCTCCCGAGCTAGAATGCTTACACTCCTCTGGTAGTTCATATATAATTCCGAAGGGAAGTAAAACCACATAACTCTATAAAAGAGATAACATTCAGTGATCTTTGTAACCTTGGATCAGGAATCAGGAGACTGCCTACATACTGCTTGAGTTGAACAAATCCTCAAAATGCAGAGCAAAAACAACCATTCTCAAAATTGTGGCTAGATTCCAAATGCCAGTGCAAATATTTAAGTATTGGTTCTAGAGAGAAAGTGTTTCTGACAAATATAAGTTTTCAAGCTTTATTCATGCTGTTTTGTACAGTGCCTTAATAATCCATAGAACTGTAATTAGTGTGGATAGGAACAAAAACAACCAATTACAAAATATTACAAATAAACAAACAAACAAACAAAAAAACTGGGCAAATTCTGGCATCTTTACTGAGTTTTGTTGAGTAGAATTACTGGTATTACTAGTACTAGTTAGCACTGGCAGAATTACTTTAATAACTTTTTCAGTACATTTTAAGGAGTGACATCAGTGTCTAATGGAAGACTTGTTTCACAAACACTTGGGCAACAGATGGGAAATTTTGTTTGGATTGTTCTTTACTAGTAAAAGAGAAAATGCAGAAGGTATTTGGTATGTTTTCCATATGACTTAAATTTTCCTTATTGAGACATGACTTGGCATTCAGTGGATTTTCAAAATTATTAGTCAGTTTTTTTCCCTGATAATTTTGGTTAGCTCTCAACTTCATGGCTGAGGTTATCTTCTCAACATGAAGAAAGAAAATGGTCAAAGGAAAAAAAAGTAACACATCAGTAAGTCTCACTTGGTTTCTGAAACCCTGATTGTCTCTCACACAAAGAAGGGACTTAGTTATATGTTATTTTGCAACTTGCTGCAAAAAATTTTTCATCTTGTTATTTATCTGGTCCATGATAATAAGATTGTAATGGAAATATGACCTCACCTTTGTTGACAAAGGAAAAGTATAAATGAAGGTTTGGCTCCTAACAGCTTTCCATATGCAAAGCTATCATTAACGTTTTCATTATTGCACAGTACTGCTGCCTGTTTCTAGTGAGAACCAGGTCTCCAGCTGGCTTTTAAAATTCTGACTCATAACACTATACAATAAAATAATAATCATTATTTTGAAATTTCATATATTGTATTGAGACCTTCTCAGTCGTGTAAATGACAATTGCTTTAAAGGGATAAGTTTAAAACAACTCTTTTAAAAGTGTCCACTTTTATAACAAAAACAATAAATAAATAAATAAAGCAGACAGACCATATGTTATATCAAATATGCAATTTATTTTTTTATTTGTTCTCAGGAAATATGGAGAAGGAAGAAGTCTCTCAAACAGCAATATAGTAACAGTAACACCTAAGGAAGAAACTGTCCTCATTTCTTTAATTTCTCTGTCAGAAATGTTAAATTAAGTATCTGTCTCAGTATGTAAGTACATTCTTACCCATTTGAAATCTATTTCAGTGTGGTAAAATCAAATTTTTATTTCAACAAAGCAATATTGAAGTACATTATTTCAGTTGTTTGCAGAAATATATTCTTCATTTATAACCTCAAAACTGTACCTCCAATTTAATGGAATGATTGACAATGACACTTGTATTAATTTATGTATTTATTTTTGACATGGTATAATTATAATCAGAAAAATGGCTGTTTACTGATAAGTTTAAGTTACAAAATTTACTCTTTAGACAAATCTCTATTTGTGGTGTCTATGTTCCTGCCTCTTTGTAGAGGGAAATAACACATTTTTGAATATTATTTGCCTTCTTGGTATTCCATAAGCTGCTTTGTTTGCATATAACTTTAGTTTCAGTAAATAAGTAATGAAAAGCAGATTTTTAATATAAATATTTAAAAAAAAAAACTCAGTTTTCATTTTGCAACACAAGAAAAAAGATCTATTAAAATTCAATATTATTCTTTAGTGTTGCAAGGAAATGCAGCTTGTGAAAAGCACAGGAAATATATGAGCAGCGATTTTAAATAATGGTCAACTGCTCAGAGAGATTGTACACGTGTGTGTTTCTGAAAGGGTATTTTATCAGAATTATGTTTTCAATTTTAGGGAAGAAAAACGTCTCTCTAAGTTTCTTTTCAAATGAGAAATTAAATGAAAGTGCATGGTCATTTTATTTGTAATGCTCTGACAAGTTTTTTTGCAGAAGAGAAAAAAGTCATACCTCTCTATATATATCATCATTGGAATTCAGAGGTTTTATCTTATATGTGTCGTGATTAAATGTAATGAGTTGCATTTACATTAATATGTATTATTCTCTGGGAGATCCTTATCATATGTTTCTCATGTGCATGGCTTTTTCCTGCATTTGAGACCTTTTAGATTTTCTGGGGAATACAATCATTTGCATACCTAGGAATATATGATTGAGCAGTCTTCTATTTGGTTAATTTTAGTCTTATCAGTGCGTGCATTTTCATTTATTAAAGACATTAATTGAAAAATGTTATTTGTATTATGTAGCTGCCAACTAAATGGCAGACCCTTCAGTGAGTGTACCCACTCTTTCATCTTTTCTCTCTTTGTGTCTTCGCATTTTCCCTCAAGGTCAAGATACTCTCCACGACCATATTAATCTGTATTTATTCTGGTTCAGATGGACACTCACTCTATTGCATTTGTTCTGGTTCTTTGAGCAGCAAGGTAGCTGCAACTGTAATCAGTATATGTTTCCCTGGCCACAGCCTGTAGCCTTGTTTACAACTACTTTTTCTCCACTGCGATGTTTTCTCCATCCACTTCATGTGCTTGTATTCATTTCTGACAAGATTTTGTGTTTACAGATGGAAATTCTACACAAAACTGATTGCAAGGTTAAAATCGGGGCAATAAGAAAGCCATCGTAGAAACAAAGAACAAGGATCCTTATTCCTTCACGATCTGTGAAAATTAAAAAAAGTCACACACTGCTTTCCTGTATAGGCACTAGATGGCAGCATCTGCCAGTGCTGCGTTGCATCAAGAGTTTTCATTATGGATTAACTCCCTTTCCATTAATGTTAGATGGAAAACTCTTAACGTCTTTATAGAGAAGGTTTGATGTCTACCACTGAATATCAAGCCCACTTCTCCAAATCAAAATGCATTCCACCTTAAAATCAATCAAGTGTTCTTTCATGACAGCTTGTGGAATTCTGCTCCTGACCCTTGTATATAATAAAACTTCTATCTGCAAAATACACTCAAATTCCTTCCTATTGCTAAATGAATGAAAGTCCGGCAGATGATCCTGTTTTTTAAGTAAAGTAATTCAAAACTTTGTAATGCTCCAATGTCTACAATTTGCATATGTACTATCTTGCGTACTAAAATGAATATTCTCACAAATATTCATTTGGATGCCTCCATAAAATCTGCATCAGAGATGTCCAAAGGTTAATTTAATGGAGACAAATATTTCAATAACTGAGATCCACAAAACTGTCAGATAATTATTTTACTTTCTCAGACGCTCAGTGTGTGAGTGTTTCATTTGACGTGCATTAGCAGAATTGTGTTTTTGTGAACACTGCAGTCAAAGTCCTTTACAGCAGCTTTCTAAGAATCCACTACAAGGATTTTCCTTCTCTCAAACTATACTACAATTATAATCCTTGGTGACTGTGTCTAATTTATGAAGAGGAGACATCTACTCTGTCAGCACCCCTGTAGTGAGATAAAATAAGTGAGCTCCAATTTTCCAGATACATTTTGCACCAAGGCAGCTGTTTAACAACATCCATCAGTTAAAAAGTAACACAGTCAAACCTAAGTTTTTCCCCTGCTTCTTTTTCATCACTGGTAAGTAGCAGCTACTTATGGACAAATTAGGAGGAAACTGGGAATATACAGATTTTTATTTTCACTGGTATGCACCCACAGACTCTTGCAAATAGCTCTGTACGTATTTATTAACCTGAAGGTTGAATTTAGACCATCTTGTTTCAAAGTCACTGACTGATTATTGATTCCATTTCTAAATACAGAAGTAATCTCTCTTTTTATCTCAGAAAATCTTCTGAATTCATCATCAGCAAGTTTCAAATTGTATTAGTCCAAACCATTAATTATATGTGAAAAAATCCACATATTTAATTTATTTGATATTCACATCAAATGTCTTCTACTTCATATACAACAAGGAGTAAATAACTACTTTTCACTTAATTTCTCTATCCTTAATAGCAACCTGCATAATCCACTGCAATACAGAAGGCAACATCTTTACAAATGGAAAGAATGATGAGCACTTTCCATAAGCTGCAAGAGATAATTAGTATTTATTCAAACAGTATAAACTACATTACAGCATACCTCATAGCATATTGGAGTCACTTCATAGCCACATTCCTAATATTGGATGAAATATTATTTAAAGCAATTTTCCCTGCCGCAAACAAGTCAATTGAGAAGTGATTGGTTTACAGTTCAGTTTTCATGATTGTGCCATAGAAATTACATGCATTTCCTTGGATGCTCTTCAAGATGTATACAAGGAATGGAAAACATGCCATAGCGGAATATTTCTGTGTAAACAAGGAACACTTTTCTCTAAAATGTTCTGTTTCACCTTGTTTTTTAATGGAATTTTTCTTTCTTATTTAGTTATTTCATTCAATTTATTCTTTTGATTCATGACTTTGCTTTTGGAGTGGGGTTATTTTTTCAGGTATCTCAGCAACTCTGTAAAAAAAGAAAAAGAAAACACGAAAAAAATTGTTATGGAATACAACAGATTTGTTTGGCTTCGCTCACTGTTTGGGGAAGACAGAATTACAGGAAAGAGACCAGAAAACAATGGCTTTGGGTAAGCTGCAATGTCTGATAACAGCTCCAAAATACTGGGTAATTACAATGCGTAATCATATAGTTAGTTGTCAGAACACAATGAAGGTAGATATCATACCTACAGATATAATTGAATGATCCACGTAAAATATTTCCGAGTAGTTCTGTAACACTGCTGGTATATGACTTCAAACAGTACTAATACATAAGAGGACTTCAACTAATTGCATTATAGATACAATTTTCACTCATGCAACATTATGCCTATTTCTTTTATTTGTCTATCATTCTCTGGAATTAATTGCTGATCCTTTCTTGGAAACAGTATCACAGCTATTCCAATTCTTATTTTAGCATTATCTAATCTAAAAAGCAATGTTTTTCTTCAGACCTGTATAGATGATCACATATTTAGCTTTTGTTTTGTTGTTGTTGGGTGGGTTTTTTTTGGTGTTTTTGTTTATTTTTCTGTTAATGCTATGTGTAAATTTTCTCTTAAAAATGTTAAGAAGGGTGAGTCATTGGGAGAGATGAAACCTCATTTTGGATTCATTACAAAGAGGGTTGTTTCAAAAGTAATCCCTCCTATTTTATTACCACCTCTGCAGGTACAGATTTTTATGGGCATAAAACTGTCATGGTTTTGTGGGTTTTGTTGTGTTGTTGGTATTCCACATCATGACATCATGTAGTGTATTGGGAGTTGAAGAGTTAATGCTCTATCTGCACGGATCATCGATAGTTTCCGCCCAGAGGGAAAGATTCAACTCCCAATACTCAACATGATGTCATGATGTGGAATACCAACAACACAACAAAAACCACAAAACCATGACAAGAATGTAGGCTCTTGATCATCACTGGTAAATATGCATAGATAATAATGGTGTTTATGTTAAAAAAAATCGTGTTTTGTGGCTGATACTGAATAATTTTTATGTGCTTTTTGTATCTGTTGCAATTTCCAGGGAAATAGATAGGAGGCATTATTTTCAGAGTAACCTGCATACGTGTTTGTCAGGTAAAGACAGTATACCTAAAATGTCAGAAAATTTGACAGGTGATAAAAGCCTCTTTACAGTTGCAACTGAATTTGATTTGCAGAAGAAAATGAAGTGAAAGAACAAAAGAGAAAGTGGAAATAATACACTCTTGAAAACTGCATTGTTAGAGGGTTTTATTCTTTTATTATATTTTATATATTTTTTATATATTATATTTTTATTTGCAGAAGAAAATGAAGTGAAAGAACAAAAGAGAAAGTGGAAATAATACACTCTTGAAAACTGCATTGTTAGAGGGTTTTATTCTTTTATTTTCACTTAGTTTCACCTGCTGAAAAAGAAATGAGTTTATCTGATTTCAGTACCTTGTAACACTCTGTATGACTGATGTTTGAAAATATTTAGTCTTTGTGCAGAAATATAATAAGAATTATAGAAGTGATTTTCATCTCAGATGTCAATGAAAGTAGGCCTTGGCTGATAAACATTCAGCCAAAAACTGTTTTTACAGGAAAATACCATACTAGAGTCTCAGATATTTCTAGTCATTGACAGCAGGAACCTTCTGTGTCGCACAGTGCTCTTCAGTGTCCCTGCCTCTGTGATGGAGGCTGTGAATACTCAGAGATCATGACAATGAAGAATCACTAAGTGATTCTCAGAATTATAATAGCCCTTAAAGAGTATCAGGGCACTAGTTCTCAGTCATAAGTCAAAAAAAGACAGTCTGAATGTTAGAAAGACTAGTTAGTAGAAAACAAAGAAGAAAATGTAGAGAGTTCATGAACAGTACTGCACATATAAAGAG
Source organism: Oreortyx pictus (assembly GCA_036925125.1). Classification (NCBI taxonomy): domain Eukaryota; kingdom Metazoa; phylum Chordata; class Aves; order Galliformes; family Odontophoridae; genus Oreortyx; species Oreortyx pictus. The sequence goes on along the minus strand of JAUPFR010000006.1, from coordinate 32,428,956 downwards.
CTATGAAACAAAGATATAACCTCTGTCTTTGTAAAGCTCTGAACTGCAGCCTCACCTCCACCCCAGAAATGTGATGGAACAAGTTATTCTGGATATCATCTACAAACAAGTGAAAGAAAACAAGGTTATCAGGAGTATGCAGTATGGGTTTGGAAATCATGCTTGACAAGTCTGGTAGCCTTCTATGACACTTTATTAAACTGCTATTCTTGTGATGGATTAAGCTGGCAATTGGACTATTCTGCTTTGCTTCTTTGGGACAGCCAAAAGGTACCATATATTTAATCCAGCTCCTCTGAATCTTGTATTTGAATCTTTTTGGCAAACAGTACTACAGTGTGTATTTTAATGCTATATGCAGATTATTTTTAACTGGGAAAAAAAAAAAAAAAAACAACCTTGTGTTTTTTTAAATTATTATTTTTACTTTAAATAAAAATGCCATAAATTTCAATGTTATTGCCACTTAAGCAGTAGAAAGCAGTAGATTTTATAATAAAATTATAACCTCAATAATTTAAATTAAACATGAAACACATCCCCTTTTCAAAAGAGCTGATGCATATTTATCACTTGCAATTCTACTGTCTGAATAATCAGTGGCATAGTCCAGTAATTTTAAGGATTAAAAAGCACAAAGCTGACATGTATTCCCATTCATCTACATAAGCAGATACTTGGGCCATATTTTCATTCTACTTGACGATATTTAATGGTATCTAACATTTTTCACAAGATTTTCTATCCCCAAAAGGTTTTTACTGTTTGTTTGTTTGTTTGTTTGTTTTTGTTTTATTTTCATTTTTTGGTAGATATATTTTGCCAGTATTCACATTATCTGACACAATATGTGTTGTCACACTCATCTCTCGTTAAATATTTGGAGAAACAAAGGCATTTTTCCACAAGAGGGGGCTAATGCTCTTACTAAGTAGTGAAGTTTTCCTCGTAAGAAGCCTAAAATGTGTATAAGTTTTCTGACCAGGCTTTCTAATTTAGTAATATTTAGTAATTTAGCTGATCCTTGTATGAGATAAAGAAGAGAAAGTCAGAGAGGCTACCAGTTTCTCCTTTGCTGAGAGCAGTGAGACCTTTGTGACTAGAGAGGAAGAAGCTTGTCCAATAGAGCCTAGCCACAGGATAGTAGATCTTATAAAAGCCAATACTCAGTCCCAAAAATCTGTTAAGGCAAGCATTTAAACTTTTTGAGCTCACATGGGTGTTCAGCACAAAATGAGCATTGAAAGCTCAGTGATAAAAGCAGTATAATTGCCTCAAAAAATGTTGAAAAATAAGATCTTATTTCTTTCAGAACTTCTGATGTTAACAAAACAATAAAATGTTAAAAATAAAAGAAAAGAAAAACAAGAAAAAAAACAACAAATTGCTATTAAACTGATTCAGAAATGTCTGCTTCAACATTGACTGGAGGTCTATGCCCTCTTTGCTATAGCATACAGTTACAAACTCACCATTAATTTCTTCTTCTGTTTTTACTTTAGTGCTTTTTTACTTTAGTACTTTTTTCATTACAGTGAAGGGTTATGGCTTCTTCCCCCTAGGTCCGGGCTAGAATGGTGTGAAATGACTTTGATGTTGCTAACATGGCACTTCGTACCAGCCTATATCTGCTTGCAGCTATTAGCTAGGCCTATGTCTGACTAATCTAAGGATACATGGGTGGCTCTCTTAACAAGCATATTTAGAAAACTATGCTAACTAAGTAGTACTTATTGGTGAACTGCCTAACAGTTCATGATTAGTTCTTGAACTCTCAAATTACTATGTATAGTTGCTTAGCCATTTTTTACTTTTTTCCTATGGAAAAGTAAAAAAGACATCTGGTCATCTGTAATTCAGCAATGAGTCAACACTTTCCCTCATAGATTTTATCATATGAAAACACACAACATTAAAAAAGAAATGTTTTAAGGGTTTAAAACATAAAATATAAGCACACAACCCTTAGAGCTACAATACTACATTGTATAGAGAGTACGAATTACAAAAGGAAATTCATGATGACTCTCACTTAAGAAAAATCTAAAACGTTCAGAAGGATATAAATAAAGACTGGAGTTCAGAAGAGGAAAAGAAGTCAAAGTAGAATGGAGTAACACATTGTTGCAACACATGAGACTAGCACAAGCTGGAACCTTGAAAGTTTAATACAAAATCTTACAATAGAATGAACACCTGAAATAAATATTTACAATATTCTTAAGTACAGCTGTTCTTTAAAGTTACATAATTTCCTAACAGCTCCGGCTACGAACCAGCAAAATGGACACACCTTGGCAAATATTTGCATGATAGATCATTGCAGAGCCATTCATTCCCCATGTTAACTTGCACAGGCTGTACTTTCAAGTGAATGTATCCCCACTGTGCAGTGTGTTTCCTATTATAAATTGTGCTAATAAAATGAAAATTTAAACATTATACAAACAGTGGGAGAACTCCAAGTTTATCCTCAAAGATCCATTGCATAAGTTTTCATTGCTGGGTTATATATAGAAAAGCATGCAAGATAACTGGGACTCATTTTTCTCCAATACTTATGTAAAGGCTAAATTTGGCTTTAAGCTTTCTGTTTCACTACAGGTTTTTATCTTTAGAATACAGTTATCATTTAATTTATATATTTTCAAAACAATGAAGCTTTAGAAGGAAATTGGTTTGGCCTGATTTGTCTGAAAATTGTAAATACAATCATTTGTACATGCAGTCTCAAGACTCTTCTAGTGTCAGCTGCCCAGGTAATGATTTTTAAACATGGCTATATTTCAAGTGTTTTCAGAATTTTTTTTAGCATTAAGTAGCCAGTTGTGCAAATAGAACTGCTATACATTTTTCTGCTTTGGCAGACATCAGATCTGATAAATTGTTCTACCAGAGACGTTGCAGGAACCAAATCACTCATAATAACCATAAAATGATATTGCATGGACTTTTAAAAAGCTGTGATATCAGCATTTTCACATAGCTGAAGATACAGCTACAAAATTCACACTTCTCAGAATCCTGTTTTCTGCACAATCTAATTGATGATTCTTTCTGAACTAACTCAAGTCCATATCCTTCAAAGAGTTTTAGATGACTAACCTCCATCAATGCCTTTAGGTACTTTGAAGATCTGGGCTTGAATGTTTATATCAATTCTGGAAGGAATTAGAATGTCTTCTTCTACCATGTAATAATGAACTCTTTCTAAGGGAAATTAATCTGTCTATCAAAAATATTCTTCAGCCTGGTCCAATCACTGTTTAAGTTAGTTTCCTGCTGTAAGGTTATAGAAAGCTGTTTTATGGAACTACTTTCACCAGGTAATAATGAAGAAATGTATTTTCTTGGTGGATATGTCCTTGTGTTTCAAGCCTGTTGTGATTTTTGGTCAGTTTTAAACACCTGAATGTGGTGATTTCTAATGAAAATGTTGAGAAACAGTTACTTATGTCTTGTAAATTGTTCCTCATGATGTTCAAGTGCACTAACCATAAAATATGTTGCCTCCCGATTATTTATCCAATATAATTTCATTCTTCTGCTATTAATGTTCTACTAACACGCTTTCAGAAAATGTATTCCCCCTCACCCCCTTAATCTCAGCCTAGCCCTGCCTAATTCAGTACATGTTATGTTGCAAAAGATACTGCAGACATTGCACAATACAGACAACGAACTCAGTAAACCTAGAAGAAAGAGGAAGAGAAAGAAAGAAAAGGGAGCTTGAAGAAAGCGTTCATTATGTCAGTCCACACCTACTCAACTATAAAATCTTCTGTTTATTAAGTGACTCAGGATTGGCAGAGTAGGTATATACAAGATTTATTGCCCCTACATATGTTGCTTTCGTGGATTGATGTACATGCACATTAAATCACTCACCAACAACAAAAACTGCTAAAATTTCAGCAGATGTAGCAGCTACCAGACAACAACAAATTTAAGCAAACACTTCCACAGAGGTGTGATAATGTACTTTCATCAAAGCAGGAGCTGCTTGTAAGGCATTTAAAAATATAAGGACTGCTCTGAAAATAATGCCTCCTATTTTATTTCTTTGGCCCATGATGTTAGAGGTGGATGTTGGTGATGCAGCAGTAGAAGTGGAAACTTCCTGACAATATACTGTTGCAGTTTGTTGCTGTGTGAAAGATGCATCAGAGGAGCAGTATGATGAAATGGTGTCCGGGAGTTACAATGTAAAAATGGTAAAGAAGAGCAGCGGATAAAAGAAGCTCATCAGTCCAATGCATTGCTCACTTTCAAAGCCAGTAAGAAGCTTTTTAATCAGTCTCATCTGAGGTGGGTAATTAGATTTATTGGATTTATCAATACACCCAAAGAAATGTGATTATCTTTTATAGAAATTTAATTTTAAGAATATAAAGAAGGCAGAAAATCACTTACAATAGCATTAATACATTAAAAAATAAAAAGAACAAAGTAGTAGTAATACACTTTCTTCAAGAAGGTGAAGTAATAATAGGAATTTGAATATTTCTAGTTCTTTCTCTCATATACTTCTTTCTATTCTTAAAATCATTGCAAAGTACTGGGAGTATTTTTACTGGAAGTGTTTTCAGTAACATATCTCAGAAAATCTATAGTACTTCTAAAAATACAGCAATGTTTTCTTTAGTGACACCAAGTGAACTGATGATTACTTCACACCCAGGAGATAGTTGCCTGAAGGAGTCTGCCTGTGGAAGGGCAGAAGCATGCAGAAGATGGCCACAATTATTCAGAAAGTTTATTAAAAAACAATTTTTAAAGGATGTGTGGACATTTTTTGAAAATGCCAGCTATGATGAAAGAAGAGCCTTTTAGTTCAGTACTGAAAAAAAAAGACCAGAGAAAGAAAAGCAGTGCTACTGTTTCTGTTGAAGATCTGCATTACTTGTGTGTTATTTGCTGTCTATATGAATATGTAAGCTCTCATTTTAAAAATCTTTTCTAGCTTCTGCAGCTGCCAAGATAAGCTACAACACGTGACCTCAGTGAGCCTGAGAGCCTCCCAGACAGGAAGGTAATTAAAATTCCATCCACTTATACCAACAGCTCCTTTGCCTTTATGTGATAACTTTATGCCTTCCCATGATTTTCACATCTCTGGATGTTATGGCTCCTAACCACACAGGATGAGCAGCATCAGAGTAATTCTTTTTCTAATACTATATCACTTCTCTGCAGTACTGCCCAGAAACTACTGAGGACCTTCCCAGTTTCCAAAACAACTTTTGTCACCAAAAAAAAAAAAAAAAAGCCACCTCCTAGTGAGAGTAGTAAGGCATGAAGAACATCAGTTCACACTCTGGTTTCTGCAATATTAATTTGGGATAGGATGAGCAATAATCAGTGCTTTTTTCAGCTGTACCGAAATCTTGTCTAATTAAATTGATATCAAGTTCCTGATTTAGCTATATTAGACAATTCACCTTTCTAAAGTTGTCTCTTTAAGTGCATTCAGGAATAATGTTGGTTAACATTACTCTTTATGTCTGATACTTCCTTGGAAGTGTCCAAAGCCAGGTTGGATGGGATTTTGAGCATTGTGATCTAACCGGAGTGGAATTGTCCCTGCCCACAGCAGGCAGTTGAAACTAGATGCTGTTTATGGTCAGTTCTAACCCAAGCCATTCTGTGATTCTGTGATTCTAATTTCTCAGTGTCTGACGTGAAATCAAAGAAGCACATTCTAGTAGCAAAGGACAGAAGTTTTATCTTGGTATGTACTGTTTTGCCATTAAGTTGACAGCAGCAGTGGGCATTTGAAGCAGCCTGTCACTTTTATCTGACTAATACCAATCAGGATGTCTGAGTCTGCAGTGCTCTCAAAATATTTGATTTTCCCCCACTAGAGTGCACAAGAGTTTAAAAAGTGGGCATTAGGAGTCCAAGTGCTTTAAGTGTGCTGAAAATTTACTTCATTACTTGTAGGAGAAAATCCAGGCTGATTAAAGTCACCAAGTTATGAAGAATGTGACTGTGCCAGTGATTAGTTACACTCATTCATTTACTAGTACTTACAACTCTGAAAAGAAATGGTAACAAATGCAAATTATTTAATATAAAGAAGGCAGCAATGACTGAAGAATATATGAGGGAAATTAAAGTAAAACTTCTATAAATGGACTACAGTGCAGTCAGGAAAAAAATATATATCATATGACTTAGTTATTATTTTTAAGGTAATATGAACTGCTGAAGATAATTATGTAAATATCACATTTTTTGTAATGGATGGAAAAAATAGAAACAGAGGAACTTAGGAACTAAGTGCCCACAAAGTATTTTACTTCCCAAAAGAAGGAATAATTTGTAGCATACCCTTTGAAACACACCTGCTTACTGCATTTTATTGTATCAGTCTCCAATGTACATGGATATTCATTTGTACTAAAGTGTGACTGTCAGCTATTCCTCGCACCTCACTCATAGGACATAGTGAAGTCTCTCTGATGCAGTGTAGACATCTGCCTTCTTTCTACCATAGGCTCTTGTTTGTCAACATATGATCAATAAGTGATCTTATTTCACAATAGCATGATTCATACCAAGATCTCTGACACTGAGCATGAATCTAGCTGTGATAATGTATTTATATGGCTCTGCTTTTTCAGAGATCTCAGTGCCCCACAATCATATGCATATGCTCCCAGGGCTCCTAAGTAACAACGGATGCTTATTTTCACCCTGGCATATAAAAATAGGGAAATTATTCACTACTTTCAATTGTCAGGCAGGTGTTCAACCATTTCCATGAAAGCAGCATTCCGTCATATATCATGTTTACTTGGCATGATTAAAACAGTGATTTTGTATGTAACCCCTTCTACCTTCTTTCTCCCAGCCTTTACTGCTGGTTTGTATTCTGTGCCTGTTTTTGTGCCTCCCTGTCTTGGCTGACGGAGATGGGCCTGTAATGGTCTGGTGGCTCATGCAGTGAATCAGGGCAGGATATTATTTTGGCTCCTCTATTTATCACTGTCTTTATGTGCTTCTTTTTGGGTGTATAGACATCTGTTTTCATGTAACCTCACTGAAAGAAAGCAAGTGCACAGGTATAAATCCCACCACAATTTTTTTATGATGTACAATAAAAATTCAAGTGAGAGAATAATCACATTTAAATTTTTATGAAATTATGAAATAAACATATTAGCCCTGTGTACTAGCTTCAGCTTCTTAGTCTTAGAAATTATAGTATAAACAGATCAGCTTATTCTTCTCATTGCTGTTGTCAATGATTAATACATGATTGTGTTACAGTGGTTTTCTTATTTATAATTAGTAAACTCTTGCCCAAAATGGTGTTTGATATTTGCTGTGAGATTACCAGATTTGCTGAAACACTGAAGGTAAGTATCTCTAGTAAATCTATCATATCTGCATTAAAGATCTCCATCAGCAGAGACCTCTGAACTGAAACACATAGTAATTAATAATGGACCATGTATCAAAGATTGACATCTGCACAGGGTAACCCAAATGGAAAAAAAATCTAGTGGTCACTGAGACACTATTGTAGCATCAGTCTGGGCTGTTAATTACAATATAAAACCTAACATTAAGTTCTCATTGTTCTGATTATGTTTTCAGACTCAATTTTTAAAAAGGTTATTTTGATAAACATGATGAGTATATAGAAAATGTATGCCAACAATGTATATTGCAGAATAAGTACATTTAGAATTCAAAATGTATTTGGTGTACATAAAAAGTTCACAGAATCTGAGCAGACGTAGTGACAAGTAAGGGGGGAGGACGTTGGCTTCAAACTCTTCTTATACTAAAAAGAGCTACTTATATCCATGGCAAGACTGTAAATGCTCTCTTTGTCAACAGAATTAGTTTCTGTTTGCTCAGAATGTCTCAGGAGCTGATTCAGATTTTTCCCTCTTCCTATCTGTTCTTCCTACTTCTGTCTCATTAGACCTATTCAGTAAACTATTTAATTTAAGATTTAAGTTCAGATAAGACCTATTTTTTTATTAAAGTTAAATTTGTTATTGATGTTTTGTTTCTCTGAAGTTTTAAAGTTAATTCTCACAAGTTTCCCATTTCTTCTTTGCTACTAATCCCTGCAGTCAGTGCCAGCATGTTTAGAATAAACAGAATATCATTTCTAATTGATAAAATTCCAGGTTTTTGACCAGTATAATTATTGAAAATATTATGATGCTTCACAGAAGTAACTTTCTATTCAGATTTCTTTTAATATAGTCTGATTCTTCTGTGCCTTCACATTATTTTTTTTTTCCCATATATTGGTGCTTTATTAAACCCAGACGTAAGTTTAGACCATTCCCTTTCTAACTTGGTGGAATTACTTGTAATTTCCCAAATAAGTTCCTGAATTCCCACTATGACATTGAGTTTTAATCTTAGATGTGCTTTATCTAACCCTTGTCCTTTTCTCATTTATAAGACTAACAGACCTTGTGCTATTCTTAAAAAAATAATAATAAAAAGCTCTGCAATATCTATGTAACTCTAAAAGATAGTTCCAAGTCATGCTTTATTCTTATCTTTCCAAATTTAAAAGCATTAGTTTCATTGCTCAATGTCCCACTATTCCCTTTCCCTTCTTTTTATTTGACTCGCCTCAAAACCCGTTTGATGTCACTAAGACAACGAAGTAGACAGAATTATTACATCCTCTCATCTTCATGAGCATGTGTTCTTGTAAATACAAGAGTGTTTTTTTTCTGAAGAAAGCCTGAGAGTGTGACTCATTAAAATTAAATATGCAACTCCTGCACTTAAAAACTAATTAAGTATCCCAGAATATTTAATTTAATTGGGTATCCCCGCTTTCTTTAGGTGTATCTGGGCATACATCTTCCTTAAAGCAGTGTCTGTAAGGAAGAAAGGAAGTTAATGAGTTCTTCTCTTAAAGGACTTTCTCCTGTTTTTTCTCTGAATTCTTCTGGGACCATTAAAATTCATAGGAACACACACAAATCTATGTATGACTTCACTTATTTATTTCAGTGTACTAAATACTCATACAGCCAAGATGCACATCATTATACTGTAAGTAGTCTTGACATAAAGATTCCATTTGCAAGAAACATTTGTTCTGAAATGACTTTATTTCAACCGTGTATCTCACATTGTACTTCTGAAAACATATTTTCATCTGTTATATAGTTATTTTTCTTCTTTTTAATTAAATAGCTGCAAAAACAGATAGAATATTTGTTCTTTGTCATCATATGAGCTGTCTTAGGATATAATTGGATATGGCATTTGCATTGCCACCACTAAATTATCATGAAATAAATCTAAAAAATTAATTGTAATATAAAATAAAAGCAATCCATTCAAAGAATAGGATCTTCCTATAGATGTTTTCTTTTTTTCTGTGGTAAAATTTTCATAAATTTGTTTCAAGATATGTCTTTCTCTACTTATTACAAGGTATAAATATTTTTTAAAATAAGTTGCCAAAATTTATAGCTCAGTGAAAATCCTTCAAACTTTTCTATTTCTTAAATTAGCATAATGGTGGTTGCTATTCAATAGACAAAACTAGTGCACAGCAAGAATGCAGCTAGAAGCTCTTTGTACTGCAATGAGAAAAGAAAGTGATAAATTCATCAAACGCAATAAAGTAAACACAGTGCAAAACTACAGGATCCCATTTTATCAGTGTTTTATGGGCTGGTTCAGCCCAGTTCCATGACTAATGGGGTTAGGAACAATGGACCCATGCCCCATGAAAGGGGAAGGGTTAAAAAGGGAAAGGATAGGGAGATGGGCCTAAAAAGTAAAAAGTAGCAACTATCTGAGGAGGAAAACTGAATTACTAAGATACCAGAATGCAAAGTACTTCAGTAAAATGAGAGAGAGAGAGTGTCTGAAATAGAAGGTCTTACTCTAAAGCTGAAGGGAAAACAGCTAGGAAGCTCCCAGTCTGACAAGCATCAAAAAAGAGATCTCAGGACTTGTGTGCAGTTTTATCTTTCCCTCTGAGTGGAAAATGGGAACTCAAAGATCTCTGGGGTTCTCCTATGAGAACCAGGTACCCAGATATTTGGTAGTCCACAGAACTGGAGCATAAACTCATTAATCCCCAGTGCCTTAAATTATGTTACGATGTGGAATATCGATAACAAAAATTTTTAAAACCATGATATCATTTCAGCAGGAAATTGAATAATAAATAATGAATCATTTAAAAATACTAGATTGAGGTTGATATTAAGACTCCTCAGGAATCAAAGTACATTTCCAACACACAATTAGCATAATTTACTTCTGACTTTATCTGAATTAACAAGTTTCCTTGGAATGTTTTGTTTATTAAATTATCAATTTATAACGGAAACCTTTCCAATGCAATGTTTTCAAGGAGCTCTGCCACCGTTGTGCAGGATTTCTTTACATTCATGACAGTGTATTTCTGTAATCTTCACCACTGTATTATATCCACTGCTAAGGAAGGTTTTTGTTGTTTATATTCTTGTTTTATAGAAGAGAGGTTTTGGTTGGTTGGTTGCATTTCTTTTTTTGATTGCTTTCTTTTGTTTTGTAAAAAGAAGAAAGGTGAGCAAATCACCGACCAAAATCTGTTTTCTGTTACACAGAGAGTAACTGCAGTTCACTACTTCTAGCTATGTCATGGATGCATTTATTAAGGTATTTTCTGAAACTGCAGAAATACATTTTGTAATGATGAAATGATGCGGTGGTTTGGAGTTCCTCATTAAAGAAGGGACCCACTGGTTCTCTCTGAGAACTGGGAGCAAATCCCTGGGAAGTATGTTCACTGTCACATGCCTCAAAGGACTGATTTTCCTGATCTTTCAAGTGGCCATAATTTGAAAGTGGGAATGACTATCAATTATTTATTTTCTTATTTCTGATATAGCCTCAAGTATTGAACAGTCCAAAATTTCTCTTAGCTTGGCATGCTAACATAGTTGCGAAGGAACTTGCTATTATTGGAAATATTCTGCAATGTAAAACAATCTAGGACACTGAAAGAAATGTGATTCAACATAATTAGGGAGAAATTATGTGTAATCAGTTTAGTACAGATCTGCTTCTTTCCAAAAGCAGTTGAAGCATGTGAAAAAAATTAATGTCAGCTTAGTTAAAATATTTGAAACATCTTGCATGATTCCAACTTTAGCAGCATCCCTGGAGTTAGACAGCAAACAATGTCTCTGGCCATAGATTACCAATAATTACTTTTTCCTGAAACCACATTTATGTTCTAAATAATGGAGTCACTTCTTTTTGTGTTAAAATTTCATTAGTTTGATTGCAATTATTCTTCACTATCTGACAATCTCAGCTCTACAAACAAGGCCTGCTCCAAACCTAAGAAAAACATCAGCTACGCCTGCTTTCTCATTTTTCAGTACTGGTGGCATGTAAATACGGATGAACAATCCCCTTTAAATGTTATTATAAGGTTGCTAACCATAAAAATAATTACGACATTTAATTTAAAGATCTTCCATACTCATTTTATTCCTTGTAGTCATCAAGTAATCAAGTGAACAAAAACTTTTAGAAAATATAAATTCTGAGAAAATATCTAAGGCAGTGCAGGACAAGTTGTACTGTCAGCATAGTTCACAAGTGGAGCCCATTGGGAACTACTGTACGTACTGCTGACCTGAGAAGGAACAGGTTTCTAGCCTTCTGTGTAATCAGGACGGTTGTGGAAGACCAGTTCTTCCCTTCCTGGGGCATTTGACAGAACTTCCCTGCGTTTCTACCGGCTTCTAGTTCCTCACTGAAGAAGAGAATCTGTATCCTACTGCTACTAGAACAACTTCTGAAACAATCACTATGAGTTTCAGAAGGGGTTTCTGCAATGATTCAGGTAACACTGGATACCACAACAGTTGCTTGAGCAACAAAAAGAAACTGTAGACTGCTGGCATTCTTCGTCCACACAGAATCTTAATTTTGGAACTGTGTTTAATTTTGAATGGTTAAAGATGGATCTCAGCAAAATTGCTGTGAATTGATTACCGCACTTCACATAGGCTGATCAGAAGATAGGGTAAAGACAATTTTTGTCACATATAACTAAAGTAAGTATGATTAAAATAATTTACCTATTTCACTCAACTTTGTATGTGATTATTTTCATGGATTGTCACTGATATATCCCAGAGAAATATGAGTTTCCCCTAGGGAGTTATTTACTGCATTCTCTGCATACTGTGCTAAGCTTTTCATTTCTCCTGAAGGAACCAAAGAGGAAGAATTTAACATTTTCTTATCATCTGGATGATTGAATGAATATATGTTCCCAAGGAGACTTAAAGACAGCAGTCCTAAAATGTGACCGTTTGAAATGCTGATTTGTCACAGTATTGCAAGAGTTTTTGTTCAGCCAATATATATTATGAAGTGCTGAGAAATATAAGCTTTCAATTGTCATTATTCTGTTTAGAAGAATAATATTTTGAGATTATTTTATACATACTAGACTTCAGACCATTTATTTGCATTCATTTATGTTTCTTCTAAAAAATTTGCTGCAGGCTGCAACAACCTCTGTTGGCTGTGTTATGCTCTTACAGAGTGTTCAAACCCTGGAAATTCCTTAATATGTCACAGTAGTGAAACAAGGAGACATGAATTACAGCCAGACTTTCCACACAGCCCCATATTTGTGTAGATAGATACTAAATATTTAGTAATATAATTGTCTTAATGTTTGAATGAGTTCTGATTGCAGAATTCTGATTTTCTGGTGTTGTGGGATCTTGATCTTGCTTTCTGTCTTACTATTTCTAAGAAGTAAACACTTTTTGATAAGAGTTTTGATCTCTCTTAACTTTCCCCTTCAGTGATTTGAAAGTTGGCACACTCCAGCTAAGTTTCTCTTCAAATTATTGTTCATATTTTAATTCCTGCAGGTAGCCTTGGAAACAAGACCTTCTCTGGGAGGTGCTGCTCTATTACAATTCAGCCATCTTCTCAACAGGATCAACAGCATAGAGGGGAAAGTGGAACTTCTGAAGAACCAAAGCCAGTTACTGTAGTAGGAATGCAAAATGATATTTTTCTTAGAGTATATCCAGGGAGAAAAATTAATACTTAATTTTCAAAATATCACTCACACAGAAACTTTTGCTAAATAGGAACAATATTAATCTTCTTTTATTTCTGCAGCTTCTTGTTCTAAAAACAAATGCAGGTTTCTCATTTTATTCCCTGACTGTTGAATTCAAACTTCTTGCTACAGAAAACTAAACTAGTTCACACAGAACAATCTGCCTTTGATTTTCCTTAAATATGATGAAACTACCAGGTTCAATTCAGCAGAAGTGTGTATGTCTATTTTCAAATGCAGAACAAATGTACTACTTGTCCTTTCCACTGTTCACTTTCTGCGTTTATTTCAGCTGAGCACAACCAAGTCAAACTGACAGTTCACTCCAATCACTGAAATCTCAAATGCATTTTGCTGTGTGTGCGTTTACAAACTTTGTTGACTGGAAAATCAGATCTGGAAGATTGTGTAGAGGAGAAAGTGAGAGTAATGATTTTAAGCTCAGTTGCTAAATTTGTAAAACTGATTTTAAAAGGCAGAAGAGTGATCTGAGCAAAGCAACTTTGGACATCAGTGTGTCTGTTGGTAGGGCAAGGGAGGGAGTATATGTAAATAGGTATATATATGTATGACTACAATGGACTAGCAACACAGAAATTAAACAGCATGTATACTCTACGTATTTTTATACAATATTAAGTACCATATACGTGCTGTGTAATTTGTCTGTACATGTTAAGCACATTTCTTTATTTCCTTCTCATGCAGTCCACCAATCAGAGATTTTCCTACACATGCACTATTACTACTCTATCTATACTTGTTTAAACAATCTAATATTATCCGTGGTTTTGAAGATTTTGACAAAATATTAGTGAAACTATATAACTACTTCTCAAGTCTTTTACAAATATATACCATGAAATGCATATTAGTGTCACTGACTCAGCAGGGCGTACATTACTTCAAATTCGCTTCAAATAGCACATGCTAAAGTACTTCATCTTGCAGAACCTTCCTGCCTTTTCCAGTTACTCCTTTTTCAATGTAGTTTTTGTTAGTCTGAGAGTACTGGCTTTTCTATGCAGCCAAAATGACTCTCTTGTTTCAGCCTTTGAGCCTTTCCAATTCAGCAAATTTTCAAATGAATCAGTGAACTGTGATGTAGAATAGACCTTGAGAACTTCCAGGACAGAGGTATTTCCAGCGGTAACACACTCCCATGCAGGTTACCAACAGCCTTTCACTGGTCTCCCTTTTCTTTGGTCCTCATACTTGTTCAGATTTGACCCATAGCATTCATCTGTTAAATCACACTGGCTCTCATCCTTACACCCCATTTTTGTTTTCATCTCTTCAGAGGACTTTCCTCTGTGTAAAACCTACATGACATAAAAGATCCTTTTCAATATATTCTAGCTTTTTTAGCAAAGAATGTGAAGGTAAAAGAAAGGCCACTCAGTACAGAATCAGAATTAAAAACATTTTTATAAGGGATGTGAAATGGCATGTGTTATGTCTATAGCGTGCCATGTGTATGCAATTTTTTTCTAATTAAATATTTAATGTGAAGTACCCAAACATTATTATTTATATGTCTGTATTAATTATGCAGATGAAATGATATTATTGTAACATTATTTATCAAGCTGGGGAGAAATGTTTATAAAATTCTTTGGCCCAGGTGAGTTAATGTCATGCCAAAACTTCATAATTCAATTGTTCTGCTGTACATGGAGCTTTCTGGATCAGAAAGCAGAATGTTAACTGAATTAACAGTGATCTGAGAAATCTTTGGCAAATGGATGCCTATAAATTCTGTATGTATATATTCCATATCTATAAATTCCAAACACAGAAAGCTGAAAGGAGTATAGGTGTTTTATTACACCTTATTTTCCTTTATGCAGAGTATAATGGGATAAAAATAATTCAGTTTGACAGTACAACGTCTGTCAAAACAAAACAAAAACAGTGAAAGCTGTATAAGAACAGAGAATGTTTTAAATTGCAACAGCAGTAATCTTTTACAGATTATTCATGTTACAGAATTTAGGAATGCATTTGTTGATATGTTCATGATTTATAGTGTTACACAATTAGAGAAACATAAATGCTCATATAAGCTTTTGTTGTTCTACTCAGATCACATGCTCAGGAAAATAAACAGATGAAAAAAAACAAAACAGTATTTTGAAGTATTTCGTTTTACAGAAAAAGTTTCAAATGCACATTACCACTTTAATCCAGGAAAGTAGTTTCTCAGGATAGACTCAGTATATTCCTTTTCCCCTGAGCTAAAAATAGTGCCATTCTGAAGAGAATGTTTCACCTATATATTTGGTTTCTTGTCTGTAGCCCATGATTGGAAATAAAAATCACAGTTCATACACAAGATATGACATAGCACATAAAATAAGTAGAACACTAAAAAGTTCATTGTATTAGTGTTATAGCCTTTCTTTATAGCCTGATATTGAGAATTTTTCATTGTGAGTAGTTCTACTGAAGTCAATTAGGAAAATCAGTCATTCAGGAGATACGAAATTAAAATACAGCTCCAGATTAATTTTTTGCACAAGTAATTTGTAATAGCTAATTCTTCTAAGCAGTTATCTTTCTGAAGTTTAACTAACTGCAAATTCCAGGGGAAAAATAATAAAAAGGCAATTTCACAAGAATTGAAATGAGAGCAGCCTAAGTGAAACCATTCACAGCTGTAAACTGAAACAGTCCTCTTATACTAGCAGCAGAACTTCAGTGTGTACCAACAGGGAAGCTATCCTTCTAATTATAGGACATTAACAATTGCATTTTCATTGTATATTGTTTCTCAGGAAAACTAATAATAAAGGAAAGCAAGTGGGAAATTTCAAAAGCTTAGATTAAATTTTTAGGTTGTGATGCAATTATTTCATGTTTTACTCTGCATTTCCATTTTAATAATTCAAAAGATAAAAACAATATAGTAATCATTTTAAAGTATTTTAGTTTATTATCTAAACAAAGAACTGTCTATGGTGCATAGCAGGCCATATTTAGGTTTGTTTCAAATTCTGTTAGAAATGTAAGGGGCAGAAAATAGATAAAAGAAAGCAAACAGAAAAACAACAAAGCACATCAAGATTCTGACTGAAAAGGGTAAAAGTGTTCACTAATCCACCCATTTACCACAATAATTCAAAAAGTTGAAGTCATAATTATATCAAAGAAATCCAGAACTATATATGTTTTTGCCTGCTGTAAAACTGTCGCAGTACTCTTCCTGTGTTACAACTGTTTTTACTAGGAATCATGTAAAACTGCCCACATTGAGCTGACAACATAAAAGGTAATATTAGAGATCCAAAGCTTCTGATGACCCTTAATCTTTCTGTGATTCATTCAGTGACTAAGAAATAGAAATGGTTCATTAGGTCATCATGCCTGTCCCCTCTCTTTATGATGTCATCCAGCATTCAAAAGCCCAATAAATCAGTTTTGACTCAACCATTTTCACTGTTCTGACCTGAAGAGTGCAAGAGACAGAGTTTTCTGCTAATTTTTTGCTTGATACAAAATGTGATACAAAGATTTTTTTCAGAAATATGTATCTACAGAAACCTCAGCCTTCATCCTGCATATATTCTTACCATCCATGGGTAATTCTTGTTTATCATTAACAAGCTTGTGGACAAGTTGTGGATGCCCTATCCCTGGAGGCATTCAAGGCTTGGTTGAATGGGGCCCTGAGCAGTCTGCTCTAGTGGGTGGCAATCAACCTAATTTTTATTATTTAGTTGGTATCTTACTGGTGTCACCCTTAAAACTTTGATTCTAATTTGTTTTTCTCTATATGAATATTTTTCATATACTTTGCTGTGGGTGTTTGCATTCTGTCAGATCAGTTAAACTTTTGTTCTACTTCATAAATAAATATGAATCCTTTAACTTCTAATCAAACATATTTTTCAGTTCTTGATTTATAATGTTATAGTCTAACTGTCTTCCTTCTTATCGTACAATGTCTTGTGTTGGAAGGGACTTTATCTTTAATCCAGTTCCAAACTTCCTGCCATTGGCTGGGTTGCCACTTACTAGATCAGGCTACCCAGGGCCCCAATCTGGCCTTGAACACCTATAAGGATAGAGCAACTTCTCCATTATCCACAGATTTGCTGCTGACCCACAAGAAGTGTCTGTGGATGGTAAAATTATATCCAGGACAAAGTATGTGTAAATACATATTTATGAACAGAAACGTATTTTTCTATGTTATGAATTATTTCAAATATTACTTGAGCTTAACAAAGCTGTAAAAAATTGTTCAAATGTTTTTATAAATTGAAAGCATATGTTTAAAAGAGAAAAATAATAGCAAAAATATGGGTTTTTAATGTATCTGAAATTATTGGTGGTAGCAGCAGTACTCAGTCTTCAGAATAGAACAACTTGGTACTCAAAAAAATACTTGAAAATATACACCACTTTAGAAAAGAATTCAAGCTTGTTTTCTCTGGCTTTATCACTTCAAAAGCAGATTGTGTGAGACTGAAATCTTCTTGCTGTCCTGTGGCACTTTTATATATATAAACTTGAAATACTCGCAAGTAATCTATTTTGCTATGCTACTTAATGTGCTGTCACACTGTGACAACAAAATCCCTAGTTACAAGCTACCTGTCAATTAAAATACATGATTTAAAATTTACATTTGTCTTTGTGTTCTACAAAAAACTAACTAGGAAGCAGAATACATCTCTGAGGAAAGTACTACTGCTGTCTATTAGAGCCCTACTAAAATGCACCCAGAAAAACCTTTACTTAATTTGGTTTGGAGGTCAGGGCTTATAAGCACCAAAGGGCAGAGTTCTGTTGTCAAATCACTTGAGTGAGACAAGCTGCTTGTCAGAGATTAAGTGAGGTTAGCAACAGAATTTCTTCTTGCAACTGATATGGCCTATATTCTCATGAGCAAAGCCATATGTCTTATATTATAGCCACACACTTGTCAGATATGCTTTGATTGTATCACTTTCTTGAACTGTTTATCCTATTATGATCCTGCTGGTTCTTTTCAAATTTAAGCAGCTTACCTTTGCCAGACACAACCAGCTATCTTCCTATTAGGGTCCTATGGTTTTTCCAATTTTTAAATATCTCCTTTCTTCTAAATTATTTGAATGTTTAGTACTTTATTACATTCACAGTCACATTTCTGCATTATCTTTATTATCCATATTTTCTGGGAAATTGCTACAAGCAGTTAAATTTTTTACAACAAAGTTTTCTTTTCAACAGTAATTTGTTTATTGATTACTGTTCTTTGGAAAAGGACTTAAGCAATATAGAATTTGCAGGTCTGATGCAGCTGTGGATGTTATGTTGAAATTCTTGTGCTCAGAATACAAAAGTTGGGAGTTTAAAGAGATTGAGTCTTCTGTGCCATTCAACATATTCATAAATTATTTGGGAATACTGAAATGGTTATGTTTGTTGTTGATTGAAAGCTACTCATGTTAATCGATTTTAAGTTGACAGTTGAGTTGCTCCATAAATTCCTTCATTTTTTGAAACAGGCGATGATTCTCAAGCTTGTTGAACAGGGACTAGTATACTCTTCTAGTCCTAATTTGTAGCACCAGAAAATGTTGACACCATGGTCTCATTGTTCCCCCCCCCGTCAATCTGTCTGCCTATTTAGCTTTGGTCTTCACTGAAAAGACTTTTCACAGTTATCACTTTCATT
This sequence comes from Oreortyx pictus, assembly GCA_036925125.1. Lineage (NCBI taxonomy): Eukaryota > Metazoa > Chordata > Aves > Galliformes > Odontophoridae > Oreortyx > Oreortyx pictus. Next base: position 32,410,195 of record JAUPFR010000006.1, on the reverse strand, counting down.
TTCAAGTCATTACAAGCATGATTAAAACAGTCTATACCTTCAATAAGACCAATCTGGTTTTAGAGATGCCAAACTAAAGGATCCCAAAAAAGGATGCAACAGAGAGCTGTGGGGGAAAACAGGGAGTGATACTCCAAACAAATGAAAGGAAGGCATTCTTTAAAGAATGTGTCAAAATATGGACATGGATACTAAAAGTTCACATGATCTAGTTTCTTCCATGGAAGAAAAACATCACTTAATTCAGTGATGAAATAATCACTGAATGTAAATTGTCCAAGTCTGGCTTCAGAGTCCCTGGACTTTAAAATATTGAGGATATGCAGGAAAATTTTATGGTGAGTTGCCATCTGCAATCAATGTATATTTATCCTTTACCCGTGCTATCCAAGCCATTCAATAAACCACTAAGAAAAAAACCCTCTGTCTCCACTCCTGATGACTAAATAATCTTAAAGATGATAGAAATAGAAGAAATATCCATTACAGTATTGGATTTCAGCAGAAAATCAACAGCAAAACCAGAAGACAATTAAAACATGCTTTGATCAATAAGAAGATGTACCAAATTCTCCTGTGAATCAGTCTGTGGGCATTGGCACAGGTTTTGTAATGCAGCTGATCAAAATGTTTTACATAAACATTTCCAATTTTCCATTGTGAAATGTTGATTTAACAGTATCTAAATCATTTGTGGAATCACAGAAAGACTCAGGATGGAGGGAACATCAGAGATCATCTATTTCCAGCCCCAAGTGGAAACAATCGATCCTGTGTAGAATTTTATTGCATTTAACAAAATTATTCCGTTTATTAAATTTAAATTTTGTCTCAACCCTGGTGTTTGAATTCTATTTTTACAGCAGTAAAATACATAAATATATATATTTCTTTACATTGTCCAGTTTATACACTGACAAATTTTTGTATATGTAAAACTTCAAAAAAAAAAAAAAAAAGTATGATGTCAGATTTACATGACAGAATATATATTTTACATGATAATATTTTACATGACAGAATCCTGTGTATGTGTGCATTTCTTCATAGCAAATAGGAAGAAATTTAGGAAAGCCAGTTTCACTTAGCAATTTTTTCATCTCCATTAATATTTGTTAATTGTTTAAAATCCTTCTAGCAGAAATGCTAAGTCACAGCCTGAGTGATTGAGCAGCTGGTGGGAAGGCAGGGCCAACCCTGGGGAGCTCAGGTGCTAGCAATACACCTGAGTGACTGGAAGGGGTGAAGCCAGGAGCTATCATTTCCCAGACCTTATTTAAGGGCTGGCAGTGAAGGTGAGAGTTATTTCACTGGAATTTCTTGCTTTCCTGAAGTGTTTCTAAGGTAGGCAGCTTTTTTTTTTTCTTTTGTTTCTGTATCTATGACTGCTGTTTTTGGGACTGTCCTCATTTGCTGTAGCTGAAGATATTGCCACACCACTATTATCACTGTACATCCTATCATATTTTAGCATTACAATCCTCTAAATACAAGTTATGTTTTTATTATGATATTTAAGCAGACAGAAGTGTTTTTGAGCTTATGGCCTATGTTATTATGTGATGTAATACACCTAGGTAATCCTAGGTTTTGTTGTTGTTGTTGTTTTCATTTTCCTTTTTCTTTTACAGCTTTTACCTCTTTAGATTTTTCCAAAGAAGTTTTTGAGTTGTGTTTTTTTTTTTTTAATCACATACTATTGTGGAAGATGTTTCATTTTCAGCTACAGTAATACATTCCACTGTTTATCTCCTAGACAAATATGATACTGAAAGGTGAATGGATTCATCATAAGAAATGAAAATATAAGCTGATTGCCAGTGTATGTATCCATCACAAAGAGCCCCTCCCAAGTATGTTTTATTTTAATACAGAAGCACATGCACTGTCATTGTAGCAGAGGCAAATCCACCTATGCAAGTAGAAACCATCCACACTGGGACTCCCTTAATCTTTCTTGGTGATTCAGAATTAAATGGTATTCTATGGTTTTAATGCAATGAAAGTAATATGTAATAAAGAGGATTATGTAACAAGTTTGCTTCCTTTACTTTAAACTGTCTTTTAAATTCCTGATAGTGCTTATTCTAGTTTGATCTGGCAGGTGGCTGAGCACCACAGTCATTTGCTCACTCCTCCCTTTTCCTGGTGAGAGGAGGGAGGGAGGGAGAGAGTCAAGAAAACAGAATAGAACTCATGGGTTGAGATGAAACTACTTAAGCCAAGGAAAATGAGAAGGATAAGATTTGACTGCATGTACACGTATATGCATGAGTGTATATAATAAGCAATTGTTCACTATCCCTCAACTGATGTACAGCTAGCCCTTTGAGCAGTGGAAGAGAGTCAGACAAGTTCCCCCTACCTTCAACACTCCCTGTTTGATGCCATATAGTATGGAATATCTGTTTGGCTAGTTTAAGTCAGCTGTTCTGATTCTGTTCCCTCCCATCTCCTTGGGCTTTTCACTGAGTATGACCTTGGCTTTGTCTCACATAGAATCACATAATTATAGGGGTTGGAAGGGACCTCTAGAGATCATCAAGTCCAACCCCTCACACATTGCTCAGCAGCATCTAGAAGCATCAGTGTGTTGTCAGCACTGTTTCTCTCCTAGAGCTAAAACATAGCAACTTACCAGATGTTCTGAAGGAAATGTTTCCACCCCAGCTGAAACTAAGACAGTAGTTGTAGTGAGTAAGTTTGAGAAGACAAAGGTGTACGGACCAGCGCTGTTTTCACTCTCAGGCTGAGCATTAAGCGGAATCGTCAGGAGACTGTTACAAAGTAACAGGTTTTTCTTCTGTTTTCTAGTGGGTAACATCTACATATTCCTTCCTTGTTACTGTTGTTTTATAATGAATAACCAGCAATTCTCTTGTTTTGTATGGTCAGTTTAAGCAACTTCGTTTTGTATAATGCTCTTTAGAGAGATTTATCTTACTCTTGTCACACAAGTCATGAAGAGACAGTATTCGTCACATTTTTACTACAAACTGTTACACAAAAATTACATCAATGGAATTGCACTACACATCAAAACTCAGCCTTTCTCTGCTGTATCCTACAACCACGTGAAAAACATCCGAAGTTCATTCATCACACTATGGTAACCTCATACTCCTCTTTCTGACTCTTAAATAGAAGCCAACACAAAACAAAATCACTCCTCCTATGATGATTCACTGCTATCATCAAGTTCTGGTCTGCAAGCCACCAAAGTAATATTCTCCCATCAAGGAACCTCTGCACAAAATCTGCCACTTCGTTCCTGGCATATCTCTAGTGCTTACTAGGGCTCTCAACATGGGTGTAATTAATTTGTGGTAGCTGTCTTTCAGGGGATGTAGTCCACTGATGTGTGCAGACAAAAAAAAAAAAAAAAGTTTATATAATGCTTACCCTAAGTCTACTAGCAAATTGGAAGCCTGGACAGAAATTATAGAAGTACCTCATATTTCTCATATTTTCCTGGAGAAGCACTCTAGAAATGTTCTCTCCACACAATTATCAATACAAAGTAAAACATAAACTACTTCACAAGTAAACAAGAAGAATCTGGGCAAGATGTAAAACTAGCAGCCACAGAATATTCCTCCTCATTGGTCCTTTATTTTCTATCATGTTAACGTTTCTTGCTTTATTCAAAAAGTGGAGAAGGAAATCCAAAATATTGACTGAAAGTTTCCAGATGTTGGAATTGAAAGACTACTGCAGATCTCAGTGTGGCATACAAGTTTTAAAAAAATATATATTTTTGAATAATACATATCCATCTCTATTTCTTTATTAATCTAAAATTGTTTGTACTGAATGAAAGATGTCAAAGTCCATTTTTCTAGTCAACAAAACTTTGTGAAGCATTTATATGAAGCTGGTTTTTTTCAGGGAAAGAGTAAGGTTTTTTTTGTTGTTTTTTTTTTTTCCTCAGACTTCGTAATTGTTAATATTTCATTCTACATTCCTATCTCAAAAGTAACAGAATTAATATTCCAGTCTTTACAGGAGAACTGAGTTAGTCTTGGTCGTATTGTCTTTTCTCTCCTTTAGGGTATTTTAATTCATTTTCCAGTTTATTATTTCCCCAAAGTCTGTTCGTTTGTTTTGTTTTTTGCTCATGTGCAAATCTGGGTCTCACATACTCGTGTCTCCTGTGCTATAGCCAGTTTTGACCTCTCAGATGCTAAGCAGCTGGGGTCTTTTCCTTTAAGGGAAAAAATTTCCTTTTTCTGCAAAGGAAAAGAGACAGTCCTTCTCACTCCTTTGTGTCCTGTGTAACATCTTAGCAGTCTCAGTCCGCATGACCGAATTCCTTAGTGTCATGCTTCATTCTTCTCTGGTAGCCTGTGCTGTAAGTTTCTCAGAAGTAAGAGGTAAGTATTGACAGCAATTATGTTTTCATTATTGATACTGTTCTGTATTAACCAATTTCATGCTCTGTTCTGTTCCAGGCAGTGATACAAGATGTTAAGTGAGCATCTCCTTTTAAAGACTTCTATTTAACTTTATGTATGAGTATCTCCACATGAGATGTGATATTGATCTATATGAGTCATTTAGAACATCTACAGTAAAAACGTCATTGATTTGTAAGACCATCTATCCTTAAATTCTCAGTTTCATGTCAAATACAATTGTTAAAGCAAAAGATACAGCTAGATTACATTTATAGCACTTGTTCTCTATCCATGGATTAAAATTCCTGCCAATGTCTAAAATATTTCCCTTCTAGCCTTAACCTTACCTGAGCTTCAAAAGTTTGCCTCACCATAAGGGCTTGAAAATAAATAGGACAGTCTCCCCCACGCAGGTATAAACACAATATAATCTATCTATTCATACCAGATGTAAGGTACTCCCGCAAATTAACTTGCTTTTTTTTTTTTTTTTAATGTTTTCAGCAGGCTGCTTATTTTAAACATTGCTGTTGATTCCCAGTGATTTCAGGTAAGATAAAGGTAAGGCCCTGGGCAGCATGGTCTCGTATTAAATGGGGAGGTTGGTGGCCCTGCCTGTGGCAGGGGGTTTGGCGATTCATGATCCTTGAGGTATCTTACAACCCAGGCCATTCTGTGAAACGAGAGATATTTTTTATGTTTGGAGGACAGGAGGAAACTGGAAGAACACAGCATGTCTATGACCAGTTAAGTGACAAAATCCTCATGGTAAGGAGGGTAATCCATTAAGTGAACAGAAACATGGAGGTCAAACATACACAATATCAAGTTTGACGGCCAGTCCATGCAGAATGTGCAAACACAGAGAGCCTTCAGTGCAAATATGAAGACAGAAACAGCACTTGGATGAACTGCAGCAGAAAGAGACTGCACAAGAATCACAATTCCACAGAAGATTTACCCATCTTTATGGTAAAATGGCATTGTATATGTGAGTTTAAAATTATTCAATTTGCACAACTCTGTGGGAAACTTTACTTGAAATAGGTGACAGCAATGGGGTTGAAAACTGATGGGCTGACGGAATAGTGAGTCAGGACTCAAGGTCAAAAACAGAACATTTGGGAAAGCATTTCTTGCATATAGTTCTACTCTAAATTTGTGCAATTTTCTCTTACATGGTCTATTTTTTTTCTAAGCAACACAAAATAGCCATTGGCATTAAGAAATTGTCCTTAGACTCAGTAGTAGTGTAGCTGCTGATGTGCTAATAATTAGTTCTGTGAAGCAGTTCAGTGAAAAACTAATTATAGCTTTTGCTGCAGGCTATGGCAAATATATCTATGCTATTTTACAATATTCTACTACTTTCTTTATGCTTTGGGACATTTCAAACAACATCAAACTGTATCTCAACTATTTGCTTGTTGGTAAAACAGTTGAGCTTTCGTGTAAGATGAGGTTTAATCATGAATTAATTCAGAAATGATACTGTCAGTTCATATGTGCAAGTATTTAATTTCTTTAGAAAGATTTAATTCCTTTAAATGATTAGAAAAATATTACAGAATGTAGTTTCTCAACTTTCATTTCCAAAAAGAAAGACTCTTGGACAGGCTCTATGTCCCACAACTAATGTATGTCTTTCCATATGCAAAATATTAACCACAGTTCATCTACTATTCTAAACAAGAATAAGATTTTTCCACTTCAGAACAGTAGATAATTTGCTTGCCAAATCTCAAGTTATCAACAGTTTGAATCAGGAAATAAAAGGCCTACCCAAATTTTTAGGAAAAGTGGCCTAAAGGATTTAAATTACTATTTAAATATTAAACATTAATTACAATTAATCATCTCAATTGAAGCTGAAAAATATGTTATGCAACCTACTTTTAAGGGGGAAAATTTCAGACTTCAAAAGGGAAATATTGATAAAAAAATTAACCTTGTACATTATCATAACACTATATTATGTATATCATAATGTTATGTTTATTTAAATTAGATTCATTTATTTCAGAAAATAAAAATATATTTTGAGTGAGTTCACAGAAAAAATAGTGCAGAAGTCTAAGCAAAGTGATTTTTTTTTCAATACAGCACTCTTTATTTTAACCCTCTTTGATTCCAACTAGGTAAGGGTGAAATATGTTTAATCTCTGCTAGAACATCTGTTTAAAGAGTCTATTGCCTTTTTCAGCATCACAGCATAAACATTTTTTCAGCACATTACTTCTTATGTTTTATTTCTATTTGGCTAAATTACTGGGGCTTTTTTAAGAGATTTTTTTTTTGACAAATAACCCCAATGATTTGTCATATATTTTAAAGTGGAAAAAATATTGAAAGTATATAGAAAGAAGAAAATGCAAATGAATTTGTGATGATTTCTTCAGAAGACAAAAGCAAGAAAAAATTCCACCACAATCTTTTTTTTTATTTAGTCCAATCAAAGGCAACAAGTCATCTTCACTGTTTTTACAGTATTTTTTTCCCATCTTGGAAGAAAAATGTAATAGAAATACAGAATTATGTTAAAGTTAATTCCCCAAGAACAAAGAATTCTTTATGTTTTGCAAGATATTTCAGAATGAATGTGGTACGTGTAATATTTTTGAAATCTCTGTCTTGATAGATGTTCAGAAGGTGCCTGGATGTGGCCATGGCCACGTGATTCTCGGCAATGCTGCTGGAGTAGGATTGTTGAATAAGATGGCCACCACTGATCCTTTCCAAATTCAACTATTCAGTGATTCTTGAAATCAGGCTCAAATGCATTTATTTGTGTTGTAAATGTCTTGTCCTGTGTTGTAAGTCATGGCTAATTTCTGTAGAATTTTTATATAGAATCCATCTGTATCAATGGAGAACTAACATTTTTAACATTTGTTTTTCTTATGCTCAAACAGGGATAAACACAGGTGAAATAATCAGTTCTTTTGAATTACTTGACACTCCATTTTTGTTGTAGACAGTTTTGACAGCTATGTTGAAACTAGAAGATAATTTTCTAGGTGGCTAAAATTATGCAGTAGGAATAATATTCATCAGCTGTCTGAATTTTTTTTTTTTTGAAGCAAGTAGGCAGATCAAGATTTCAGTGACACAATGTTTCTACTATTGTAACATAATTATGCTCTAAGAGAAAATTTGTTAATCTCCCCATTTTCAAAAGTCTTATTCACTGAATAACAAGTCAAGATTCTCTTAAAATCTAGAGATCTTTAGCCTCTAGAAGTTCTTGCAAATTCCAGATCTGTATTTCTATACTCTGGAAATTGTATCATGTATGTTTTGCATTCTGAGGTTAGAAAGCAATCTTTGCTTGTTTTAAATAAATTTACAATTGGGCAGCTTCTAGATTCAAGTATTTTTACTTCAAATATCTTCTGAGCATTTGTTTTTTTGATAACAACTCTTTAGAAAACCCCGAGAGTGGTCAAAGACTTATTTTGCTGACAAGATTCATAACCATGCCACAGTGGCTGTCCCCACCTCAGGAATCTGTAATCCTCAGTATGACTTGGGACTGTAAAATCTTTAACCATAACTAGTTGCTTACCTGACCAAATCAAATAAATGCCTGGGAAATAGATGTCTTATTGTCATTTATCCCAGAAGAATTTATTTGTATGAGTAAAGGAAAAAAGGATAAGAATCTAATTCAAGGAACTGCAAATGTGGTTATAGATGCAAGTTAATTACTGAATAAGTTAACTGCTAGATTATTGCTGCAGAAAATACTCATATATCTTATCCCTGAGTAGGGGTCATGGATGAGGATAATTGATCTTGCACAAACTTTCCAGCACACTGGAGAAAAACTTCTTTGATGCGTTACTTCTTGTCGGTAAGTTCTTTCCATGATTTAGATTACCCAAATAAGCAGGAATTATTCTCAAGAACAAGAGAGATTTTTAATTTCATTATTCGCTTCTTGCAGACTTGTAGTCTGTCGTTAATTTTTATATGAAATGTAAGTTTTTAATAATAATGGCTATTTCATGTAGATCTGCAGATATAAATGTCAAGATAGCCTTTACATGCTTCTCTACATAGTAGTATATAAACTAAGTGATCTGGTCAGTGACATACGACAGGAACATTCAGTGCTATCTCATGTGATGTACTTTCCTATATCAAACACCAAACGAGAAATCCATCTACTTCTTTTCCACATATATCTATTTTCTCTAGAAATGTCAGTACTGTTTCTCTTCACTTCTCATATTAACACAGAAGTCAATTCTCTATTGATCCTAGATCTCTCTCTCTATATATATACATCTGTATGTGTATATTAAGTACAAAGATTTCAGTAATTGATTCTAAGTATACTCATTTTATTTACATGCATAAACCAGACTTTCAACAGATAAGATCAAGTACAATAAACAATTATTTTTCTTCACTCTCTCAAATCAATATTCTTTCTCAAGAGCTGTCTATGCTCAGAAATCAAATCAGAATATAAACCCCCCTGTGCTCAACCTCCTCTTCAAGTACTTTCTGCAGACCTGAATATTTTTCTTTGAAACAAAAGATTTGTGTATGTTGGAGAAATATATTAAAAGTCTATTCAATAATACCACATGTAAATTCCCAGGGTAATATAAAAACTAGCATTAACTCAATGTGTGAAATTAGCCTTTCTTTCTCTCTAAAAAGAAATCCTCCAAGGGAGGTTACAGCAATATAAAATTCAGGCTATCCACGTTCATATCTTATTTCTTGCTCTAATTGCAGTTTGTTAATCAACTTGTTTAGTATTTCAATAAATACTCCAGAGGAAAAAAACATAATGAAGCTGTGCAACAACCTGAACTTTTATTTCTAATGCTCTGCTACATTTGTTCAGAAATTTTATAAGGAACTGCAGTGAGTCAGATGGTCTCTCCAGAAAGAACTGTAAGAAAAGTGGAAAACTGTATATTTAATTAGTTTCACTGCAGTGGCTTAGTCTTGGCTGAGGGCCAAACTACCACTCAGCTGCTTGCTCACTCCTCCCCAGCAGAACTAGGGAAGAAAGTAGGGTAAGTCAAGATAAAGACAGGGAAACAGCTTACTGATTACTGTTGCTGGCAAAACAGATTTTACAAGGAGAAAAAAAATTATTTATTGCCAGTTAAAGTATACTTAGGTATTCAGAAGCAAAGAAAATTAAAACAAAATCTAACCCTGTTGCCTGCTCAATATCACGATACCCCTCCACCACGAAGAATGGTGTGGCGCGGTGGGGAGGGAGGTGCACTTAGTAGATGGCAGTTTATTTCTGCTGCTCCTTTGCTCACACACTTCTCCCCTGCTTCAGTGTCAACTCAGCCCATAGACTACTGTCCTTCAGGGAAAAGTCCATTATAGTCTGGTCTTTTCTAGGACTATAGGGGTGTATATGCTGTGGGGCCTGAAGCACCTCTTCCTCTGTTCTGAGAGCTTAGTACAGGGGATCTCCTGTCTTCCTCCCACAGAGGCCATCCCTGGAGCCCCCTCACACTATCAAAATCTTGCCATGTATGTGTAATATATTCACTAGTATGCTTTTACAGGTTTTTTTATATGTCTGGACTAAGGACATCATGGCTTAAAAACTGATTTGAAGTTCAAGACCCAGATAATCACATTTGACAGCAATTAGGAAAACTTACCTGGGAGAGCTCAAAAGAATACATTTTATTTGTATTAAATATATATCATTGAATAAATTTTTTAGAGAGCAAACACAGCACAGTCACACTCAGAAATGCACTATGAGTCAAAACTATATTGAAGGCTAAATGAACATCCTTTTGTTTCCTTCCTGCTTGAGCCAAATGTGCTGCTTTGTACTCTGTGATAGATAAAGCATGTCTTCTTTTGTTTCACTATCCTGTGATTTCTGTTGTTATTAAATTACAAAAACCAATGAATAGGATAGTCAGACTTGTACCAAAAAATCACAATAGAAACTTCCTCCGTTTCTCTAGAAAGTAGTAAAAATGAACAGTGAATTATTAACAGTGAACGACTTAGTTCAAAGAAAAAAATCTTACTCTGTAACTTTAATAACTTGTATTGTTTTTATTATGCATCTTCCTATATTTTTTCTATCACATAATCTCTATTCTGGGAATATTGGATCAAACTTCTACTTAACATCAACATTTTTGTACATAGCAGTAACTGCAGTAAATTGGAACTTTTTGTAGCACCAGTTCTAGAGCCACCAAGATACAGACCTGAATGTCCTTATTAATTGTGCTGGTTAGCAGCAATTTGGTGTTTTTTGCTAAGTATAATTATAGCAACATGTTAGTAAAATTACACTCTTGTGATTTTACCCTTACATCTGTATTATCTAGCAGTTTTCACATGCTTTAGCTATCCAGTCATTAATATCTATGTTAACTGGAAACTTCTGTATTTATGGCATAAAAAGCAGGGTTTTTATTCTCATTATTTCAGTAACAAAATTCAGAGTGACCCCAGAAAAGCTGAATTTAAAAGGAATGAAGACAGAACTCCATTTGTAACCCAAATTAATTTGGAAGCCAATTAAATATCTTTTGCAATCCTTTGGTTGTCAATGCTGGATTCAAGCTTTTACTGTAGCAGCTGTTGTTTTGTTTTCCTTTTTGCCTTTTTTCTTTGATGGGTGGTGGGAGGATAGAGGGGGTAATGACTTTGCTTGAATTGAGATATTTGTTGCATAGAAAAGAGCACTTGAATAACCATTCAAAACATTAAATGAAATAATGGTGCTGACTGAGCAGAAATTGCTTGAAAAGATGAGTAAGAGATGTATCTCTGGATCAGTACTCTCCAAGGAAGTTGAGTAGCTTATGCTAGACTGAAAAGAAAACTCGTTTGAAAGAAAAGAAATAAAGTTGAAGAAGTATAAATAAATTGACTGCTAATGTAAAATGGAACAAACTGTGGGTCACAGGTTTCCTCTGATGTCAATTTTATATTAAAACACGTGTTATATCTTTATGTACAAGGTACGTGTTAGCTTGTATAGTTTGTAAGCTTTTTGTCCAAAGTATCCCTGTAAATATACATAAGCACAAGGCCAAAGAGCTAATTAAATCTTTGATTAAATTGATTAAAGAATCACCTAGGTGTTGGTTGTTGTTCAATTAACACACTTAGCATAAAGTAACGGTTACTGGAAAAAGCATTCTTGGTCATCAGTAATAAAAAGCTCTTAATGTCTTTCCTCCCATCTCTTACACCATCACAAGCCATTGTATGCTTATGTGGTAAACTGGGTCAGAGACCTGATGAGATAAAGATGGAAGAAGGGCAGAGAGAGGGAAGAATAATTTTCTGTCAGATCAGATCCTGCATCTGATTCATTGCTTTGTTGCATGAACAACTTTCTGACACAACTGAGTCATGAGAGCAGGCAGCATACAGATGAACAGTGAGCAAAAGCAATGACCTACAACTGCCGAAGTGATTGATGAGAAATTCCAGTCTGAGAAGATCTAAATTCATTCTGTGGTATGACTTTACTGATTCCAATATTTTCTATAATAATTGATAGTAGTTGACTTTTTATCATTATTAATGTTTATTTATACAATAATTATATATGAAAATGCAATGAACCTCCAGTAAGGATAAGAAAATAAATGCTATAAACAAACATTTCTATCTTAGTGTTAGATCTTTTCATTCTGCTGTTCTACATGTTACTCACTTGCACTTTAGCCTGAATTGCACTACTTTAGGGTCTATTTAATGATACATTAAGATCAGAACTGGTAAAGAAATTTAAAATCTACTTTTCATCTTCTCATCTATATGTATTTACTTAGTCAGGATGTCTAATGAACCCCGGCTTCTGCTAGATCATGACATTTATTTGCCTTTTAATCGGTTTGAGTCCAATATTGTGAGCAATAAGTTATAGTGAAACTTTTCCAACAGATTTGTATCTAATCAAAATTAATGATCACTTTCTATTAGCTTCTGTGGTATTGTTCAGCTGTCAACAATCGCACTTTTTTTTTTTCCTGTCAGTTGCAGAAGCTGGAGGAATGTATTATGAAGCAAATTCTTGCTCTGTGTATAGCTTCAAAATACAGGTCACTGCTTCTATCTAGGGAAAAATTGGTTGACTTTTCCTTTTCTGTTTCTCTTTCCTGATAACATTTCAGTACAAGTTTCTTTTTAGCAAACTTAGCTTCTCAGCTTCTGCAACCAAATAATATTTTCTTTCAATTGAAACCTCCATTTTTCTTTTATTTTAATCTAGCCTGAGATAAGAGTTCCTTGATTTAACAAAAATTATTAAATATTTTCTGTTCGGTTAGTAATTTTATACTGTCGATCATCTTCTTTGTTAAGTAAATTCTTGTATAAATAAAAGAAACCATCTGTAATTTGATTCTTCTGTGCCAGAAACTGATGATGACATATAACATTGCATATATCTGCTCAGGTTTTCTGCTGCAGTGAAAAGTCAGAAAAATATAATTGAACTTCAGTGTAGCTCTGTAGTGCCTTCTGTACAAGGTGGCATAACTAGAACTGTCTATCTAGTTCCACATCAATACTTATTTGGGAACCTTGCTGTTTTGTGTGACAGAAAACAAGCTACAGCGTGGGATTTCACAGGTCAGAAAATGCCATATGAACAACTGGTACATATGAACTATCGTATCTGAGTTTTTCAGATATTGTCAAAGTAACTTCATGCACAAGATGTCTTAAGGTAATGTCTTTGTGCTTTTTCTACTAAGGAACATGAAACAAACCATGGAAACATTTTGTATACTAAACATTTTCAACCAGAAGAAATAGTTTATTTGCCTACCACAGCATACTCACAAGATCAAATAAAATGAATCCATTGTTAGAGAGGCCTATGTAGGTTTTTGTGCCAGAAGTGTATCCGATGAAAGAATATTTCTGCATTAGTGTCAAGTCAGAGGAATTATGGCTGTGTGTACCTTAAGAGGGAAATGTTCTCAAAAATGCTACTTAGACCTTTAAGATGAGTCGCGTTCTTCTCCCTGTACTGCTTGCTCCCTGATAATTTATAAAGACAAGGAAGAGAAGAGTATCTGCCCTTTCTGGCAGTGGAGCACCATCTTTTCACAGTCTCATATTTCAAGTCTGTCATGTCCAAGACTAAGTCTGCATATTATTCAGTGAGAAGTGTTTTTTGTGTCCTTTTCTGCTCCTCGTTAACATCTATACAAGGACAGCTGCAGCTTAGCCCCTTAGGAATCCTAGAGATTAACTATCCTCTGATCTCAGAGCCAACCATATCAACTGAAACATAGATTTTACTGATTTGAAACTTAAATAGAGAATAAAAGTGCTGGGGCATGGAAGTGCTAATAGAGAGCAGGTGTAATTTTCAAGGTAGGATACGGGCAATTTGGTGCTTGCAATTAGAAGTAATGGAAATAAGTATCTAGAACTTGCAAGCCCAATTTCCAATATATAGCAGAAATTGTCTTTCATCCAGGGAGAATTTAAAGCCCTAATAATTTCTCATTAATAACATTTGAAGAGAAAGAAACTGTAAGTTCATTAATTTGTGTCTGTTTCACATACGTATTTTTTTTTCTTCCAGAGCACATAAATGCTTCTATTTTTTCTGAACAATGGGTAGCTGCTAGAGTGGGCTTGATCTGTTCATCTGGATGTTTTCCTTGAGGCAGGGAAGCACCCCTCCACCCCATCCTCCTGGCTACAGAAACAACCTCTACTCTAACAGTACAGCCAGAACAGAGGTTTGGTTTATTGTCTTGCCCCAGCTACAGGCTGGAACAAGACCTGTCCAGTTGGTATCACTGCTCAGTTCATGACTATGTAGCTCATTTTACTTTTCCCTCTTTTTCTGGCCCTAATTTTCTCCATGCTCCTCTCCTTTTCTTACAAAGTAAGCATATTCATTGTCTGAGTAATCTCAGCCTTATGTCATTACTGAGGTGTTGTTGACCTCGCAAGATTGTTTTCTACAATTAGATGTGGCATTTGGATATTTCTCACATAAAATCACAGAATAATCTAGTTGGAAAGGCACCTCCAGAGGACATTGATTTCTTCCCCCTGCTCAGATCAAGCCTATCACATTTCCTTAGGCCATGCCCAATCAAGTACTGAACTCCACGAGGGATGAAGATCCTTCAGAGTAAAAAAACAGTTTCTTTATATCAGATGCATTTTTCATGTTCCAGTTTTCCTGTTGTATCTCACCCCACTGCTAGAGATGGACAACATCTCCTCTGCATTCTCCCAGCAGGGAGTTGTGGGCAGCAGTAAGGTCTCCCCAGAGGCTTTCACTTCTCTGGGCTGAACAAACTCATTTCTTTTGGTTTCTCCAAAACCAATAGGTTTTGAGAAGGTACATTCTACCCCCTGTTCCCTGATCAACCCAGCAAAAGCCAGTTCAGAGTGAGACATGGACAGGAAGGAGAGTACTTAGGCCTGTGGTCTTTTGATACTCGAACTTCACATTACAGTTAAGAAGAGAGATCTATGTGTATAAGAAAGGAAGATTAATTACAAAACTATTTTTAAAATTGCACAGACCACATTTGCATTTCTAATGTCTCTTGGAATTAAAGTGTAAATATTTATGAGCTAATGCTATTAATTTCTGTGGCAAATTAAATTTTTATTTAAATATCTCTGAAGTAAGACTATTTCCTTGGATAATAGAATACAAATGATTAAGTAAGTAATATTCATTTATAATAATTATCTAAAATGATAGTTTGCAAATAGTTGTTTCCTCTGCTTTTTTTCTTATTATTATGATCTATAATCCAAGTTGTGTACCCTAAGAAGGATAATTTGTAGTAGAATAAAGCTATTCAGGTGATGAGCAAGGCCTTTAAATTATAGGAAATACTAGAGCAATTTTTTTCTGAACAGATCAAGTTGCAAAGCAGAAGGGGCCTGGCTTATTAGACATACAATAAAACCAAAGGTGATACTGTCAAATCCTGATTTAGTTTGTTAATGTGCTGCCTTCCACGTTTTAATTGCCATGAGACCTAAGAAGGATACTTACACTGAAGTTAAAGGCCTGTTTATGAATTTAAAGAATTTTATAGTCTTTAAAAATTTAAGAAATAATGTCTTAAATTTTTCTTTTTCTGAATTATTTTTCTGTAAGATGAAAAAATTTCCAGAGACTTAAGAGCTAGTATTATTAATTTACAACTGGTTATATACTTGTTAATTACCACTTAACGATTATTAGAAAACAGTTAGTAACGTATTAATCTTTGTTCATGGACGAAACTATTGAAGTATGCATAACCAAATGTTTATGTCAATCAAATATAGGGAACCAGTTTGACACTAGAGGATAATATGTAATTTACTTAAAGTCATGTAGTTAACATGCTAGCGATGCGTATATTATATCTGGCTGACAAAATTTAAACACAAAGCAGCAAACAAAAACAGGTAACAAAAAAATCTCCTGGTGCTGGAAAACCTATATAATATTTAATAGAAATTTTCACTGAACACTTCATCTTCTCTTTTTACAGCTTCCTAGCTAAATGTAGGAATACCTTTCCAGTCAGATACAACAGATAATGAAGAAGAATGAGATATCCATTTTCTTCAAACACCCAGTATGACAGATAGGAGTTTCAAACACAGTGGTTTAGAAGGTGGCACTGTATACCCCCTGCTGATTTTAAATGTTGTAGTAGTGTGCTGGGACAGGGGCAGCTGCCTCTAACAAAGTTTGCTTTCCTTTCCACTAATACAAATAACAAGGAAATGAAAAACAAAACTGTATATCCATGTTTTGCTTCTCGTCTACTGTTGTGAGTCAGGAATAATCCTATTATAATTCATTATCACTCAAGCCTTTTCCTTACATGCTTAGAGTACATATAATCAATTCAGCATACATTAAAAAAAGTATAGGCAAAATAATTTCAACATAAATATTTATTTTTTCCTGGTCAGGCATATGTAATATTGTGTTATGTTCATTTTGTCCACAAATATATATCAAAGTCATTAAAGAGGATATCACATCTCTGTAAACCAATTTGCTATGTCTTTGCCTAATAAATTAAAGAATGTTTATGGTTTTCAATAATTTTCAGAAAGGAAAATAATTAACTTTCTAACTGTAATGCAAAAACTTGAAAGCTGTAGTATAACAGATGTTAGTGCAGATTGAATTTATTTTTTCCAATATGCTTTTAAATGAATGAATGTGAAACTGTTAATACTTGTTGTATCTCAGAAAGTTGGTTATATTTACATGATTTTGATGTCTGTTCCAATGCTAGAACTGCAGTCGTGTATGTGGGAGGTAAATGATATTTGGCAGTTTCCCAAAAGAGCCTAGTTGCTATGAGCTTGTCATTTAGAATGACAGACATCTTCTCTTTCCTATATATTTGCGTTTTCATAAATCAGATTTTTTTCCCCACAGTTAAATTCTAAATGCAGCATTTCTTCTCACATTAGAGCTCAATAGTCAGATAAATTTTCCAGCAGTGCTATATAGATAAAGGAAGAACAATGTGTTTTTACTGGAAGAAGGACATTTGAGTTTCCCAAAGCAGTCTTGCATTGTTAAATACAGACACATTTTCTCTTTGATACAGATAAAGAAATAGATGCTAGTGCAATGAATGAAGGCAATTTGAAAATTTAAAAAAATGAGATCCGCTAATCAGCCTACAGTGGTTACAGTAAGGAAAAGAACATTTTAAAGAGTGACACCCTATTACTCTGTATCTATATCCTCAAAAGCTGTGAAGTCAAATACACTTACTTTAATGCCATGTGCATTTTTTTCCAAAGAAGTTGAGCTGGACTGCAGTTTTCTTCCTACATCATCCAAATTGTCAGCTTAATTCTGTCTACAGAATCCTCATTAGTAAGGGGAGTGGAGGGAAAGTACAACTTTCTTTTTTTAGATCCCAGATGGAGTTTGTAAATCTGACAGGTGGGGAAACGAAATGAGTGGGAAAGAAAAAATTTCATACTTTCAGAAAAAGACAAAAATCTGTCTAAAGTCTTGAGAAAATGAATTTTGGAAAAAGCAGAGCTGTATATTATAGCTTTCCTGAGTGCAGTAACATTGGAGAATATAATCATACAAATTTAATTTCAACACCCAAATAATCAGTAACTATAGAATCACAGAACCATAGAATTATTAAGGTTGGAAAATACCGCTAAGAACATTTAGTCCAACTGTCAACCCATCACCACAATCCCAAACCTCATCCCTCAGTGCCATATCTATATGTTTCTTCAACACTTCTAGGGATGGTGACTCCACCATTTCCCTGGACAGTGCTCCAATACCTCACTACTCTTTTTGTGAATAATTTTTTCCTAGTATCCAACCTGACCTCCCTCAGCACAGCACAAGATCATTACCTCTTATGTTATTGCTAGTTCCTGGGAGAAGAGGCTGACCCCCAACTCACTGCCACTTCCTTTCAAGGAGTTGTAGAGAGCTATAAAGTCTCCCTCAAGCCTCTTCACCTCCAGACAAAATAGTCCTAGCTTATTCAGCTGCTCCTCATAAGACTTATGCTCTAGAACCTTCGCTGTATTTGTTGCCCTTTTTTGGATATGCTCCAGGGGCTTGATATCTTTCTTGTAGTGGGGGATCCAAAACTGAACACAGTACTCAAAACTCAGTCTGAACAGTGCTAAGTACAAGGGAACTATCACTTCCTTATTCCTGCTGGCAACATTATTTCTGATGCAGACCAGGATGATATTAGCCTTCTTGGCCACCTAGTCACACATCTGGCTCGTGTTCTTCCAGAAGCCGATCAGCACCCTTTTTCCAAGCATGTGCTGGTGTGCTGTCAGTGTTAATCTCATGCTAAATTCAAAATGCAGAATCACACTAGCTAAAAGGAAGAAATTTAACTCTACTCCAGATGAAACCAGGGCATTGGGTCTCTTTCTCAGCTTG
The DNA here is from genome assembly GCA_036925125.1 of Oreortyx pictus. Classification (NCBI taxonomy): domain Eukaryota; kingdom Metazoa; phylum Chordata; class Aves; order Galliformes; family Odontophoridae; genus Oreortyx; species Oreortyx pictus. The sequence goes on along the minus strand of JAUPFR010000006.1, from coordinate 32,391,877 downwards.
CAAGCATGACGCTGTGATTTTCCAGATTTGGTTACTAGATTAAATTGCACAGGTATCAAACAAGATAGCTCTAAATCTTGAGGCCAGTACTTATCTGCTACCTTGCCTTACACCTGACTGTGCTACTTATCTTGAAAGTAATCAGACTTACATAAATATAGTTTGCATAAATAATACTTTTTGCCCATGATCTTTTGCAGATATTGGAAGCAACAGAAAGGAAGCCAGGTTTAAAGCTGAAAAGCCAGGCATTATACGGCAAGTCACTTCATTTCTATATTTCTCAAATGTATTCAAAATTCAAAAGGTAAGGAAAGATCATGATTAAAAAAAATTGAATATATGACATTGAAATACATAAAACAAAAGTGAAAATCAAATTTCCTTCAATAGTCAGTGAACATATACAGACATATGTCTGATTTTTCTCTGCAAATCCAACCTAAACAAATAAATTATACTGATGGCAACAGTAAGTGGAGATAAATTTGATATAAAATATGAAAAAAAACAGACTAATCCCTGTGGGTTTAGCAAAAGTGTTACTGACCTTAGGTTTATCCAGGTGCTTTACTTTCAGAACATGAGTAATCATGTTGACATTACTGGCATTATTATTATGTTTCATATGAAGGTTATCCATTAACAAGGCTCCTGAAGCCTCAGGCTATAAAATAGTCCCTTGGCAGGCTTTGTAAATAGAAACAGTGTGAGATCTGGTGAGAAGAGCTTTACTTATTTGTTTATTTATTTATTGGTTATGCAATGCGCAACTTCTCTTTATAGGAAATTCCCTATGAATTTACTTGTATATACATAAATATACACAAGGCATTTATAAATATTTTAATAGAAACATACACATGCATGTATATATGTATTATATAGTAATATTTACTGTATGTAAAGAAGGAATATACAGCATATATATATAGTGTGCGTCTGTGTATGTAAATTCACAAATATTAATATTTCCAGGTTACAGAGTATCATGAGTTTGACTTTAGTGTTTTAGCTCCCCTGGAGCATTAACATACACACGACAGTTAAAATAACGGACTTTGTGTCACTGTGTCATGCTCTCGATTAGTTTGTGGCATTTGAATGTAAGTCACAGAAATTCTTTCATATCACTTATGATCCCAATCCCGTCCTTCACAAAGACTGGCATATAAAAAAGTAAATCACTTTGACTAAAAGGAAATTAAATATGCTTATATTGACATTAAGCAAGTTTACAGAAGTTTTTCAAGATATTAAGACAGGAAATTTACTGTCTGTTAGCCTGTCACTTCTGTATTACAATATTGAATTGGAATTCATTTTCAAAAATTTCACTATTTTACTGTTTTATGTAACACTGGCCTATAAAGCATGAGTATTATATTTTCCTCTTAAGAGTTTTCTTACTGTGTGTTTCACTTGAGATTTCATGCATGATCCAAACACTTCTGTATTTGGAATACCAACTGTGCAGGGAAATTTGAAATGGAAGGAATGTTTCATGGGATTAGGACACAGGTCTACCTAATCCTAACAATGGCTGATAGCAAATGCATAACGAAAGAGTATAAGACCCAGGGCATTATATGATACTTCCCTTTCTTGATTCTGACAGAACAGGTGGGCTGGGAGTTTAAAAGTAAAATTTTTTGCTTAATATCTATAAGTGCAATTATCTTGCAAAAATTTTATTATTCTACTGCCTTTTAATAGATGAAAAAGTTTTCTGATTATTTTTTACTAATCAGTGCTTTTCTCTTGTGCCTTTATATTAGAACCTGAATCCAGATAACTGCATTTTTCCCCAAAGAGTGTCCCCTTCATCAGTGAGTTCACAAATGTGGTGAAAGCACCTAGGAAAACTGTTATGTAAAAATCTATTTCTATAGTCTGAAACTAGTTCTTGGCAAAGCTTCCAAATTCAGATGTTTGTTTTTTTTTTTTTTCTGACCACGGAAAACCTATTTCTGGGTCACAGAAGAGCAAGTACTTTCAGGGAATAGAAGACACAATTTTGATCTTAGTGGAATGCAAACTTCTACAGGCAAAGTGCCTGTAACCCACATTCAGGAAGAACTCTGAGCTCATCATATTCACAGGGAAATACTGAATTCTTAGATATCCTCTGGAGAAAAAATATGCATGCTGTGAAAATACAGGCCCTGCCTCTGACACTGGAAAGCCTAACACTTATGTGTTTAGAAACTGGAAAAATCTTGGGGACTTGATATGCAGTGTCACAAATTCCTCAGATTTTTTACATGTGTATTTCTTCTTTTACAGTAATTGGATTGAGAAAGCAACCATTTAAGGTAGTACTTCATACCTTGATATCTCCAAAGTGTGCAGAAGGAAAGGGAGATTTTCCTGGTTGACTCAAAGAATTCTAATTTCTATTCTCATTTTGCATATTTTTCTTACTGTAATCTCTTTAGAAACAGTGATATTATTTATTCTTGCAGAGGCCCTGGGTAGAAATTTATTAATAGCATGCTTCTAAATTTTTAGGTTTAATAAACCATTGAAATGAAAGATGTCCTTACTAATTATGGAAATTGCAGCCTGTGTAGCCATTGTAAAATGTTTTTCATAAACCCGGAATCTAAAGCCACTGTATTTGGATCCAGAGTGTGTATTAGGCATAGGTAGTAAGAACTAACAGAGTTACACTATTGTTTCCAGACAAAAAATTGGTGTTCTAAAAATATGCTTCAAATATTATTACTATCTGAGGGCACTTGGCTTTATATTAGTCATCAATTACTGTGAGAAAGCACAATAGCACACTGGTGTGAGAAACAATGGTTCTCCCTGATGAAGCAAAGGCAATTGGTTGTTAGATGCCTTGAGAGGCTGCATCTTAATTGTCAGAGTAAGAAAATTGCTTCAGATTTCTTTACGTATTACAATGTCATATTAAGAATAATACTTTTTTAATATATTAGGTACCTTGCACCTAAACCTGTCTATTTCACTCTTTTTAAGCTTCAATTTTCTTGCTTTAGGCTTTTTTGATATAGATGTTATGCTGGTGTGAAGCACTGATATGAAATTAGTTTTAGTCAAATCAACAGTGTCTTATAATACCGGGCCAAAAGCCCAGATGTCAACATCAGCCTGTTTCACCTCTGCTTCCTGTCTGGCTCACGTTGCTTGCTTCAGTCACCTGTTGCATTTGACTCATAATACAGTAAGCATGATATCCATGTGAAAACAGTCTCTGTTTTCTGCAGAATTAACCACAGAGTCTCAGAGCTCTCCCCTCCCTTTCTACTTCCTTCTGAACTAGCCTGCCTTGCATGCACCAAAAAAAAAAGCTACATAGGAGGAGACTGTCGAACAACACACTCCTTTCTGAAGCAAACCACACATTTCAGGTAAGTAGCAACTTGTCAATTCACATGAAGTATGCAATTTCATATTTTTCTCCAAATCTCTCTTCTTCCCACTTCCAGAATGGCCAAGACATGTCTATAGATTTGGCAGCAAGAAGAAATTCACCTACATTTTTCACAGAATTTTGCATATGTTGGGGACAAACTGAGTTTATTTCTGTAATCTCCTTCATGTCTTCTCCAAGTTGTTGGTCCATACTGAAACTTGACATGTGGAGGGGTACTTTACATTCAAAAAGAATACTGGGTAATATGGAAGTCTGGAAAAATGTAGAAAAACAGGCAAATTCTCTTTGTTTGGGGCTTTCCTGCAGGGATGAGCTCAGAAAGAGGAGAGCCTGTGTGCCAGGTGACAAAATCTGTCCTCAATGTGCTATGCAGGCTCACTTAGTATTTCAAAATCAAATGTGTTCTGAACAACAACTAAAAAAAAAAAAAAAAAACTGAAAACAAAGTTCTCATTTTTCTATAATTTGAGCAGTCTTAACCTCGGGAAGGGTATCGTGAGGTTATCTGTATGTAATATTATGCTCTATGGCAGTGTATTCTTTGTTATTTTAAGGAGAAAGCTTTATTATCACCACTACTTGCATTTGCACTGTGGCAGATGTAGAGAAGAATATTAAAGAATATATAAAAAATAATAAAGAGTATTGAAGATGTCCAGATAAAGTATACCAGTTGAAAAGAAAAAAAATATCTTTTGGATTTGGCTATAGGCTGTAAACTGTAGGCAAGATATTTTTTGAAATCTTATGTATGAAAATTTTGGTTAAACAACATAATATTTCAAATCTTAGAAATGTTTTTCACTGCTATACAGATAAACTTTTACTTCTTTAAAGGAAATTTATTAGAAAGTTTGAGGAAGACTGTAAGACACAAATATAAGTAATCTCACTGCAACTGGCTGGCTACAAGAACCCAATGAAATCAAAGTGCACCACTCAGAGCAAGGCCAGCACACCTTGCAGAGTACTTATCGTTGACACTGACGATGAAGTAGACAAATGGAAGCTAGCTGTGGTGACACACTTACTCACATAATACTAACTTTTAAAATTAGAATTTGGATATTACCAAGAGTGTATTATTTCACGACTTTCTCTTCCTCAACTTTTCTTTCTATTTTAGGAGTTTTTGCCTGGCTACTTTTTTCTGTTCTCCTTGGTGGGAACAAACTTTATGAGTCAGGAGTTGTACAACAGGGATAATGTTCTTTTTACCTAAAGTGGGATGGGGGGGGGCTGCATTTAGATGCAAAAGCTAGTACAGCAAATATCCAAAACTGTTTGTCGCTGAAACAAGATAGTGTCAATGAATGCTGATTTTAGCACTGCTTATCTAGACAGTGAAGTGCATACAAAGGAAACAGTTTATCTTAACTCTTTGCCAGAGCTATGCAGGTTGTAAATACCAAGGTAGTGAAACAAAACAGTGTGACAATGCGACAGATGACAATGAAATAGTCTAGAAATTGAATAGAAATGAATTCCATGAACAGTATCTTCTGACATGCTCTCACTTTCTGCACAGGTTTTCAGTTAATCTGTAAAACAGTTTAAAACTTGAAAGCAGAATGTCTGTCTAATTTATTGCAATAAATCTTTATAATTAACATTAATAATGATATGAAAGAAAGTTAGTTTGACTGTTGTTATTATTACTCAGAGAATGAAAACTTCTCAGAATGAGCTGCATCTTCAAATTAACCTCCAAGTATTCAGAGGAACAGTCTTCATGTACCTGAAATTTTCTAAGCTTTCTCAGGAAGTTAACAACACTGGATATTATATAGGCAATGCAGTAAAACCCAATTTCTAATACAGAGGAAACGTCACTCATTTTTTTTAAAGCCGCAATAGTAATAATTTTAAAAAACACCTTTCCAGTACATAGATTCAAATTCTTCAAATGCCGTAGTGTAAATAAACCACTTTTTTTTTTTTTAATTTTTACCTTTATATTTACTATGTGTATATTAATTAGAGCTACTGAATTCACATTTTCAGCTTTTAAACAAAACTTGTCTTGCTATTGATTGTATAATTTGGTAAGTAATTTCAGGTCTAAAATAACAGGATCTATTAGACTCCAGATTTGAAAGAAATAAATTAGTCACCTATTGCTTTATTTTTCTGTTCCTAGCTGCTGATTTTGACAAGCATCATTTAACCAGTTCCCTCAGGGAATGGTGCCATCTATCAGCTAATAATGAGTGCAGAATTATCTATTCTATTAATGGTCAGAATACCAAAACTCCTTTCATTTAGCTGCTTTTTAAATGCTTTAAGGGGCTGGGTGCTACACTATGTACAGGTAGAAATTTAAATTTTTAAATATAAAATGAAACTTTAACTTATTAAGTACGCTTTAAAACGTTATTATGCTTGCTACTGTTCTTTTTGTACCCAATCAGGTACCTTTAAAAGTCTGAGACATTTACATTGTGTGAGCTGACTTAGTTCTGTGGTCCTCCTCTTCACTAAGGATCAAGCCCTGTTTCTCCTGACAGGCTATGTGGGTCAAAGAGAGGCAATGAAGTTGAAAAGTACAGTTTTCAAAAATTTATTTTCAGTGCTTCCGCCAGCTTGTAGCATATCTTCTGTTTTCTGTCTAAACCGCCATAAGAACTTCTCCTCTTCATCTTCGTTATCAATATGCTTCAAATTCTTAGGGGAAAATATGTCTCATGTACAATTTATATTTTAACTATGAAACAACATAATTGCTTGTGTGTTAAACAATATGAAGGCCTACTGTCAGTGTAATGATGAAAAACAAATTACATGGCTTCCTGAGAGAACAAAAATTTACAAAAACAAATGGAATTTTCTTCATTCAGAGCAAGAAGTTGAACTGAACAGGAAAGTTGCTTCTAGAAAGGAATGTAATTTTATTTGTAAACAGACAATAAAATAATCCCCAAGTGCTTTGTTCAGCTATTGCAGTAAATTATTCATTTCTGTCTGTTTTTAATCTACTTTACCATAAAAAAAAAATCTACAATCGTACACGTTTTTAAATAACTATTAGGAAAGCATATTTCTAATGTTCTAAACTCCTTACATTTCATACTCATCCCAATGACCTTTAGCACTGTTCTCCACACAGAAACTATACTAACTACTTAGAGATGATTAAAGGCATGTTGTGCAAATTATAAATAATTTTCTGCTGCAGGATGTATGTGGAGAAGTCATACATGTTGTCAGGACAGGCAGCATGTGACATCATGGTCATATGCTGTGCACTCCCCTAGTAATCATAACCATTACACATAGATCCTATCTGCTGCTCAAGAGAAGGCTGCAATTAGTGGCTAAGCCAATCAGACCTAATAAGCAAGCACTAAGCACTAAGTAAGCACTTTTGTAACTCCAAATGCTGCCAAACCCACAGTATACGTACATACCTATGTTGATTTATTCATTAAAGTGCATCTTGTTGGGAATGTTAAGAAATTACGTCATGACTCTTCTAAGGCTTCTACATTACAAGGGTCACTTTTGCTCCCTATTGCCTTGATATGTGACTGAAAGCTTTCTGAGGTATCACTGATCATGGAAGACAGCTCTTCATCTCACTCTCACAAAGCTATTTTTGAAGTGGTCCATGCACACCTTGTGATAACAAATTCTAGTCCCTTTTTCTGACGAAGCTGGTAAGTCCTAATATATACTGATACTTTGAGATTCTGATTTTACATGATCATGCACAAGTGTTTATAACTTATTGATATCTTAATTAGATTTGAATTAAGAGCTATTTATTTTGAATTTATTCTTAATTAAACACTGTAATTTTCATTTGGAGATGAATTCGGGAAGACCTGAATTTGTAGCTAGGGATATTATTTTTACTCTAAACAGGAAATAAATAAACATCAGAAGACAACAGTGAAGAAACTGTTTTTCTTGAAAACATTAGTAATTTCTAATTTCTGTGCAGCAAGTTGTAGCAAATTTGGTTTTGTTAAGCATCACTTGTTAATATTGAGTACTTCCATAATAAAATAGCATTCAACAAGGAAGACAAAAAGCATAGTTTTATTTTAGAGACTTATTTCTACATTTTAAGAAATACAGGTGGAATCCTGCCAATTTACATTTGTTCTCATGCATGCACTCTTTCATCATTAGACAAAGCAAAGTTGCTTATTTTGTTCTGAAGTAAAAATTAAAACAGAGCTACAATCCTTCAAACAACATACTGGGGATATCCTGTAGTTCTGTATCTGTTCATCACAAGATGACTAGGTTTTGCCCTTAACCGCTCCACATGGTCACGTTCTCCTGCTGTCCAGCCCCCACCTTCTAACTGCTCCAGGCTGACTGCTTGCCCACGAGGTGACTGCAATGCCTCTAGGGCCTGCCTCTGCCACCGCTTTCATCCCCTGACTCACTTCTAATCACAGGCTTGGACTTGCCTCGTGAGCTTTTCTGATCTGAGGGCCACGGCAATTAGCAATTGTAGCACTGCAGCCTGATAAAGCTAGAAGATCAAGACAAAGGTCCCCATAAAATTCACTGTATCATGCACTGACTTATGACTTACCATCATCTTGCATCTGTCAAGTATTTTAATTGGCTATTGACTTTAGCTGTACACTTGAACACCAGCACATGTTAGCAGCAGTATTTATTCAGATAACGCTATCTGTCTTTGAATGTTATGTTTGAGTATTTCCAGCCTGGTGAGTTTCCCATGTATTACTACAAGGTATCTTGTACAGCCCTCTGTTAACCCTCTGACGGACTACAGACATCTTGGTCACCACTCCTTTATCAAGCTACTCGCCAGTGACAGTCCTAGGCATTCCAGTGGCTGAGCTGCGCAGCTGTAATAGATTTCCTGTTTCCAGGCCTGCATGACATTTTGTTAGCCTAAATTTAGAGGTAGTATTGAAGGGAATTCATTTATTATCTGAAATATAATTTTAAGAATATTTCTTATGTGGTGCACAAACCATTTCAATAGCCTCATCTGCTCCTTGGCAAAGGCTAAGATTTGGGTTTGAACACTTGGATGAGCCTTGGAAAACCAGATAACCACTAGGATGTAGTGTTTCTATTCCCGTGGAATTTCAGAGTCCTGACCTCCCTTCTGATCACAGTGTAACATCTGAGGCACAGACACAGATGTGAACGATCCAAATACTCTGCTGCAGGTTCTAACATCCCTTACATATTTCTCCAAGCTCCCTCCTGCAATTTTCCATCCCCAACATGTCAACAGAACACTTAACAAATTTTCTTCATGTCTAGATACTAACTGCCCACACAAGTGGTCAAACAACCAGAGCCACAAGATGCTTCTATTCATGGGCTTCATCTCCAGTCAATGTCTCATCACGAGGGGATTATGCGACCCACTTGACTTCTGCTCTTGTCTCCTGGAGACAGCCTTTGTTGTCAGTGTCTTCAACCACACCCTGTCAAACTTGTTTTTCAGCCTCTATTCTGAACGTTGTCTTGAACCCCAGCACAAGATCACAGGTTGTACGGAGAAGTTCAGCATTTCTGTCTGAGATTTCAGCCCTGCAAATTCTCATGGCCCTGAATAGAAGTCCTTCGGTAGGATTACTTAAAGTGACTGAAGACAGCATCACTAGTCAGGTTTAAGCTCTGTCACCTGGACAGAGATTGCTGCAAGCGGTGTTTAGGACAGAAACAAGGTTAAATTGTACCAAGGTAGCATACTTTGTGTAGAAGAGGCACAAAGGCAAGACCATGAAGACAATAAGCTCTGTGAAACAGTCCGGCATACTGCTGCGGGCATTAAGCTCTCAAAGTATTCATTCACATCTACTAGATATCACTTGTCAGAGCCCTAAGGCACTCATACAATTTTATGTGGTTGTTGAAATATCTTTTTTGGGGTTGTTTAAGGTTACTTATGTGTGTAAAAGTACTTTCCTCTACCTGTGTGGCAAGAAGGCTGAAGCCTGTTGGACTGTTTCGGTGTGTTAATCTAACTGATGTTAGATCCTGATGTAAGATCAGAACAGTGGCTGAGCACAAGCATGGCACTTAGTCCACCAAGGCCCAAGAAGATTTAAGAAGGCATTTTTGAAGAACAGTGCTTGTAATTGTAAATGCTTAAACACAACCTAAAGTCTATCAACATAATTTGGCATTACTAGTAGCAATTAACTTACTGAAAGTAAATACCACTAGACCAAAAGATGATGGTAGCAAAAATGAGACACATTTGAAAAACTTGAGTACCTGCAATAGGTAGATATATAGATAGACAGACAGACAGACAGACAGATAGATAGATAGTTAAAATAAATGCTAGACTTCAACTTTCTAATTTGAAATACAACACCTGCAGAGAATCTACAGGGAAAAGAGAATAACTACCAGAAAACAGTGGTGAAAGTAAAAGAAGAATAAATGAAGGAAGAAAATACTGAAGGGCTGGTAGGTGTCATTTTCACTATGCCCAATTGCACATTCACCTTTTTTCTTCTTGGTTTCTGGAAACAGTAATTTAATGACCTCCTCATTTTCTATGTTACTGATCTGTGTGGCTGTGGAGATGTCACAAAGTTCAGAAGTTTCAGTATTTACACAGTAGATAAAAACATTCATCAGGCCACTCCCAGGTTATCCTGGGGTGGGGGGGAGCACCCAATGTGTATGTAACAAACTTCTTGGAAATGTAATGAATATGTGTGCACTATGCCTATAACTGTAGTTGCTATTTTCCTTGTTGTGCATGTTTGGTGAGTGATCCTCATGCACCCAGCAAATAAAGGGATTACCTGCTTGACATAACTAATTGGTGTGTCAAGTTGGATCCCTCGGCTTCACAGTCTGACTGTCCTAGCTACCACCCGACATTATTTGTGGCCTTAACTCTCAGGGTTGTGGCCTGTATTCCCTGCTTCTCATGGCTGGGTAGAGACAGAGAAAAGGAAAGGACACTGGGGGATGAAAAACGTTGCATGAAAGATGGGAGGCACTAAGACATCTGTGGGAGACTGTTGCCAGCAACATCAAAAGCTTATTTCCTCGACAGCCAGCCGTGCAAAGTCTGTTGGAATTAATGTGAGTCACTTGGTGGAATTCAGAGCACATTTTATGAGTGGCCTGCAGGAGCAGCAGTATGACAGACAGCAATGGACTGAGAAACTGGGGCTACTGTGGACAGCTTTCTCTATGCTGCAGCAGTAAGCAGCAGTCAAAATGCACAAGAACAACCCAGCAACCTGCAGCGCAATACCAGCAACCGGTAGAAACTGATTAGAGCTGCTGTTAAGAACAGTGCAAAGTTGTAAATATTACAGAATACAGCACAAAAATATTGTAATATGTTCAGAATGTTCATTTTCATCCTAAGTCGTTGCTAAGCGCGGCCGCGGTGAAGGCAGTGGATGGTGACAGAAGCGTGAGCTGGAGATGGGATACTTCAAGTCAGGAGCTGAGTACATGATAGCAAACTGGAAACAAAGCAACCTTTGTTTCCGCTGGCTCTCTTTGTGTGTGGCACTCTGTTACAATTTAGCTGTGGTCTGATGCTTAGCAGAACGCGATGGTTGTGCTTTTTCAAGAAGTCCCGAGCTGCAGCAGCCGCTCCTTGCTCTCCCGACCGCTAAGGTTCCCATCGCTGCTGTAGTGCTGTTCTATCTCCGGGCCGTTTAGAAAATCTGGAGCCACTCCCACACTGCTGCTATTCTTTGACAAGCTGCGAACACATCTCGGCTCTCCTCGGCAAACTGAAGGTCTGCTTTACAAATGCGCTCCACTTCAGCGCTTTGACCGTTTCAACTCTTATTCATCCCGGGCTCTGGCCCTCGAAGCCACCTCGGGACGCTCGCTGCTCAGGCTTTCTTTGTTTCCTCCTGCCCCGGCGCTTCGCTTTCCCACACTCCCTAAACCGGAGCCCGGCCGGGGGCCGCCACCGCGCCCGGTTTGCGCGCGGCCCGGGACGGCGGCGGGGGCGGGCGGCGCGGATTGGCGCAACGGACGCACGTGGGGCCGCCCTCACGCCTCAGCGCTGCGGCGGCCGCCGCCGGGGTGGGGGGGGGGGGGGGGGTTCCGTGCGGAGCACCCGCGCCACTGCGAAGAGGAGGGGAGAGGGATCCCGCCTGCAGGAAGGTGAGCGGAAGGCGGCGGAGGCGGCAGTCCGCGGGTCACGGTTGGCCGCTGGGAGGGGGGTTGGGGGTTGGTGGGGGCTCGGCTGTCCGCCGTGCGGGGGCTGAGCCGCAGCCGAGCTTTTGGGGCTGGGAAGTCCGCCAGAGGAGCCGTGAGTTAACGATTAACTCCGATCCGCTTCCACGTCTCGCCCCGCGCCCGACGCCTCCGGGCTCCGCGCTCCGGCGCGGGGCGGGTGCAGGTCTGGCAGCGCTGCCACGGGCGGGGTGATGCTGCCCTGCCCCGGCGGTGGGTTTCGTGCGTGCACCGACCCACACCCGTGCGCATCCCCGTCGTTTCTCTTCGGTGAGGCTTTCGGAGTATTGAAGAGAGCCGGAACGCCGGCTAGAAAACGTGAAGTGTTTCTTCTGGTCTCCTTAACGTGTTAAGAGTAACCTTTATAGTCCGGCGAAGCCTCCGTTGCTGCCTTCCCTGCTTTCTGTTACAGCCTTCTTTCCTAATGGAAAAGTAAAACTTCGGTTGTCTGGCTTTTGTCTGCTGTTGGGTGGCACCGATGCTGCTGGAGTCTGAAGTTCAGGGAAATATTTACCATAATTTTGAGGGATGTTTTTTTGCCTTTATTTTGTCATGCCGTTTTGTCCTCAGTCAGACAACCAGAGGAGTTTATGTTGGGTGAATTACTTCCCTTGGAAAAAGCTCTCTGTCTTTCTGTAAGTACAAGCTTCTTGTGTGTCTTCAGCTTGGCTGTTTTCCTTCTATGAGTCAGAAATGTCTTCTCATTCCTTGAACGGCAACCACAACCCCGTGACGTTCCTTTTAAGACTCGAGAATTCTCGTTCCTATGGTGGGAATCATCTGGCTGGGAATCATCGTGTCTTTGTGCTTGACATTAGTAAGGGCAGGACTGTGTCCTTTTGTGAAAAACTGTAGGATGGAAACGTGGGACCCTAGTTCTCCTACCACTGCCTCAGCTCATCAAAGCTGCAGCATCTGACTAAAGGAGGGAACTTGTTGTCCTGCTGCCTCCCTCTCAAGAGAGGGGTGAGCAGAAACCAGTAAAGAACAACCTTACTGGTATTCTTTCAAAGTCAAGGCTTTTTTTTTTTTTTTTCCCCTCCTCTATTTATTTATTTATTTATTTATTTATTTATTTTTCCAAATCTCTCATTTCCAAACACATTTTGACTTTTGAATTTTTCTGTAAGCAAAGTTGACGGTTCTATCGAGTCCTTAAGGACTCCAAGTATGTTATGCTTTGGTGGAATGAAGTAGAAATAAATACCTGTGATAGATTGAGGGTGAATAATTGTGAGGATCAGTTATTAATTTATTTTCCACCTCCCCTGTGAAATGCAATTTTACAGCTTCTTGCCCCTAGGAGACATGTTTTCTCCCTTGGAGCTGGTGCTAATCGACCTGGTAAATTACCCGAGAAAGGTCTCTTTCAGCAAAGTTGTTTTAAAGGCCTTTCACCCGAAGGATTGTTGTTAGGTGTAGTCAAGCCACACTAATTTACCTTCTGCGTGTTCCTGGTTCATATTAAAAATAAACTTTAAAAGTTGGCTGCTACCTTTAAAAGATATAATAGGTTAAATAAAGGAAAACAGAGTACCAAAGATGTTTTCTGAGCTGGGTGAAGGCAGTTTTAAGAGTTAACCCAAGCCTCTTTATTGCAATAGCTTCTCCAGATGAAGGAATTCCTGGGTGAAAAATTTCTGTGGGGGATCTGTGCTATGTGAAGTAGGAGGCCTTTTAGCTCTGAGTGTTTGCTTTGGGATCAGAGATTGCTTTAACTTACACACTACTGATTTCACATCTCCATTTGATTTGTCTTCACATTCCTGAGCGTCCCCTCCATATGCAGTCTGGATCTGAACACCTTGAGATAGGGAAGCATGACAAGAATGCAGTTGTGCATGCTGTAGAAGGCTCAAGGATAAATATTTGTGGTTTTTCTTCCAAGTGTGGAGTCTGATATCTCATTTTCTTTTGTGCACGTGTGACTTTTTAGAAAGTAAGGGTGATATGTAAATGAACTAACTGTAAAATCCTCAGTAGGAAGTTTTGCTCCCTCCCAGCTGAGTGTGTTTGTATTACTTAAGCTATTTATACTGAAAGCTTACTTCTTAAATAGGAAGAGTTCCTCAGCAGATACTTTTTGTGTTTGTACTGTCAGCTTATCTAAAATGTGTAGTTTTTAAACCATATGAAACATAGATATCCTGTGTTGTTGAAATATGAATGAAATCCAATACATACCGATTTTAGAGAGCAGTAACCATAGGCCTTTCTCTATTTATTTATTTTTAAGGAGATAAGCTGTCTGAATAATAGTGCATTTGTTCTCCATTTCTCTTTTCTTCCTCTGTAACTTAATGTTCCTTTTCAGTGTACAGCTGGTAAGCTGGCATTGCCAAGGTTCTACAAAAGTGTTTTAATCACAGTTTTGGAAGACAGTGTGTCTGGATAACATGATGATTGACAACAAATTAATTCCTCCTGTTTTTAACCAAACAGAAACACTCTAGCTAATATGTATTCAGGGACAAATCAAGCCCTTCAAGGAAACTCTTAATTTTCTCAGTCCCTGATTGGCAGTCACTGATGATGTTCAGGGTTTGAAAAATGGATGAACTTGTATTGCAGCCAGATATGCCAGCACATTCATTAATACACTTGCCTGTGGCTGCTACATTTACTGTGTGTAAATGTGTTTAAGTTTATCATTCTATTTTGTTATTTCTTCTTATCAGTCAAGGTATGTGTAATAGGACCAGTCTAGCATCTTTATTTGAGGATAACAACCAGGTTTACAGACAAATTTCTTAAACTTGGAGAAAAGAAGAACAAAATAATAGTATCAGTTCAAAGTAAAAATTATGTTAACAAGAGAAGAAAAAGGCAATAATAAACTTTCCCAAACAATATCATAGAGTATTTAGGCCGATATATAGGGAAGAACTCAGGAATAAAGGGGCAAGGGGAAAGGCATTGCCTCCTATACCTGCCCTTTTCCCACCAATTCTTTTTTTTTTTTTTTTTCCCATGCCCTCTTCTGAGCTACCACAGAAATGAATTATGGCTTCTCAGGAAGTAAATGTATTTTTAAGACTATATATAGCAGAAATAAACTTCTGAAATGTATTCACTACATAATAGAGGGCAGAACTGAGATTAGATCGTTTTTCAAAAGCAACATATTCAAACTCTCAGTGCCTTCTCTCCATCCCTAATGGCCACTTACTGGAAAGTGTTTTTTCTTCAGGATGCATTTTGTCTACTTTTGACCTAAGTTGTTCATTGTGATTCTTCTGAGAAACTGGCTGAACATTAAGGTCAAGCTTGGATATTTTTTTCTGTCTTTAATCTCAGACAGGCATCCTCTGCCTCGATTTCTTTGACTTTGAAACACAGATGATGATTCACAGATGATGCTTCTTTGTCTCAAGTATGAAAGATCCTAACTCCTTGTCAATTGGAATTGCAGGACTATAGATTAGCTCAATTATTTTGTCTTCTTCCTTGCCCTTTCGTAATTTCTCCTTAGGTGATTAGTCTTGGGAAGAACATCTTTGTTGCCCTGGAGTGGTGCAAGTCTGGGAGCATCTAGCACTGTGATGCTCCTGGAAGGGCAAACTATGCTCTC
Source organism: Oreortyx pictus (assembly GCA_036925125.1). Lineage (NCBI taxonomy): Eukaryota > Metazoa > Chordata > Aves > Galliformes > Odontophoridae > Oreortyx > Oreortyx pictus. Next base: position 32,376,728 of record JAUPFR010000006.1, on the reverse strand, counting down.
CTCGAGATTTCATTGATGCTCCTGGAAGGGCAAACTATGCTCTCCTCGAGATTTCATTGACACTGGATTTTTTTAAGCTTGAAGGTTTTACCTTTGTGTAAGTTGGTTTAAACGTTGACAACTTCTGACTTTTTTGTATATTTCAGTGTTAATGCAGCTACAGTAGATGCAGGGAAAAAAAAATCTAGACATTTGATCTGTAACATTTTGATTTCTTTAATAAAATAGGTATTACAAACATTTAAGATGGCTCAGCTGAGTAGGATTCATATGAAATGTTATGAACATGAGTTACTAAAAGTTGTTGTATCATAAGCTAATATGCATAACGTAAAGTCTGACACTTAATGATATTACTTCCTTGCCCTTTAAACTTGGCTATATTCTTGCTGCAGGCATGAGAGCCATGCCAGCTCCAGGAATATTTTCTTTTCTGTTTTTATCCTCTGCTGTGTTGACTGAGTATATTGTGTGGCAGACTTTGAATAATGTCCCATGTTTTTTGTTTTTTTTTGTTTTTTTTTTTTTTAAGAGATTGCATCTGATTTTACACCTCTGAAGTTTCCAGGTAGCATAAAACTCAGATGAAGTGATTACAACCAGATTTGTTAATAGACTAAAAAAAGTAAGTAGTATGTGTATATGAAGCACTTCAGACAGAGAGGCTTTGCAGAACAAATTCCTAAATGGGTTCGGTTCAGTTTGCTTCCATATAAACCAGTTCATTTAAACTTGTTTCAGTAATAAATGTGATATGACTCCTACTCCCGTTAAAACAAACCTAAACTAACCTGGTTAAATCACTTGGTTACTTAATTACTTGGTCACAGATCTGAAACAGTAATTCCTTAAATTTGCAAGACTGTTAAAGTGCAATTAAAAGAAATCGTAAAATTTAAAAGTGTTTCAGTTCTGCTTCCACCTTTCCACTTGCTGGCCTCGTTTTGAGAAGAAAAGCAAACACTTTACCATAAGGAATTTACTCTTGGAAACTCCCTTTTGGAAATTAGGAGAAGTTGTAGGATGTTAACAAATTGTCTCTTAAATTGTTTACATTGTGGGGTATTGCGCGAGGACATTAACTTTTCCTCTGAATTTAAAGAGACAAGATTCTTGAGTCATCATAGCCCAGTGTACAAAGATAACTGATAATTGACAGGTTAGTGTTGCTCCATTAGAGGAATTTCTGGCAGTATATTTATTTTCATTGACTTGTATGGTAGATTTCTAGCACTATAATAAAGTGTTCAAACATTCTGATATGGACAGCAGTTATTGAGTGTTAGCGCCTTTGTGAATTCTTTGTAACAATGCTTTGTAAAATTCTTTGTAAAAATTTTGTACTATGAGAGTTCACTCGCTGTAGATTAGCCATCAGTTCTGTCCTATAACATACTGTTTGTTGCAGGACTCAGTGTCTTATTCTTTCAGTTGGTATATGGTGGAGAACAGACTGTCAGAGAAGATGTAGTCCAGTTATGCCAGTAATGCAAAGGGATTTCTTACTGCCTTCCTTCTGTTCATCAGCTCTTTGCCAATATGCAGCTACTGCAGCTGGATTCTATACTTGTCTTTACTCCCTGTTTCTTTTTTTTTCACTGAATGCAATTTATGTGATGTAAAGAGACAAAGAACATTGTCTGCTGTCAGTATGCATCTTTCCACTGAAAAAGGCCAGCAAATGAACATATATTCAACTGCCCTTTGTCTCTGAAAGACAGATTTAGAGGTAAGTATTGAAAAATATGATTCACGTATTAGTTTTGTCATTTTAAAAAGACAAAGAAAAGTAGTAACTATTTAAAAATATCCTGAAGAAAGCAGCTTGACTTAAAAATGTAAAACTAGAATATCAGGAGATCACAAAATGGCTGGGGAAGAGATCTATGGAGGTCGTCTTTTCCAACCCCTCTGCTTGACACTTGTTTCTAAGGTGATTATAAATTTGTATACATATTTTGAAGATCCACGATTTTCTCTTCAGAAGAAAATCTGTAATATCAGCTGTTGTTTGTTCAAAGAATGTTGAAGGGAAACTTCTACTTGTAATTCTGGTTGTTTGTTGGTTAAGACTATATCAGGGGTAAAAGGTTTCGTTTTATTCTTTTTTCCTTTGTTTGTAAACAAACTACAAAGTGAGGTCAGGAAGATATTCACAAATAAAATGGAATTTTAAGATAGCAGATCTGAAGTGAAGTTATGATTTTTCTGAGCCTCTTAAACTGGAACCTTTCATTACTCTGCATGCATGTTTTAGAAATGGTGTTAATTCTCTCTTACCTCCCTGTATCTTCTGACCTTAGTGCTTTACAGTTAATGTTAGCAATACAAGCAGTGGAATATTAATTCCATAGGTAGAGAGAACAACATTCTTAATTATTAGACCTGAAACTTTTGAATTTTTGCCCATACTATTTATTTTTGTCTCATTAGGTACAGACATTCAGTTTTCAGTATAAACATGCTTATACTTTGTGGAAGGCTTATTCTGAACTGATTTTAATTCAGCCTGTAGAAAGTGAAATCATGCATCAATTGTTCTCTTAAATTTTTAATATACAAATTTGCACCCGTTCAGGAGTGTCTACAATCAGAGTGGTTCAACACTGTGTCAAGTAATAGATACTTTGTGTCACTGGTAGTGTGTAGGGCTTGTATTTTAAAGAATACAGTCCAAACTGAGTATTTAAATGTTTTAAATATTTATTTTTTTCTGTATTTGAAAGTTAATCTGAGCATGTTCTATTAGCAGACTGAGATTACTTCATTCAGGGTAATTCAGTTTACTGGAGCATGAATTAAGCATACAGAAATTCATCACTGAAATTCAAATGTTGAAGATCTAGCTTAACTTGTAGGAAAGTTCAAGAGAAAGCTGTAGTTGACTTCACCTGGGACTTCACCTGCTGAACCATGCCCAGTTGGTCAAGTTTTTTACTTTTTTGTTTCCCATAGGTTAGGTAGGTTTCAGGCAGTGCTTTAACATATAAGTACAAGACTAGGTGACATAAATTTATCAAATGCTAAGTTATAGTGCATCATCTATTTTTGAAATAACCAAATCTAAGATTAGGGATTTTTCTTATGATGGCAGCTTGGATCTTAGGAGGCTGCTCATTTTCTGTTTCTGCCTGTGCTTAACGTTTGAGTCAGGTCTTTACTTGCATTATGTTGTGAGCTTACACTGCATCACATAAGGGTTTGTGGTGTCTGTGTTTCCTGTCTAGTCAGTGGAAGTAGTCAGGAGCCTTCAGGGCATGAATCGGAGTGTTGTAGTGCTTCACAGAGTAGTAATGGTATTACTTCAATAAGTAGTATGAACAGAAATAACTTCTATGTGGTTTGGAAATAAGACAGTTCAGTTTTGTGACTGCATCATGCTAGGTGATGCTAACTATTTCTCAAGGCAGTGCTCTTCCTCTATGCCCAGATTTGAATCTGCAGTTGTCCTTATTGAAGCACATGAGGTTAATCTCTGCCCAACATTCCAGACTGTCCAGGTCACTTGGAATGGGAGCATAGCCTTCTGCTGAGTCAGCTGCTCTTCCAGCTTTGCATCATCAGTGAACTTGCTGAGGGTGCATTCTATCCCTTCATCCAAGTCACTGATGAAAACTTGAATAAGACTGGACTTTTTCCTCCAGTCTTTAGACACCTCTTCCATTTTCCATGACCTTTGAAAGATGGTAGAGGGTGCCTTGCAGTCATTTCTGCCAGCTCCCCCATTGCTGGTGGACATAACCTTTCAGGACTTACGGATTTGAGTGTGTTGAGTTTTCCGAGGTGGTCTCTGACTAGATCTTCCTTGACCAAGGGTAAAAATAAAAAGTAACAAACTGGGAAATCTCCAGGAATATCAGACATTTGTTTATTTGATGTTTATCCCCTATAGAAACTTCTGAAGCAGTATATTGTCAAGATGCTGAGTTACATTTTGGTTACATGCTTATTTCAAACAATAATAGCTGATGTGAATGATGTACAATTTTCAAATTATTTACTCAAAACCTTGGAGAAACTTTCAATGCTACCTATTTTCTGCACACAGAAAATAGTTCAAAAGCTAACTACATGTATCTGGGGATTTGTTCTTTTTCTATTTGTTTACTGTGAACAGTGGAGGAAGGTGTTGCCAGCAATCCAGGTTGCACCTGGAATGCTAAGTGGGGCTTCCCTACAGACCTCCTCTGAAGGATTGATGGAGCTGAGGAATGTGGCTGTGCAACATCAGTAATGCTGTCCCGATACTCAGCAGTGTTCCACCTGGGGTTGCACAAGCACTTACAAATGCTGAGGTTTTTTAACACATCTGTGTACCAAGTATGGTTAACCCCAATTTACTCCTGAAGCAAATGACATTGAGATATATATTTCAGCGGTAAAAACTGTGATCATAATCCATTTTCTATTTCCATCTTTATAGATTGCCAATGCATAAGACTTATTTTTATCTTTTTAAGCAATTCAGTGAAAGACTTGAACTCAGTGTATATTTGAAGTCCCTTGGTTTTTGAAGCTGTGGATTTATGCCATGTAGAATCTTACCCTTTTGATAATATAAACTTCTTCCCCTTTACATTTTAAAAGCCAGTAAAATAAAAGCCAGTTAGGTTTTTACAGTAAAACTGGCAATGACGTCTATGGACTATTACATTTCCTGCCTTTCTTTGTGTACATCTGTTGTGCCTTGCTCTGCAGGTTGACCTACTTTGTGTAGGTACCCTGTCTCTGCACAAGAAGGAAACGAATTTCACAGGTGCAGCTATAAAAGTCACCCATGTGAATGCTTAGATGTTGGAATTTCTTAGGGATCTGATCCTGACTTGGCAGCCAGGGTTGAATGAACACATTTGTTCACTTCCTGCTGTTAATAAACCAATAAATCCAGAACTATCTTCCTGTATATTCACTTTACCACGTGGATGTATTGCATGTTCTTGCACAACATAGGCTTGTCTGAAATTCCAGATGTTTAGTTTTGATAAGAAAGCTCATCATCATTTTTGCCATTTTGTTTCAACTTCTAAACACCATCTCTTCCAAGAAGATCGCATGAGACAGAAGTGACAGTTTCTTTCCCTGATGATTTTGCTAGAGTATCTTGTTCTGAAAGGCTGAAAGAAATGCTTACGTATATGTGTGTGTCTGTACAAATTATGTATATTTTTTTTCCACTCTCACAGCAAAATATGCACATGTATATACACATATGCATGTGTGTATGTGCCCTTTGCTGAGAGAGAGAGAAAGATATAATTCTTATTGTTTCATTATATGAGTTTCCCAGAGATCAGAAAAGAAGAACCTGAACATTGTTGCAATGTATTATAAGCTCTTTTGAATTAAGTGTTTTGGAAGTGACAAGGAGATTGTACTTTCTCAAAGTTTTACACTGCACTGTTCCTACAAACACAGTCAATATGAAAAGAGGTGAGAATTTAGTACCTCTGGAACACGAGCAAACCAGGATGTGAGTAGTCTTTTTAATATTTGAAGTGTGGAAGCTGGTGGAGCTTTTATCTAGTTACTGAACCAGTAGCACTGGTTCACCCGTCCTCCTCAACAATGATGATTTCCTTGAACTGATCGTGATTGTGAGTTATTCTGTCTAATCTCTTCTGATATTTTCTGCCTTTATATTCTTGTCTACTCATTAAGTATTTCTTATAAGAATGAAATCATAATTCAGTTCAATTTATCTTGTAAAGAAAGAATCTTTTGTGGAAAGTGGAATGTTATTTCTTTTCGAGTTTTTACTTTCTCTACGCTTTTCCCTTCTATTCCCTTTCATAAAGTTTCTTTGATTCTTCTGAGAATTACACTCTATAAATGAAGCAATGGAGTTGCTGGTGATAAAGAGATGAAAGGTAAGTATTCTGTAAATACCACTGTAGTACGTTCTGTGTCTTTCCCGTCATGCTGCACTATGGCAGGAGGATGTTAAATACTTTGTTTACTGAAAAATAATAGCTGTTAAAAACAAATACATTTGAATTAGCAGAGATTTTTCCAGAAAGTCCTTGAATGAAAAGCTGAAAGAAGTATGTACAGATTAAGAGACTGCATTTGGGAATGCAGAATGAAAGAAGGTCCCTGGAGTTTAATGTGAGATAGGTAAATAATGGTTGCTTCTGTTACATTGGAGAAAATAGACCATTGTGTTGCTAGTGTGGAAAGGAATAGATGTTCACTAAAAAGAAGAAACAGACAGATTTGTGTTAGTGAGTGTCTTTTTGTCTCCAAGTGGGGTGCTTGCAAATCTTACATAGTATGCGTTTCAACAGCACAAATAATTTTATGTCTAATAAATCTTTATATTGAATTTACGGAGATTCAAAGGCAAGAGAAATAGATCCATTGGTTATCTTCTAACTTTCTAATTTTTGATTGGAAGTAGAAATCTATTTCATTGCAAGATTGTTTTTATCACAAGATACAGAACATTGAAATGCAGTTTCCTGTTCTGGTTAGCTTATTACCTTGTTTCAGGAGGTCTGAGCTTTTTGAAAGGCTTCAGATTCTAGTATGTCTTTACCATAATTACAAATATTCTATTAAGAAAATTTCTATTTGTAACCATTATCAAATTATTTTAACATAAAAGGCATGCTCTGAAAGTAGTGTTTCCTATGTTATTATGCTGGCCTGTGACATCAGGGGGGGATGCTGGAGGTATGTCAATTGAGGATGAATCTTCTTGACAATGGTCTGTAACATTTTGTTGCCATGTGATAGGTGGCAGCAGAGGGACCATCTGACAAAATGGCATCTGATCTGGAAGTGCATATGAGGCAAAGGAGTGTAAATCCTCCATACAGAAGAAATGGCACCCACTCGTATTTATCAATGCTTGCTTGAACATTCAAGGAGACCAAACAGTATGTGTGAGAATTGTAAGGTGGTGGGTGGTGCATTTCCTCAGTGGAAAGAGGAGCATGAATAACAAGTCATGTTTTGGATGTCTGCATGCAGATATCATGTCCCAGAATGAAGATTGTCTCAATAAGCTCATCTGTGACAATCAGCAGACTGTGACCAGAGAACTGTGTACACAGCTGAATACTGGCTTCAGTGTGTTGGAAACAATGGTAGCATTATTGGAATGTTGCAAAATTTACACCACGTATGCCCCATGAATGAACACAGCATGGAGAAAACAGTATGCAAGCTTGTCAGGACCTATTGACCAATATGAGCCTGAAGGTGATCATCTCCTGTATCATGTTATTACTGACAATAACATGCGGTGTCATTACTGTGAATTAGAGACAAAATGGTAGTCCATGGAGTGGCAAGATGTGAATTCCCCATTGAAGAGAAAGTTCATAGTGCAGCTTTTGCTGGGTAAAATGATATGCACTGTCTCTTGGAATAGAAAAGTGGGTGATACTTCAGGATTTCCTGGAACCCAGACAAACCATCAACGCTGACTGTGACATCATCATTGCTCAGACTAATCTGAAGGCTTCAACTTCCAGATCAGGTCAGTGAAGACAGCCTTTCTCTTGCAATGAAGTAATGCCAGGCCCCATGCCAGTTTGAAGGCTGTGGAGCACATTCCCAATCTTGACATGATTGTCCTACTATACCCACTGTATAATCTGGATTTGGCACTTTCTGACTGATTCCTGTTGAGCTGATAAAAGATGGACTGTGTGGATAAGATTATCCTAGCGTTAATGTTGTCACAGCAGCTTTAATAGAGTGGATCACCTCCACTGGTCTTGAATATTATGAGTGTGGCATGCAGGCTCTTGTTCATTGCTGGTGAAAATGTGTAGATATTGGTGATGACTATGTTGAGAAAAGTATTTCGTAATTGAGAATTTGCTCTGTCAAATAGTATTATGCTCTTTGTTGTAGTTTCCATAGAAATAAATAGGAGTCATTAATTTTGGAGTAACATTTGTAACTTAATTATTAATTTAGATAAATTAAACATTTATTTATTTTTGAGATCTTTGCTTTTAAGGAAGAAACTCAGCATGTAATGAATGTGAAAAGATATATTTTGTGTATGTTTGATGTTTGATTTTAGTTTGAAATCTAGTCTTTATTTCAAGTATGAATTCTCTCAGGTATCTGTAAAAATCAGCTGTTACATAGAGTATGATGCTGAACAAAACAAAGTCTTTTTGCAGTACACAGAAGAGCTTAGAACTAAAGTGGCCTTAGCACTGCTATGTTTTGGATTGATAATAGAAGTCGTGGTAAAAGAATTATTGCTTGGGTTGACTCAGTAAACATGTATTTTGTCCTTGAACTAAACACAAAAGCTGAGACAAAAAGCATTTCTTGGAAAATTTATCTGCAAAGGTGTTTTTTTTTTTTTTTGGAGGATTTGTTAACTCTATATCCTTGTTTGATTCCAGATGGAAATATTTCAGTTCTCTTGGGGTTTCTGTGAAGTTGTTCTTTTCCACAGTAAGCAAATTGTCTCTCTCAAGTATACAAATGGTGCTAGAACAGTCAAGCTGAGTGAGCAACTTAAAATAATGAAAAGCACATCTGGCTATTAGGGCTATACCCACAGTTTTCTGATAACACTCCTCCTTGGAAAACCTTTTTCTTTCTCTCTCCTCCCTTACTGTGCAGATGGCTGTACAAAAGATGGCTTTTTCAAGAGAGAATGAAAAGTCACTAGGAATAGTAGCTGAAAACAGAGAATGCACTTATTTCTGTCATTCTCCATTTCAAAATCTCTTTCATGCAGATTAAGAAGCAGCTGTCATATAGAAGTATTTTTTTTTTTGATAAATTAAAATCCTTGTAAAATGAAATGAAAGCCTTTAAGAAATTGTTAGAACGATATTTGTATCATGCCATGTGGCTCATGTTGATGGGTGCTAGTTTTACCAGAGTTGCCTGTCTTTTATTGAAATGCTTCATGTATGAAATATTACTTGTGAGACAGAAGGTTCTCAGATAGTAGGTTTTTCATACATGTTTCTTTGGTGTATGAGAGGATTGAATCTTTATTGAGACAAATGTAATAATAGGTGTTTTTGTTGTTGCTGTTTGTTTGTTTTTACATTTTTTCCCCCTGATCTCCAAACAAATATATCCAAAGAATCTTTAGCTTTTTATTTTTCTTTTCTCCAGAGCACCTTTAAAAATTCAGTTGACTCCTGTTCAACACATAAGTAGGGATGATACTTATTTTTAAGTACTGTAATGCTTGTAGGATCCCATTCATAAAAGCTTTCAGTGCTATTGGAACCTTTACTAAAACATATGAGTTTATGGAAAATCAAGTTCAGCTACTGTGGCGGAGAATGAGAAAAGTGTGCATAGGTATGTGCACATATCAGTCTCATTTATGTTGTTTAGTGGTTTTCTTTTAGAAACTTCTATGAGTTGTGATTCTTCTGTGCACAGAAAACTGCATTTGTTTTGCTGGATATAGTCTGTTTATATTTTGATTCAGCATTGCTCCTCAGATATCTATTCTTAATCTATGATACACATGAATAATCTATGTAAAAAAAAACTATCTTTTTCAAGGCTTGAATTCTTACCTTCAAGTTCCTGTTGTGATTTTGTTTTTGTTATTCTTTCCATGAAACTGCTGTGAGCTGAAAAGTTACTCTATTCCTAAAACCTATCATAAATATTAGAAAATCACAGCTGTGAAACTTGTTTAAAAATACTTTCCTTTTGACTTCAACTTACATTCTCACAGTTCTTTTCCCATCTCACTGTAATCATATTTGGGCTAAAAAAATCCCTGTGCTGAGCTACTTTTTCTTCCCTTTCAGAAAATAACAGAACAGAATTGTTTTGCACAAATACAACTCCAGAGCTGAGCACATGGTACTCCTAGATCTCAGTTGTTCTTACTGCAGTTGTTATACATATTATTGTGCAGCAGCAAAGGCAACTCAAGGACACTAAGTGTTTGAATTTACTCTTCAACCCTGATGTACAGGGTTGGTTTAACAAAGCTATGTTCTTGTAGAAGAGCAGGAACTTTGTTGCAATTCTAAGGCCAGTAGCTATTTGAGTTACTATGCCTTCTTCAGTTTCTTTGTCTTGGACTTGCTGGTTCTCCAATACTTTGCGGTGGTTGGCATGTTTATAAAAGTTAGGAGTACAATGTACATTTGAATGTTCAGCAGATATTTGTCTTATAGGCATGCTTGCAGGTACCAGCAGAAGTTCATAAGGCTCCAAATACACTGACCTACTGAAAGCAGCAGTCTCCTCAGTGTGAATTCAGATATTTAAAAGCATTCAAATAATATATTTCCATGAATGGAGGTAATCTAAACTATAATGTATGTATTTTACCCATGTTATTGCATAGGGTTGCTGTGAAGTAGTCCTTCCAAGCTGGGTAGTAGCAGTGTCAAGTTAACAGGAAGTTTTGTGCTTCTTCAAATAGGAAAGGAATACCTGTATTTTTTGACCTGCTTTTTTTTTTTTTTTTCTTTTTTTCTGCAAAATGGGGATCCTAAGTTTTGAACTACTGAAAGAACTGGTGTAGAGTTTTCCGAGTACCAAGGTAGGACTCTGAGAAGAGCAAGTTGTTTTACCTGAAGGCAGAGAAAACCTATCTGCATTAGGACCTATTTCTTCCTGTCTGTCCATGAGACATAACTATCATCGACTTTGCAGTGCAGGAAAGTAGAAACAGAATTGGACTTCCTGAGTGTGAGAGCAACAGAGTCTATCACGGTTGGATTTGAAAGAATTGTATGAAAAAATTATGTGATCTGCTGGCTGAGGATTGATGTGTCCAGGAAATAGGGACAAAGTCTACTCTTAATTTAAGTATGGGGTGCTCTTAGTAATAAGAATGGAATAGCTAGTTGCATGGATTTAAAGGGATGATGAAATTCCTCTACCCAACTTTTCTGTTGTTTGCACCCCTATGCATCTGTATCTTGAAGTCAGACCTGCTTCAGTCATGTGTGTACTGCCAGTTACATTCATATGTGCTTTCAGTGCTGTAGATTTCTCCTGACCCACCCTCCTTTTAAATAAAACTCTGGAAAATAAGGCAAGTGCTCATTGAATGTATTTTGTTGAGCAATAGCCTTAAGGACATTTTATTGAGTCTCAAAAAACTGTCTTGGATGGAGTTGACATCAAAATTCTTAGGAAATAGATTTCTGATTCTCATTTTTATAAAATATTTTAAAATTATGTCTACTAATATATTTTGATTGGAAAGAACAGGCTCAAACCTCAAGTTAAGCTTTTTTCCTGGAATTCCTATTCCATAGGAAGTGTCAGTTTGGTTCACTTCACTGTTACCTCATTCATAGAGTACACCCAAAAAGTCAACAGAATCAAAGCTGTGTGGATCAGAATGAGTAATGTTCCAGGGTTATAACACTCAGATCAGCTGCTTTCTTTCTAATTCTTTTTCTGCCACCTGTATAGTTTGTAAAGAAAGACAAAAATTTATACATAGTGAAGATCCATAAACTGGGGGTTTTGTTTAACAATCTTCTCGTGTGTCAGTTAAGGTCGTTATCTATCTTTTTTCTGTATGTTCAGGTCATGCAATGAAATTTGGAGTTTGAATTGTATCGAAATATAATGTAAAAGTAGTCCTGTACAGAAAGGGATCTGATGGGGGGGGGTGAAGGGGGGGGCAGCAAATGTGTAGCAAATTACACAACTAATATTTATTTATTTATTTATTTATTGATGCCCCCATAGACTTGAACGTATTTAGCTCTCATTGTGGATTATATGAAAATCACAACTTCAGTGTAAATGACTGTTTTTTTGTTTTTTTTTTTTTTAAATCCATTTTCAAATTGACAAGATTTTTGTTTAAATTGTAGTGGATTGCCTGGGTTCTCTCATGATGTTTTAATCCGCTTGTAAAATTTCCAACATCTGGAAAACAGTCTGTCTTTTATAAAACTTGTCAGCATTGCCATTTATAGTCAGTACACCATACTGTCTACTTCTTGCTATGAAAACTATGAGCTATTCTAGCTTAGATGCACATGACCTATGAGAGTTGGATACCTCTATCCTATGCATAAACCCTGGAATGACCTTGTGCTTATTCATCAAAACTATGAACATTAACCCAGTCTTTATATTGGAATGTATATGTAATAGAGAAATGATTGATGGAGGAATGTAACTGTGTGAAGCAAATAGAACGTGTATTCTTCAGACATGAACATTATATCCTGTAACTAGGAAAAATAGTCATCTTTCTGGACTGATTGATATCTATCATTTTCATCTGTCAAATGCTAGGTAACATGATCATCAATTACTAAATAGAAAGGCTTTTTTCTAATACTGTTCAAAGTAATTTTACATCATCAAAGGGACAGTATTTCATGGTTTTAAGAGTCTGGTTTATTCATTATTATTACTACTTTAAGATACTTACATGTAGGTACACAGTTTGGTGGTTGTGAGTTTGAACTATTATGTAGCAGTGGTATCTCAAGTTATATAAACGAGACATTAGTAGGTAAGCAGGATAAGAGGATATTAAACAGGCCTAGACATAGCCTGTCTCCCATCCCCACCACCTTTATTATTATTATTTTTAATATTCATGAAGTGATGAGTTTCCTTTCATTTACAGAGATTTAGGAAAGATCCTTCCTGATATCATTTTCTGGAGGAAAAAATACTTTGGGAAGGAGGTTACATTGTGATGGCATTAAAGACATTTTAGAGAAGCACTAGCTGTAGATGTGTGCTAGGGTCCTCCCCAGGACTTTTTTCTGAAAGGCATATTTCAAAATGCTTTCCAGACCTGTCTTTCTCAATTTCGATTAGTTGAGGTTCTTCCAAGAATGAAAACTTTGCTACCTTTTACCCCTACTCTCAGAAATGAGTTAGCTGTTCTCGCTATTTTTTAATGGGCAATTGCCCGTAAGTAATTTTTCATGGACAGTTTGCCTTGTAGGGATGTTAGTTCATTTTGGAAGAGTAAAGAACTATTAAGCAATATTTTTATGCAACAGGGAAGAGCTAAGCAGAATCCACTTGTTTTATCATGTATATATAATAATGTGTATGTGAAAAGGCATTTTTTGTTTTGTGCAAACACACCATGAAAGTAGAGAAAATGCGTGAAATAATGAAATCTTTGAATTTCATTGAAGTTATTGTAAAGCACAATCTCAAAAATTTTAGTGATTTATTTTCATGTATAAGTTGCAGTTGCGTGTTTTTATGAAAATGCTCTTTTATATACGGACAGCATTTTGAGAGGTTGATTAACCAATTAAGGTTTGTAGGCTCTGTCTTATCAATAGTTACTTTTCCTATCAATCTGTCACACTACCTGTTCAGAGAAAATGAGTTCTGTTCATTCTCTGTTGCAGGGATATATACTTGTATGTATAGATTTATACATACATTTGAAGAAATTTAAAGGCTAGAGTCTCCTTGACATTCAGAAGATTACCTGTGCTGAAAGTAAGACAGTTTCTTGAAAGCACTTCTTTTTGTCCTTCTCAGTTTATCATCTTTTAGCATGGGGTTATGCTTGGAAGGTGTTGATAAATATCAGTAAGGATTATTGTAGTCTGAACTGTTATTTCTATTATGCTTGAACAGTTACTGGGTTTGAATAAGAAAGAATTTTTGTTGACATTAGTATGATGTCTCAGGCTCTGCAATTATACTGTTGTTGAAGCAGGCACCCATCTCATCATCTCTACTTAGAGAGACAGAACTGGCAAGGCTTAACTAAGGTCCTTTACCTCCTGTTTAGTCTGGATTTCTTGCTAATGTCACAAAACTCTTTTTTTTTTTATTTTTAATGTATTCTTCTTATTGTCTTTTTTTTTCCTCACTCTGTCTCAGCCCAGAATTTGTGAGAAAGCCTAAGAATATTTTTGTGATACTGATGAGTATTTTGAAGAATATTGTTCAATTTTCTGAACTTCTCTGTACACTGAAACTTTCATACAGGAATCTGAGCTAAGAGAAATTATGTGGCCTCTCAAAGTCAATTAGATCTGTGGAAGTCTAGCAACTATCCCTCTGAATCTCTATCTGCCGATCTGAGGTCCTTATTGCCTTTCCTAAACACAAGTAAGCACAAGGTTTTGGGTTCAGTGGTGTAGCTGTCAGGTGTATGATAGCTGCCTTTCCTGTGCTCAGACTCTGTGCTAGGTAGTCTGTTATGTAATTACCTTTCTATTTGAAAATTAAAAATAACTTATGCTATCTACTGCTGCTGAACAGGAGATGATATTACTGTGCAAGCTATGGCTGGGATGTGTATGGAGTAAGTTTCCTTGAACATGGTTCTTTGATGTTGCTGGTTTGCTGTCATATAGTGGTAGCCTACACTCTGGTGTGATTTGCAGTCTGTTACTTAAAACTTTCTGAAAACAAGTTAAAAAATATATGCTGTTTGCTTGATTCCTTCATTTATTTTCCCTCTCTTTTTCACAGTGAGACTGGAAATAACCATGCAATCAAAAGATTAAGTATAGACTTTGGATCCTTCTTGTTTGTTAATACATTAACTCAAGATGTTGCCGATGTACCTCATGCTTGTGCAAATAACTTCTTATGGTTTAGAGCCTTTCATCAGTGCTGCAGCAGCACGGCCTCAGGATAAGGTTGTTGAGAGGAACTTGAAACAAACAGTCTGGGTTGCTCTGACAGTGCTGTGTTCCCACAGGTGGGCTTCTCTCATAGCCTTGCATAGACAGGCTATGGGCTCTGCTGGGGCTGATGTAAAGACCTGTAAAGATACGAGTAGACCTGAAGGAGTATGGTTAGGGAAAATTAGTCCTTTCAGGGACCTATACAAGATTTTGGCAGCAAAATTCACAGAATCAGAGAATCATAGGGGTTGGAAGGGAAGATCATCAAGTCCAACCTTCCCGGTTAAGATCACTGTTCAAAATGCCTATTAATATATCAAGATTTTTTATGTTTAAGGGGGAGGGAAAAAAAGGTATTGCAGTGGCTGTCATGTGTGTCCAAGTCTGAATTGGTGGGGTGTGTGTATATATACATAAAAACAGAGAGCTCATGAACATATTTGTAATTCTTTTGGACAACATAATCCATAGTTACTTTTTCTTTCAGTATATTTTACTAATACAAGTATCCTAAGTTTCTGTTCTAAAGCAAGACTTGTTCTTCTGCTGATGGCAATATATAAATAGATGAAATCATGTTATTATAGGCACTGTGTAGAGAAAACAGTTTCATGAAACTATTTTCTCTGGAGTACGTGAAGAACATATTCCATTTGGAAGAAATGCTTTCTAATTTACTGTAAGGTAGAGGGTAGACAAGAAGTGGCATAATTTTAGTATTGTTTTTTACATTTCTGAAACTAGATTCATTTGGAGTTGAACAGGAAGTATAAAATGGAAATGTGTCCTGGCTTTAGAGAAGTAATTTTGTCATTTCTCTGGATGTCGCGTAGTGATCTCCTGATGGAAATACTGGTGTGCTAAACTCTCTATGACATAACTGAGTTGTATCTGTTAAGTTCTGTACTTTTTGTATGTTTGTCAGGTAGCAGAGCAGACTGCAGTGTCACAGTTGCACATTGCTTGCTTTGTTGCAAAAACAGAAAATCAAGGGTTATAATGAAGTGATGATTTATAGTATGGTTTTTATATTTTTCATATCAAAATAAACATACATTTTACAAATAATTTGTTGAATGCTTTATACGGTAGAATTCTTAAGTTGTCAACTCAGATTCCATTTGTTTGATCAGTTATTTGTTTTAATTTGAGATCTGAATCTCCTGTCGGTACAGGAATGCGTGTTATATCTAGTTGCTGAAGGGATTTTACAAATTAATGTTTCAGCTATGTGAATGCATGTTTCTTCTTGCCCTATAGATTTCACTAAGATGTGAGGACTTCTAAAGTGCCAACTTTTCACTGAAATGCAATATGGACACACAATAGTGCTGTAAAATAAACCAGATTTAAAAAAAAAAAAAAAAGAGGAAGTATTATGTTAGAAAATAATGAGCCATATGCAAAAGACGATACGGTGATGACAAGTGCGGGGGAGGAGATAAAAAGTATGTGTCATAGATAAATATGTCTCTGGTGAGCTGGTTGATTCTGTGCATTTTATGGTTAGACAGAAATAAATATTTACAGAGGAAGGAGGCAAACGTCACCTAGCAGATATTTCTCTTAATTAATCTCCACTGATACAGTCCAAATGTGTAATGAAAAACACTTTCAAAAAATTAACTACTTCTAAATGAAAACAGTGTTGGTTGGAGTTTTCATATCAAACTTTCAATTATTTGAGAAATTGTACTTGGGTTTTAATCAGCTTTTACTGCATAAGATATACAGGTTTCAAAGTTTATTTCCGTATATTTAGAAGTTGCACAGTCATGCAAACTGTAGTTGGGAAATTAACTCCTTATTGACATGATGGGGTTTTATTTTTCCTAGATAAACTGTTTAAATGTCTGCAGTATTCATTGCCATTTCCATTTTGATAGAATAGTATTTAGAAAAAGATGTCATGAGCCCAGCTGAGGTTTTTGTCATGTTTTATCTCTTACACATGAATTGAAGCCTGATATTTTATGAGAAATTTTTTGAGAAAGACATACTGAAAGAATTAATTTGTCATAAACAGAACAGCTGTCTCCCAGCAAAATAAGTAAAAATAAAAAAAAAAAACAGTCCTGGAGATGAGAATGAATCATGGGCGTAGCAAATTTGCTTGTCTCATTACGCTGATGCCACATGCTTTCCAAAAAGGAAAAAATTACATATATTGTGAAATCAATAAAACTTATTTTTTAACATGCCACCTTCTGCTTTGGAAACTTAACATAACTAGGAATTCTCTTTCAGAAGGATAGTTGCTTTTTATTTCCCATGATCAAGATTCTTGAACAGTATTTTCTGTATCAATAGAAGTATGAATCTGAATCCAGTGAGAAGGAATGAAGAACATGACAAATCTTAGCAGAGGAGTAGTGTTCTGATGAATCAGCAAAGCACTGAGACAATGAGGAGAATCTGACCGCTTTATTTAAGTGTCCCACGGTTAAACTAGCATAAGCTGGTGCTGGAGAGCAGCTTTTGGTTGAGGACTGAAGTCAATTGATTTCTTTGTGGAACAGTTTTTCTTACTGTAATTCTATGTGTCTGCCTTTGGGCATTTGTATGGCATAGTGGAGTCTTGGATATGCATACATGGAGGATTTTCATAATGCCATTTATACTGTAGTAAGAATGTTGTATTTGAGATAAGCATATAGGTATTTGCTTGTATTCCTTTTTGAGGTTGAACAACATAATGGGATGCATAGCTGGCAGTTGTTTTCTTCTGCATTGTGTTCAGGTGCCTTAGTTAAAGATATAATCTATTTCTTTATTTTGTTCTGTCAAAATACGTTTGTTAAATAAAAAATAGTAAGGCAGTATGGGTTATGTTCTTGTTCTTTCAATTAGATGTGGTTTTATTTAAGGATGCTTCCAAAGTAGCTTATCTCTTTTATTTTTTTTATATGGCCTTTGCCAGTAAATGTTTTCGAGGTTGTAGATGGTACTGCAGTGAAAATGACAGTGTTTGAAGCTCAGAACTGGTTGTGGGTTTAAGTTGACTTTGGCACAGTAGGTGCAGAGTGTTTGTTGAGGAAGTAAAGGTAGTTGGTTACCATGATGTTACATGTATGCCTCTTGCTGTCTCAGAAATACGCCTTGTCTGGGGAAGATCTCAGGAATGCAAATAGCTGCTCTGTCTTCTGCACTGGTTCTCCTTAACCACTTGTAGAATTTCAGTGATGTTGCTGGTAATTTATCAGTAGAAGAGTTATTTGCAGTTTTTTGTGTGAATGAGGGAGGGAAAGTAAATTTCTAGGGGTGTTTCAATCATTAAAAAAAAAAAAATTGCCATCATATGACAGATGGAGGCACTGGACAATGTAAACTCATAGTAGGTTTCCATTTTTCATTCCTGGTTTTATTTTTATTTTTTATTTTTTCATAAGTACGTAGTCTGTTAAGAATTTCAGATGCTTTAGAACATTTTTAGACCTGCAGGTCCATCTGAGTTACGCAGAACTCAAATCATTGTGCTTTGGGATGAAAGTTTATAAGACTATCTTGTGGCCTGTGTAATTCTTTTCTGCTTTGTGTAAAGAAACATGTCAAATATTGATATTTCAGTGACTCATTGCTTCTGTCCATCTTTACTACTCTGTATTTCACCAAATTCAACTTGATTGGGCAGATAGATTGCTATATAATTATATAGGTAAGTGAAAACTTTTTTTTTGTCTCAACTGACACTTAAGTGACTGGCTGAATAAATGTATTCACAATTTCTTAATTTTTTGTATTTTAGAATTAGTATTTTTTCAAATGAACCATTCATCACTGAGAGCTTATTTGAAAAAGCAAATTGAAATTGCGACTGAAAACAAAAACTCTGGCAAGTTGGTTTGTTGAATTTGCTTTTATATATATATAATTAATATATATATATATAATTTTTATTTTTTTGCTTTGTCTCCTTTACTTTCCCCCCAATCCTTCCCCTTCCCCATGCCTGTAAACATTTGGAAAGTTCTTGAATTTTTGTTAGCAGGATGTGATAGAACTTTTCTGGTCTGTACAGTGGCTCAGTGGCTGCCTCTAATTAAAATTTTATCAAAAAAAGAAATCAGTTTTCACTGTCAGAAGGATGATAAAAGATACCCTGAACTGTACCCTGTTCAAACCTTCCAAAGATTTTTACAATTTTTTAAGCAACTAAACTTGATATGGTGGTTTTAGTCTGAAGTTAACTTTAATACATATACCACAAAACAATTGTAGAAATTGTGTTTAAAAATTTGCTTTTAGTGAAATTATATATTATTTGTTAGAAGAAGGAAAACGTCATCACAGAGGTTGTACTGGCTAGCTGAGACAAAAAATACACAATTATGATGAATAGTAATGATCAAATACACAGTCTCAACATTTCCAGGCAGTAAATAAGTGACAATTATCACAATTAATAATGATGCCTTATGATGATCTCTAAAGTAGAAATCCTCTGTTAGAATGACTAAAATCAAATTTGAGTGTTTATTAGAAGTCTGTGTGGCCCAGCAATAGTTGACTGCTCAGTGATTTCATGCTGTAGACTAGCCACTGTGATACTGCATATCTGTTATCCCATTCCTTCTTGTGATTAAACAATATTCGCGAGGTCAGTGAGTCTTAACATGCTGAACTTACTTTTCTATTTGTTTGGAAAACATTTCTTTTCTTGTTTCTTACTTCATCTCTTTGTGAACTTAATATTTGTGAAATTCAGCATGTTGAGGATTATTTCCCTCAGTTCTGCCTGTGTTCCATTACCTCAACAGATACTGTTCTCCTTTACACTTGCTTGCACAGCCCTATAAAGCATCTGGGTGCAGAGATAAGTCAGCTGCTTGTTGGAGATGTGCCAGAAAACAGTATGAACTTTTGTCTGACCAAAAAAACAGCCCTTGTTTGTTGTTTCAAAGTGTATGGGATCTCTTAAGGTATTTTCATGTCTTTATTTAAAATGTTTTTTAGAAGTTTCCTTTAATTCCTATCTCTCTCTCCCTTTCCAAGATTGTGGACTTAGTTGGCTGTTCCAAGAAGGGGGTTTTACTGTTACAAATGCCATGGAGATATATTGTAGCAGAGAAGTATTTGAGGCGAAACAAACCGGCAGTGTATTTCAGACATCAGATCAAAAGTGCAAGGGAACAACTTTTCTGTCTAATACCATGGATATGTTGTACATTCAGACATCCTGTTCCACAAAATTGCAGTGGCTAGAGAGAAAACCCACAGGAGCAAAATGGAATTTTCTTCATTCAGCCAACAGCACAAACAGAATAATTTGAGCGAAACCAAGTATATAGAACAAAGAAGGAATGTGAAACAGGGAACACAGATCCCTTTTGAAGATTCTTACATTTACTGAAACACTCTTTCCCCCTTCAGAGGGTTAATGGTAGGAGCATGAACTCATGGTCTTCTGAGTGCTCAGAGAGACTGCAATAACATTTTGTACTTTCAGAACATACTTCCAGTTGTTTTTTCTTCTTCATAAATATTGAAATGAACACTTCTATTTACTTTCTGAAGGAAATGTGAATTTATTCAAAGTAACTTGGACAAAAGAAGTACCTTTTGTGCGGAGGCACAAAGATGGGGATTCTCATCTACAAAATGGAACAGTTCAGAGCGAAAGATGGGGTTTCTTGACATATTACACCCAGACATTGGGTGGTTAAGGTACAATTTGTGGAGGTCAATGCTTCAGTCCCTCAGAGTTATTCTGATTCCCACAACTGCTAGGTGTCATCTATGTGATAAAAAGCAGAGAAGACTTTATGAAAGCAATGCCATCCTGGAATAAATTGTCTAACATTTCAGAGATGTGTATTTAAAAGTTGGGTTCTGAATCCTATATATAAATATGAGTCCATCAGAGGAACCACCTCTCTAAATTGATCCATTAAGAGCTATTTTTATATATTTCTTATTCATATATTCATATTCAGGATGTTTGAATTGATCTCTGCTTCTACAGGGAGTCAGCATTTGGAAGTCGATATGATGGCTTCTGTAACATAAACTGCATTCTGAATCTCCGTGCATCAAGCAAAAAAACAATAAAATATTGCCGAAATATCAACGCTGGGCTATTTTTGTTTATAACAGGCATACACGATCCAGGCAATTTTGCCTAACTTTCTTTTTCTCATCCCTCTGGAAAAGATAATTGTGCAGTATTTCAATTATTTATCCATATATAAATATCTGAATTGTGATTTAAAAACAAAGGAAAGAAAACAGTAGCTGCAGGAGGTTGTGTGCTTTAGAATGTGGATTTTGTGGTGGTTTTTTTTTGTTTGTTTTGTTTTGTTTTTATTGGTTGGTTTTGCTATTGCTTGGTGTTTGTAGGTTGGTTGGAGTTTTCTTTCTTTTGTTGTGTTTGTTTTTTTCCCCCTGCTATGTCTTCAGCAGTACCTTGACACTAAGTCAAACACCAAGAGACTAAGGGTGAATTGCTTTCCTGGTGTTCTTAATTATTTCCTATAATTTTTTCTCACTTGTAATTATTGCTTTTCTTTAAACTAAAGTAGATTAAAGTAGATTTCTGATAGTTAAAATAACTTGAACATTCATTGGAATAGCATAAGGTGTGGGGGTAGCTACTCGCATTTTGAAGTGTGTGAGTCCGTGCACACCCATGGAAAACATAATAATTTGAATTCCTCATGGAGCTAATGCCAAGAGCATAACTGTATAAAGAAATCTGCAGGTACTACGTGAAGTCTTGCATGTAGACACTGCCTTGCATCTGCAAGGCAACGACAAAAAAGTACTGGAAAGTTTTATTAAAGGCAAAGGTTTAAGACTTTTCCATACATATCCATCAGTAAATAGGTAAAAGTCTGCCTACTTACTTTTAGCTAATGATTTTTGACCTATGAAAAACAATTTAATAGCAACTATATCAACAGATGTACTTCAGAAGTCTATTTGTTAGTAGCTTGGTTTGTTAGTTTTGTTTTTGTCTTTTACTTTTTTCCAGCAAACAGGCTTTTGTTGCTTGCGCTGGTCAGTTTCCACAACAAATTCAGAAATCATGTCAAGTAAGCTGAATTAGAGTAATCCCATAATTCTGGCGTTTTGACTGTTGTAAACAAAGTATTGAGAGAAGAAGGATCAAAAACTCCTAGGCAGAGTGCATACTTTATTCAGAGGTTCCAATTGCAATGTTGGGTATCTACTTCAGTTCTTTGTGTACAATTTAGGGTGGACGCGTATGAAAATAGCTTAATCACAAAGCAAATAACAGCATGCAGATGTGAACTGCAAAAATTTGTTCTTCCATATCGTCTTTGTTTCAACTGACACATGAGATATGCCTTGTGATACTGTCAAGCTCAGTTTTTTCAAAAGTTGATATGTTGTTTATACATAAAAGCTCTTCTATTTAACTGCCAGATAAAAGATTAAACATATACACATATCTCACTCTGTGTGTGTGTGTGTACGTATATACATTAAATCCTCCTGTTTTGTATTTATTTTGGGTTAATTGGTAGTTATTCCAGTTTCATAGAGGAAATCTATGAAACAGAATTTGAATAGTACCTCGTGTTTCTTTGGCCTGCCTCCCGCTCAGCAGAATCCTATCAGCTACATACTAGGAGACTTATCCTTAAAGTAAATCTTGAAGTATTATATTAATGATGTAAATCTATAAACAAACAATATTTAGTCCTACATATGCTACATGAATCTCAGGAAAATGTCTGAGAATTGCTGCAGTCCAACTGTCCAGTTGCAGAACTTATGGCATCAGATTATTGCTGTTAGAGAAACATTTCTCCATAACTCAAGTACATATTTATCTGATAATTTATTTTACTTTTCCCAGTGTTCTATTCATTAGAAGTTGTTTAAGCATTTGAAGGTCTGAGATTGATAATGATCACAAAAATCAGTCTTTAGCTAGAATGAGCTCTGTGCGACTGAAACTGTAGTCATAAATAGTGGCCTTGAATTAAAAAAAAAATAAAAATCCTAAAACAGCATATGAGACAGGTGATTTCCAACAGTTACCAGAGAGAAAATTAACAAAGCTTTTATGCAGAAAGAAGATTCAAGGTGTCCATCTGAGAAGACTTTGGATCACATGAAAGTGCTAGCATGTGCTCTTTCTGCCCCCAGATAAGTTTAGCCGGATTGAGAACTGTGGATAAAAACAGCACATCCCTCAGGGGTGACTCAGATATTTAGAAAATTCTACCTCAAAGTACACAGAATTCTGTTGTAAATTCTTTGATACTTTTAAGACTTCATTTGGAGGGTCAGAGTTGCAAATGCCAGTGTAAGTTAAAGGGAATTTCACATAACTTAGTAGTAGCTCCTAATTTTTGTTTTGATTTTGTTTTAGAGAGTGCCAGTCTGCTATATCTGTTCTATAATGAATGCCAAATCTGCAATCAACAAAGAAATTTTTGCCCCGCATGATGAAAGAATGCTGGGAGCCGTCCAAGTGAAAAGAAGAACGAAAAAAAAGATTCCTTTCCTAGCTACTGGGGGTCAGGGTGAATATTTAACATACATCTGCCTGTCAGGTAAGATTAAAGATTTTGACATCCAGTTGTCTGTTTCAATTTATCTTCAGTTAATTGATTACATATTACCCATGGCTGTGAGGTGCTGGCTGACTTGAATCTTAATAGTGTAAGCAGAGAATAATAGCATTCAGAATACACGCTATTAATATTTATGCTGTATAATAAATTGAATGAGTGACTTCATTGTTTAAAAAATGTTCTCTTACAGCATAGCTGTGGACTACGAAGAGATAGAATATTTGGAAAAAATCTTATCAAGTTTAAGATATTTCTTGGAGGGATAAAATTTTCA
The DNA here is from genome assembly GCA_036925125.1 of Oreortyx pictus. NCBI lineage: Eukaryota > Metazoa > Chordata > Aves > Galliformes > Odontophoridae > Oreortyx > Oreortyx pictus. The sequence goes on along the minus strand of JAUPFR010000006.1, from coordinate 32,353,353 downwards.
TTGTACCTGTTATAAATGCCCTGAAATTTCTAATTTGAAACAAATATATTTTCCTCATATTTTCATAACTGCATCTGAATTACTAACTTACTAAGTACTTAAATATGCATCTCTCATCCATAATATTTTTAGCTTGTTGACATACGGAACCTTATTTGGTCTTCAGCCACCTGACTTTAAAAAAGGTGAAGGTAGAAACATGATTTGAAGGAGAAAATACTGTCAGTATGGTTAGGTTGCAGTTGCACTCAATGGTCTTGGAGATCTTTTCCAACCTGAGCAGTTCTATGATTCTATAAGACCTGTTTTGAGATGTCACAGGAAACGGTGACTAATGACCTAAGTCACTAAGTCATGAAGTTGTTCACATGAAACAAGAGTTACTCCATGGTCAAAACAGTACTAGTGGGAGTCTGAATTTGAGCTTTGTTCAACAGGCTAGGTAATAATTGTTACGTTTTACTTTTTTTTTTTTTTTTTTTTTGTCCTTTCTAATGGAGGCAATATCCAGTTTGTTTATTGTAGTGTATATAGATAAAACGTGTTGGTTGAATAACTTGTGGTTTGCTATGGTATCGTAGTTTTTTGGCAGTCTATTTTAAAAATGTAATTATACTTTGAATTCTTTCTGGTTATTGCAACTGGAATTAAGATAACTTTCAATAAGGTTATGTCTTAATGCAGTTAGAAAGTAGTTTGTGGTAGTGATTTGCTGTAGTTTATACCGATTTTCAAGTCTCAGTAGAATTCTGTTGCCTGCAGTCAGTGCAGTTGTAAATTCTCAGGTGTATCCAACCTTTTTTCCAGATATGTTTCGATGAAGCAGAAATCCCCTGTTATTTTGGTGTCTGCCAGCTGAGTATGTGTCAATATAGTCATGTTTTTAAGCGCCAGTTGCTCACCTATAGGCCATTCATCTTAATGGAAGGAAAATCAGTGGTCAGAGGACACGCTCAGTAGACTGTCACTGTGCTTAAAGTAAATGGAAAATAGTGCTTAATGGATACTGTCAAATTTCTTTCCACTGCGAATTATGTTAGAACTCTCAAAATGTAGTATTTATAACATTTGTGGAGTAGCTGGGTTTTAAGTCATGGTGCATATTTACACAAAATTTATATTTATGTTGCTAAATAACATATGTATACGTATGTAAATATACATATGTTAAGCATGATGTGCACTGCATCTATACACTCATACTGGTGACAATTAGACAAAGCAGATTGAATATTTTCTACTTGCCATTTTCCCATTTAATGCAGTTTAAAGAAAGGGTTTGATTCAGCTAGCATTTTTCCTAAACTTGTGGTTGAGATACTTTCTTAGGATGTAGGGGTTGGAGGTTTCAATTCCCTCACATCCTGAAGTAAAAGTAGAGCCCTCGTTTCCAACTTGTTATGGATCAAGGCTCAACTCTTCTTTCTGGTGGTCAGCTTTTAAAAGTTCAAGTTATTTTTCCTGAGTTGTCTTATTTTAAATAAAAATCCTATTTTAGAACAGTGCAGACATGGTTGGAGTGCACGTGTGTCTCATCTGTGTTCGTGAGTAAAGGTTGGAGGCATGAGCTGTGCTTACAATTTTATGTAGGCTAATTCTATTCATCTGATTGTTGGTCTTTTA